>PVHY01000413.1:0-240532 GCA_004024945.1 Uropsilus gracilis
CAGTGCTCATTTTGGCCTCTTCCTCCCACTGTCTCCAGGCCTTGAGCAAGGGCATGGCTTGTGGCATGTGGTGCTCTGCCCAGGCTCCCCAAGCCTCAGTCATGCCCTTGCTAGAGAGATGCATCGTGCTTTTTATCAACTCTTGTAGGAATGGGGGCTCTACCCGAGTCTGGCTGGAAATAAAACAGTGCTGAGCCCTTCCAAGTGAGTCCCCCTCACATGAAACGGTATCAAATACATGGCTTCAAATAAACGGTGCTTGTTTCGGCTTCTTAGAACAAAAATACAAACTGGGATTCAGAGACTTTTGGCCACTTACCTGAGGTTGCCCAGCAGACCTGGGAATGGCCTGAGACCCAGCCTTGGTCAGTGTGCAAATACATCCGCCGGGTGGGGATGGGTCCCCTTGGGAAAGCAGCCAGAAGCAGCTGCTGAGCACTTCCGCTCCTGGGGAATAAACAGACGAGCTGCGCTCAGCCCCAGGCCCTCCCCATCACCACCACTCGAAAGGCCGCACCTCAGGGCCGCCCTGCTGAGGGAGAGAGATGAATGGTCCCTAAAGACCACCTCATTATCCCAAGGGCCAAATATGGATCCTGTTAGAGGAGAACTGGCCCATAAATCAACCCTCACTCCTTTTGCAGCCGCACGGGCCAGGGATACGAGCGAAGGCCCACTAACGCGGCCTCTGGCACCCTCCCATCAGGGGCTAATGGCGACTCTCAGAAAATAAATACAGTGCTTCCCGAGCCCCCAGCAGCCATCTGCTATAATGTGGTGCAGCCGTCTTTAAATGAGTGCCTGGTAAATTAATGGACCTGTTAGCACAGTTCATTGTGCAATGCCGTTCACGGGAGCGCCCGCCACAGCGGCGGGAGGGATCGGGAAACCCAGTGGCCCATGGGACCATATGACAACAGGCAGGGGGCAGCATGTGGACACACAGCTGTGCACAGACCTTCGGGTGCAGCTGCTTCTGCCCTGCAGACACGTGAGCGCTGTGAACACCACCTGCAAGCGTGTTTGAGCGCACGTGGTGAGCGAGCATGCGCACTTGTGAGAGCACGTTACTAGGGGTTCGCAATGTGCACAAATGCACTGGTATTTCAGGCCTGTTTTATGGTCTGCACCATAAGGTACAGTTCATGGGAGAGACCTAATCAACAGTTCTAGTTTAATGAATTCTGAAAGCTGCCTACTGCTATTACTAACAATAGCCCCCGTTATAATAAACAGAGGAGGTATTGCTGGCAGCACTACAAGACCATTCTCCAGTGTGGCCATTAGCTGGATAGAGGTGGAAGAAGTATCTTCTGTCTCTGAGCCTCCGTGTCTTACCTGTTAAGGGAAGATGGCGATAAGCAGGCAGGCAACTGAGTGTTTACGTTCTTGCAGGAGGCAAGGCCTTTCCACAGGAGAGAGGTTGACTGGAGTGTTATGGAACAAGACTTGCGGTTAGGGGCCTAAATCTTTGCAGGTTTTCCCCAGATAAGTAAGGAGTGTTGGTCAAGGTCCCTCACAAGATGACTGACTTCCCCGGATGAGATTCTCCCTTTGAGCCTGTATCGGGCCTCACCAGCCTGCACCCTCAATGCATCGTAGGTCTATAGATCTGAGGGACCGAAGCCATTGGTGATCTAGTGCTGGACTCAGGGACCCAGAGGGACTGCTGGCCCATGGACAGCTGGTGGAGAGAGGGGAGGGGCCCAAAGCTTTCAGCTGCTCCCTAGCTTGAAAAAGCAGAGTTAGCTTAAAAGAGTAAGATTTTGTACCAAAGGATGTGACCAGAGAGGTGAGTATTTCAGGGTGTGGTCCAGGCATGAAGACAAAGTCCATGGAGAAAATCAAGTGGAGGTGAGTATCACTGAAGAAGGGGGAGGAACCCAGGGTCTGGGGTCTGGGATAGTGTTTTGTTTTGTTTGTTTGTTTTAGGAGGAGAGAGGCTTTTGCAGCCCTTTAATAATCTTATAAAAATGTAGAGCCTTTTCTTGGAAGAAGGTGACATTTACATTCTTTCACAGAGGATGCCAAGAACTTGGAAGCCCCTGGACAAGCTGGGTTCCTGGTCCATAGGTTACTGTATAGATGGCAATCCCACCATGGTAAAGGTGGAGGGGGGGGTGAAGAGGGTCTGGGAAGCAGGAGTCCTAGTCCTTGGGGAGGCAATGACAAGGAGGTGATGTGACAAAGAGGCAGAGGATGACTGAGGGCTGACTTTCTTAACTGGACCTCCAGGGCCAGTGTGGACCTCTGGCATGGAGGCTTACTGCCGGAATGACAAAGAAACAAGGCTGTTTCTTGGCTGATGACTCACTGACAGGTGTGGTCTTGAGGTCTTAAGGAGGTCTTGAGGAGGTCTTGAGGAGGGCTCTGGACAGAAAGATAAGGACACAAAGTTGCTTCCATGATCCCATTCCCGCAGCTGTTACTTCTACTTCTCGCTCTCTTTTCCTTTTTTTTTTTGCTTTGATCATGACTTATTTCCATTTTTTCCATTCTTGTGACTTCTATTCCCAGACCTGCCTCCAGCTGTCTGTCTGCCACCTCAGAGTGCTTTGGTGTCCTCACCCCACTCCTAACTGCAGTTCCTGGCCTGCACTTCCCAGGGGTCTTTGGGTACCCCTGTCCTCCTGGAGGCTGCTTTCCTCGCATCTGAATCCAGGTGCTAGGTCTACCTTTTCATCTGAGCAAACACCGCAGCTCCAAACCCTTCTCCCTCCCTCCACACTGAATTTCTGCTTGATGCTTCCAGAGTGCATTCGAACACACCTCAGAGTCTGCAGAAACTGCTGGTGACTTGTTGTTCCTCTCCTTGGTTTCCACAGTTCTACACTGCCCCGCAGAAAAGCTTTCCAGTCTTGCAAAGACAACACAGGGTGTTGCTTAACCAACTACCTGGCCGTGGAAAGCAGGTAAGAAAACAGAACCACCTTTGCCACTGAACCACCAGACTGGTGTACACTGATCACCAACCCAAATATCGGCACCATCTTGAAGAAAGGTTCCATCTTGGGTAGACAAGAGTTGAAGTAGATAAGAAGGACAAGCCCACCGAACTAGAACGGTTTTAAAATATTGAGTTACTGTTGGTTTACATAGTTGTTCGGAAGTATATTTTTACAATAGTCTGAAAAACTTGTGGTCACGCAAAAAGTAAAGAAAAGAATGTGCTTGAGTTTCTTGATTTCATCCCAAGAGGGTTTTGAATTTCCAACGATGGCTTATGGTCTTCCACAAATGGTTTAGGGGTTCTCCAAGCCCCCCACCTATTGTGTCCATCTTTTATCTGCAGAATGTATTATTCACTCTGTATCCTTATTGCCCATAGACCTGTTGGTCTCCTTACTAGACCCGGGTTTTCCTAGGAGAAGGTATCTTTTTCAATTGTTACATCTTCAGTGTCCAACATAGGGCTTGGAGGGTAGTAGCCTTTCAGTGTTTGTTAAGCGAATAATGAATGGAAGGAACAATGAATGCATAATCCATAATTCATATCCTTATAATGTAGTCAGGAAGAGTTCAATGCTATGGACCACTTCATTTAAAATCAGTAAGTGGCTAGAATTTAATTGTAAGAGAATGGTCAACATTGTTCCCAATTAAAGTTTATTTATTCAGTATCTACTATATGCCAGATTAGAGGTGCTGAATTGCACAAAGAGTGGACAAAGTTTGGAGCTTATAAAGGCTATGCTTGGGGAAACAGTGGCATATTTGCAAAAATGTCTGGGGAAGTCTGAATTTCAAATATGCTTCCGCAACTCATATCAAAGCAAAAGCTGGAAGAGGAGCCTGGTTTACAGTTCATGAATTATAGAACCCAGGTTAGATTAAAAGCGGGTGCCACTGTCTCCAAGCTGATATGAAGATGCAGACTTCTCTCTTCCTGGAGAAATGTTTATATTTTTCTCCTTTATCTTGAATACAGAAGTGAACAGTAACTGGAGTTGAAAAATTGTAGCACAAAAATAGTAGGGCCATTTCTACCTCCTTGCTGGGCAGAATAATTCAGTGTAAAGATAGAGCCCATCAGCACGATAAGACCTGGAGGTTCAGGGCCACTCTTACAATTTACATCGCAAGAGACTGTGGGAGCACTGACCAGGGGTTCTCCTTTGTAGTACCCTGTTCTTGCTCCTTGCTGAGGGTCATTGGGGCATGCTGGGATTAACAGACCTCCATGGCAAGGCCTGGGGAGTGAACGTGGGAACAAATAGGCTGGATTAACTCAAGATCAAAGCCCCAAAATATGTCAAGTGGTGAGACATAGGGAGCAAGAGACTGAAGAACAGCATGCCACAGCACAAGGCCAGGACACAATCAGACAAGCAGGTGTCACAGAAGGAAATCTGGGATTTGGATTCCACCTGCATGGAACCCTGGCTCCTGATCACTCTTGATGTGAAGAGTAATTTTTTTTAACATAAGTCATGAAACGGACATGATCACACTTACCATGACAAGCAATCGAAATATATACAAGAAAGCATCTGAGTCACACATTCATTCATTAGCCACATTTGCCATCATGGGTGATACATCAGGTCTGACGGGTGTTCGCTATGCACAAGGGACTGCTTTAAAATCCTTTATGTATATTAACTCTTCCACCCTTAGAATCATCCTATGGAACAAGCCTTCCTATTGTTATCACTGTTTTATGAAGGAAAAAAGTGAGGCACAGGAGATTCAGCAACAGGAAGCAAGCAGGTTGCTGCGTGAGTGGATAGCAGGATCAGGATTTGAACTCAGGACCCCTCGCTACAGTGCCATGCTCTTGGCCACTGTGGTCATAAAGGAGTGGAACAGTGCCAGCAAGGAAGATGTTGTGGTGATGAAGATGATCAAGACATTATGGAGGAGAGAGGCATCAGCAAGTAAATGAAGAGAGTGACTGCAGATAGTGGTGAGAACCACAGAGAAAATGAAGCAGGCTGACATGGTTAGTGATAGGAAGGGCTGTAGGGTGATACTGGGTGATATATAGCTCTGAAACTTTGTCCAGTAGTTAACCAGTTACTAACTGGAGATTTTTTACCCCCACACACAGTTATGATAACTCAGGTTTAAGGAACAATTTTAATGAAATTTATTTAACACAGGAAGAAAAACAAAAAGTCATTGGAGCCATAAGTGACCGGTTGTCTTACTTCAGTTACCCCCCAGTGTTTCAAAGTCCTAAACAAAAGGCCACACTTTTTTATTTTTAAATTAAAAAAAATTAGTTTGTTTATTTTTCCATATTTATGTGTACAATATGTGTATACATACATGTATACACACATATTTATATATATATATATTTACATCATTGTATTCCCTGGGGTTCTCCCACCCCCATATCACTCTTGTACTATCATCTTGATCTTTTGTGCTCATCCCTTCCCTGATTCCTCCTTCCCTCCTCCCTGCCCCATATGTTTTTGTTCTGTTGTCAGCTTGTTATTTTTGACTTTTTCTTGACAAAAGGCCACACTTTTAAGATGGTGTCTTTCTTTACTCCAGACCTGAAACAGGTATTTTAAACAAAAAGCCATGCTTCCAAGATGGTACCTTTTATATTTTAAACAAAAGGCCAAGATGGTGTTTCAATAGCTTGTACCTCTTCCCTCTCTGGGAGGTTCAGGTTTTAGTTATCAGCAGCCTTACCTCGCCCGTCTCTGAGAGGTCCACAGATTTCATTTTTAGCAAGTTTATCTCTCTTGTCTCAGAGAGGTTCACAGATTCTGTTTTTATCAGTGTTCACCTCTCCCATGTCTGGGAGGTCTTTCTTGAGTTTTTAGCAGCTTCTTCCTCTCTCTTGGGGTGGCCAAATCCTGGGGTGGCTGTCCTTTGGGATGAGAAAGCCCATAGTGGCTGTGCTTTGGGACTGAACCCCCCAAATGGCATCCTCTGCATCATTTTTGCAGCTATACACACATAATCTATTTTGATTTGACTCTTCATCTACACTGATTTTGGCCGGGGGTGAATGCTGGCAAGTCTCATCCTGCGCCATCTCTATTACCTACACCCCTCTCAAGGGGGCGCCATCTGCCACCTGTAACAGATTGGCTTCAGCCTTAACTTTCAGGCCACATTATAGGGTCAGCTTCTCTGAGTAACTAAAATAGGAGTGCAGCTGAGATTCTAGTGACCAAAGTGACCCAGTCAGATGATGACATGGGGAAAAACATCCCAGACAAAGGTAGTAACAAGCACCAAGTCCCTGAGGAGGGAACCAGTTGGGAACCAAGGAGACACAGAAGGAATAATTGTTACCCTACCAGGAGAGGGGATTTGCTGCTTTTGTGATAATTTTGTTTTAAGTTGCATTTTTGATGATTAGTGAGGATGAGCATCTTTCATGTACCTGTTGACCATTTGTGCATCTTCTTTGGAACTGTGTCTACTCAAGTCCTGTTGGCATGGACATGGAGAAAAGGAAATCTTGTGCTCTCTTGGTGGGTTGCGAAATTGTGTAGCCTCTATGAGGAAACTGTGTGGTATTTTCTCAAAAAAATTAAAAGTAGTAATAGCCTATACTCCAGTGATCCCACTTCTGGGAGTTTACCCAAGAGAATTGAAATGGAGATCTGGAAGAGAGCCCAGCTTATTTACTACAGTGCTGTTTGTGGTTACCATGATGTGCACACCACTTCTATGACCAGGTAAATAGTTAAAGAAGCTTATCTATACATACAATGGAACATTTGTCAGTCTTTTAAAAGGAGGAAATCCTGCAAACATGCAACCACATAAATAAACCTTAAGGACACTGCACTAAGTGAAATGAGACAATCACAGAAAAAAGTAAATACTGCATGATTCCAGTTCTATGAGGTCTTTAATATAGCCAAACTCCAAAAAGCAGAGAGCAAAAGAGAAGTTGCCAGGGGTTGCGGGGGTGGGGGGTGGGGTGGGGCCTTGCTAATCACTGGGTATAAAGTGGCAGTTATTTAAGATGAGTAAGCTCTAGAACGCTGACCTAGAGCATTGCGCCTATACTCAATGAGACTGTATTATACACTTAAAAATGTGTTGGCAGGCAGTTCTCATTTAAGTGTTCTTATCACAATAAAATATACATTAAAAAGATAAGAATGAAATAGGGAAGGTGAAAAAAGCTGAACTGTCATGAGTGAGGCGGGGGGAGGGGAGGTCCTGTGTTACAAAATAGGTGAGTCAACAAAGCCCAGGTTCAGTGCACCCTGAAAAGAAGTTGACTTTTTCTGACTGCAAAAGAAATACCTCTTGAATTGTCTTTAAAGGAGACTAGAATGACTAGAATGATCTAATTTTACTTTTAAAAGGTTGCTCTGTCAGATATGTCAGGCAGGGATTGCATTCCTGCCTGGCAGAGATTAAGCTCTTGGTAAACACAGTTCCCTCTTCATCAGGAAGACACCTGGAGAAAAGATGAGGAAGCTAACTTTCAGTAGCATAGCTGCACCCCAAAGTCCTTTCTCTTTCAAGAATCATGGATGTCTTATGTTCTTGTAGGGAAAACAAAGTTTGATACTATTTTGCTTGATCCTCATGACTAGGCTGAATTCCTGCAGAAAAAATGAGGTGCAATCTATTTGCCAAGTCCTATCCTGTCTTCAGAAGTCTCTTGTCCACCCTGGCTCTGCGTGCTCTGCGTCTCATCACATCCTCTGACATAGCACATCCTCCCAGGGCTCTAACTGAAGCAAACTACCTGGCAGAGACCAAGCCAATGACTTAGGTCCACCAGCCATTCAGAGTCTCTCTAAACAAACACAAGAGACTTTCCTCTCTTTGGCTGCCAAGATATGAATCTTTAATTCTGGTGACTGGTCTTGTTTTCTCCCCACTCTGGTTTAGGAGAACTGACTGATTTTTTTGATGGCCCAAAACAGTGAAGACAAGACAGTATGTTTTAAATTAAAGAAAGACAGGCACTGGATTTAGCAGGAAGTAGAACACTGCCAGACATCAGCCATGGCCAACCCAAGATGGTGAACGCTCTACTCCAGTGCAGTCACGACATATGTCCTTCTCTCTCACCTCTTTCGCTGCACGTGACTGGGGAGCGCTCTAACCAACTTATGTGTTCATTAGCTGTATTCAGATCTTGGTGCACCAAACCAGTGTGTCTCAAAAGATCTTTGGGCCTCAACTTCATGACATCTGTACATTGTGGGTTTGAAGTTCACAGCTCCCTGGAATCCTAGCTGATGAGAGAATCCTCAAAAGCTGCAGCTTCAGGCTTGGATGATGTCAGAAGCTCACCGGTGATAACAAAGGCTGCAGACAAGAGTTGCTGCCAGTGAATCCAGGGCTCCTCTAAACTTTTTCAAATAAATAAAACACAAGCTTATGTCACATCAAGAAGAGGCAGCTCTAAAATAATTAGGGACCTTACCTAATGCAGTGGGGAGCAGTGTCTGAACCTCTGAACTTGGGACTTAAAGCTCTCTGAGAAATTGGTGTCAAGGCTGCAGTTTGTGTGGGACTCCAGGGAGCTCTAAATAGAGAAGGGCACCAGGAGAGAAAAGCTGAGTCTGAAAACAGGGAAGAGAAACTACCTCCCCTCCCTAGAGCTCAGATGTGTTCTTTCTTCTTTCTATCTGCTCAGGATGCTGATAGGATAGAGTTTTTAATAAAGCATTAGAATTGTGGACATGCATGGGGTATAGATGATAATGAAAAATTATAGCTTTTTAGATAGGATAGATAAAATCATCACCAGTCATGAAATTCCCATAAAAGTCGTTGAGGAACCTTTGACAGAAGCAACAGTAAAATCCAGATGAGGCATTTCTTACGAATCTAGGCTAACTCCCATCGATGACAACTCTTAGCAAAAGGAGCTCACAGGTAAACGAACCTTTAACCATATTAAAAACTATGTCAGGATGAAGAGAAGTTACTGCCAAAGAAACATTTGCTGAAAGAACCCCTGAAAGCTATAATCTGACAAGAAGAAAATGAAGACCAGGTAGAGAGTGGAGGAAGCAACTAACAACAGAGTAAAGACAGAAATGAAGAGTAAAGTAAATACGGTCCTGCCTTGGACAGTCTTCAAGTCAGCAATGAGCACAGGTGTGACTGGGGGTGCTTCTTAAGGGTTGGGGGGGGTGGCACCAGAAAGAGGATGTTCTCTATCTCTCTTCTTTGATAGCTGGCTGTCTCTGTCTTTGCAACCTGGAGCTGATCTTTTTTTCCCAGACTACAGAGATTGTTTACCCACAGCATCAGTGGTTAAGTGCATATGCACCAGAGTGAGTAGACAGAAGAGGAAAGTCAAAAGGCATCTTTCCCCAAACAATGGAGCAATCTGATGCATGTCCCTACCCACCCACCTGCTTCTGCAAACAGACCTAAGTCCATCTATGTGTTTGGTGCATTAAGAAGCCTAGGGGAGTCAAGAGCATTTTTCTTACGTTCTGTGTTTCTCTGCAATATCTGTTGACCTAAGCCCAACTTTCTGCAAAATACATGGGAGCTGGAGACAACAACAGTGGAAAAATCACATGATATCAGCACTAACCTATGCATTTGGATATGAACCTGTTGGCAAATTATAGCCTGTCACTCTCAAATGAGTGAGCTGAGATGAAAATGTCAATTTGAGCGGATGCCTTTTTATTCTTTCTGCTCTACAATTTAGGGAGGTGACACAAATATCATAAAGCACATGCCTAATGTATGAGCTTTAACTTCAATACTGAAAGAGAAAAGAGGTAGTAGAAGAAGAAAGAAAGTGGCAGAAAGATCTTTGTGGTTTATTGAGCAATAAATGTGGGTGAAGTAAGAGGAATGCATGGAGTGAGAAGACCAGCCCTACTTCATTCAGGGATGATGCAGTGGAAAGGATTAGGGTGTGGCTTCCAAAGCAGCTGAGTGAGAATTGGAGAAAGAAGGAAGCCAGGGAAGGATGTCTGCAGGAAGTTCAGCTTAAGCTAACATGCACCAAGGCTGCTAAAAAGGTAGGCTCTTAAGGATAAATGTCTCAAAATTGAAGGGCTAGAAACTGGCAGCACATCTGGGAAGAGGTCCAGCAGCAGGAGGATAAAGTGCTGGGGTCCCTCTCAAGTCCTGTGATATTATGGCTTGAGCACTTGAGAGAAAGAATTTTTAGCTCCCATAGTGAATAAACCAGGCTGCATTCAAAGTTTCTAGACAGCACAGTGGTGTTTATATTTTAAAGTGTTCTTTCTCCCTGCCATGGGTCCTAGGTGTGTGGAGCAAAATGTAATACCCTGAAAGAACACCATGACCAGGCACAGCATGGAGGGCCCTGATCCTGGCCCTGATCCTTCCCCATTCAGCTTTGGGAAGAGGGAAGTTCAGGACAAGGGACACCAGCATATTAGAGGTCAGGCCTCAGGGTTCACCCCATTTTCCACTCAGGGAAGCACAAGGTCAGTTTCAAGTTTTCAAAAGGCGATTATGAAAGGAACTTGGGGTTAACTCTATTGAGCACTTAGATAAAAGGCAAAGGAACATTTCAAACCATTTTGACCCATATTTTTTTCCTTTCTCCTCCCATGGGGCTGCATTCCCAGCTTCCCAGCACCTCGCTTTGCTGTCTTTCATGCACTTTGACAGTTTGGAAATCATTTGACTCTTTCATTCTTCCCCTACTTGATGTGACTGTAGGGTAAGACACATAAATGATCAAAACAGCAATTCACACTTCTTGAGCACTTCCTAGAAGCAGGGATTCAATCATTTAATCCTCATGACAATCTTTGAGGCATAGAAGAGTACTTCCCATCAGTTGTTAAAGCTCAAGTTCATAAGCATAGCACGTGGCAGAGCCACGGTACCCAGGAAAGCTGGCCCAGAAATGAAGGGATGGCCTTGACACCTCAAGGTGGCTCACTTACTGGGCATATTGACTGCCCTGTTGCAACTCTGTCATCTGTGACCAAAGCTTGGCAAGAAGCCTCAATGAGATTTCTAATGAATGAGATCATGACAGGGAGAAATGCTAAAGAATGTGAAGGAAGGCTACATTTCCAAGGTAGTTTTGCCCCTTTGGATGGCACACCTCTGAGATAAAGTATGGACAACCTCAGCAGTCAAAACAAATTTAAAAAAAAAATAATTAATAGAACTTTAGGACAATTTCACAGAAAAAGTAGAAGACAGTAGAGCCCCATATACATACCCAACTCCTCATTTACCAATCACAGCACACTTTTATCTCCTATTATAATATCTTGTACAGGAGGGTACACTTGTGACAACTATTATACACCATTGTTAATAAAATTCCATCATTTACATTAAATGCTGGCAAATGCGTGATGATGGTTCCTCAATTTCACCATATTTCACAAAATTCAAAGGTTTTACCACCTTTGAAATTCCTTATGCTTCCTTCACCTACTCATCCTTGTATTCCCTCCTTCCACCCAAGTCCCTGGCTACTGCTGATCTTTTCCTGTCTCAAGACAGGAAAGTTTAGCTTTGTCTTCTTCCAAAAGGTCATATAATTGAAATTTTATAATATGTAGGTTTTCAAACAGACTTCTTTCACTGAGCAAAATACCTTTAAGGTTTCCCTATACCTTCACATGTTTGATAGTTTATTTCTTTTTATTGCTAAATAATATTCTATTGTGCAGATGTATCACATTGCTTATTGAAGACTATCTTCCAGATTTCAACTATTATATATAAAAATTCTATAAACGTTTGTGTGCAGGTTTTTATGTAGACATAAATTTTCAACTATTTTGTGTAAATACATAAAAGCATAACTGCTAAATCATATGGTAAGTCTATGTTTATTTTTCTAAGAAACTGCCAATCTGTCTTCCAAAGTAGCTGGACTATTTAGCAACCCTACCAGCAGTGAATAAGCATTCCAGTTGCTCTGTATCCTTCCTAGGATTTGGTATTGTAAGCTTTCAAAAATCTTAATCATTCTAGTCTAGTAGGTATATAAGAGCCTCTTTGTTGTCTTAATTTGCAATCCCCTAGGGCATATGCACATATATCATCTAGTTATGCTTTTTGTGGAGAGCTATGTGTTAAATCCTTTGCCCATGTTTTAATTGGGTTGTTAGTTTTCTTAACACTAATTTCTGAAAGTTCTTTGTATATTTGGGGTAAAAGCCCTTTATCAGATATGTGTTTTATGAATACATTCATAGAGCTCATGGCTCATCTCTTCATTCTCGTAGGAATGTCTTTGTTAGAGAGAAATTTTTAATTTTAATCAAGTCAAGTTACTCATCTTTATTTTTTAAGTTTTGTAGAATATATTTTTTTTTTAGTGTGGCATCCAAAATCTCATCAACAAATCCAAGGTTACTACATTTTCTCCAGTATAATCTTTCATAAGTTTTATAATTTCATAAATTACATTTAAAATTTATGTTGGATTAAATTTTGTAAAATATTCTTTTTTAAGACATACGGATGTCCACATGTTTCAGTACCATTTGTTGAAAAGATATTAATTCTGTATTGAATTGTTTCTGCTTCATTGTCAAACACTAGTTGGCAATATTTGTATGATTCCATTCATGGGTTCATATTCTAGTCTATTGATCATTTGCCTATATTTTCATGGATACCATGCAGTTTAGATGGAAAGGAAGGAAGGGAAGGGAGGAAGGAAGGAAAGAAGGAAGGAAGGAAGGAGGGGGAGGGAGGGAGGGGAGACAGGAAAGATGGAAGAAAAGTAGAAATGAGGGAAAGAAGGAAGGACAGAGAGGGAGGGAGGGAAGGAAGCACAGAGAGAAGGGAAGGACACAGAGGGAGAGGGAGGGAAGGAGGTAAAGAAGGAAGAAAGGAGGGAGGGTTATAGTGTGCACAATATACAGTAAGTCTTAAGGTCAGATTGTGTAAATCCTCTAACTTTGTTACTTTTTGTCTTCTTCCTCCTTCTCCCCCTTTTTCTTCTTCAGTATTGTGCTGGCTAGTCTTAGCCTTCCCATGTAAACTTTAGGATCTATCTCTATGAAATGACTCTATGAAATGACTCAGTGAGACTCCCATCATGGACACACTAAATCTATAGCTTAAGTTGGGGAAGGTTTGATAACTAGCAATATTGAATCTCCCTATCTAGGAATATGGTTTTCTCCATATACATATTTAGCTAGAATTATGCCTAAATGTTTACTTTTAGGTGCTAACGAACATTGGATTTTATATTTAATGTCAAATCCCAATTGTCCATTGTTGGTACCTAAAGAAAAATTGACCTTTTTATATTAATCTTGTATTTTATGAATCACTACAATTATTTATTAATTACAAAATATTTTTGTCAATTCTTTGAGAGTTTCTACATAGAAAGCATGTATTTCTGCTATATGTCCATAAACAGAGAAAGTTGTATTTCTTCCTTCCTGTTCCCTATGCATTTTATTTCCTTTTCTTATGTTATTGCAATAGCTAGAATTAAACGTATAATGTGGAACAGGAGTAGGGAAAGTGGACATCATTACTTACTTCCTGATCTGAAGGAGAAAATATATAGTTTCTCATTATTGAGTATAATGCCAGATGTTGGGTTTTGTAGGTAATTTTAACATTTTTTTTTTATTAAACTATCCTTCTTTCCTAGTTTTCTGAGAGTTTATATTATGTATGGTTTGGATTTTGTCAAAAGCTTTTTTTCCACTTAGGATCATGTGAGTTTCTTCTTTACTCTGTTATTGATATAGTAGATTATAGTGCTTGAATTATTATATTGAACCACTCGTGTAAGGTCAGAGTAAATCCTTCTTGGTTGTGGTATATAATAATTTTTGGACATTTTTGAATTCTAGTTTCTAAAGTGTCATGAAGGAATTTTGTATCTATCTTCATTAGATATCAGTGTGTAGTTTCCTATACTTAAAATGCACTTAGTTGGTTTTGATAATAAGGTATGATGATCTCTAAGAATGAGTTAGAAGGTATTCTTTCTGTTTTTAATCTCATGGAAAATATAGTAGAAAATAGGTATTTCTTCCTTTAAATGTTTAATATAATTCACCAGTGAAATTATCTGTGCCTGGTTTTTCTTTTTAGATAGTTTATTAAGAATAAATTCAAGTTAGTTGATAAAGTTCCCATTTTGCTGATTGATGTTTCTTTGTATGAGCGTTGGTAGTTAGTGTCTTACAAGGAACTGATTTATTTAATCAAATTTGGGGTTCAAGCATTCATGTACTCTCCTTTTTGTATCTATTGAGTGAGTGGTGATGTTCTCCCTTTCATTTCTGATTTTGGTAATTTTCCTTGATTTTTTGTTTTTTTATCTTGGCTAAAGGTTTCGTCAACTTCACTGACCTTTTCAAAAACCTGCTTTTGGTTTCATTACTTTTCTCTACTGATTTCCTGTTTTCAACTTTGCTAATTTCTATTCTAATTTTTATTGTTATTTCTTCCTATTGCTTTAATTTTATATTACTCTTCTTGATCTAGTTTTCCAAGGTGGACTCCTAGGTTAAAGACTTTTGATCTTTTTTATTCTAAAATATACATTCAGTGTCATCTATTTCCCCTTACAGAGGCTGTGGTTGGAGGAAGGGAAGTTCAGATACCTAACCTTCTTGATACTTCTTGGTTCTAGTTTTCTGTAATACTAACATTATAGAAAATTCAAAAACAGAAAAAAATCAGCCCTATGTCTTCTCTCCTAAAGTAACTGTCATTCACATTTGTGCTGTTTTCTTTCATGTTTCACCTCTTGACATTATATCTATATATATCTATATATGTATCTATATATGTATATCTATATGTATATCTATATCTATATCTATGATATGTATAGATATATCTATATATCTTTAATATACTGTGGCACTACACAAACACAGAATTTGCCATTGTAATCTGTTTAAAGTTTACAATTTGGTGGTGCTGCTATACTCACAATTCTCTACAGCCTTTACCTGGTAACTTGTTCCAGGACATTTTCACTATTCCCGAAAGGAACTCCTTGTTTATTATCAGTTGCCCCCAAGGCACCTCTTCTTGTAGCCCCTGGCATCCATCAAGCCCACCTTTCTAGTTCTATGAAGTTTTCTATTCTGGATCTTTCATGTTGAATGGCATACTTCTTAAAACTAAGTTCAATAGTAGTATATATGTATATAAAGGTTTTCTTCTAAGATTACTGTTATACTTTAAATCTTTTACCAAGTCAATCATGAAATCCTCCTAAGTGCTGCATAACTGCTGAGAAATACCACAACTGACTTAATCATTTCTTATAAGTTTGTTGAAAAATTTCTTTGTGATTTTGTCTGACTTCATGGTTATATCTAACACCATAACGAACATCTTTATGCATGCAGTTTCCTTTCAGGTTGTATTTATTTCCTTGGATTTAATTCTCATACATGGAATTTCTAGGTGGAAGTATGAAGCATTATGATCATCTTTAAGTTCCTTCTTAACAGCTTTAAATTGCTTTTTAATAAGGTTATATTAATTTTCAGTATCACTGGCCATACATGAGGTCCCCATTTGAATGTATCCCCATCAGAATTGCTCTGATCATTTTTTTCTGCTTAGTCTCCTTGACTTGTGACATATGACTTTGAAAACAAAGATGTTTTTTGTTCCTCCATTCCCTCACCACTGGCAAAGTGATTTTCTCAGAAAAACTGGCATATCAAGCCAGATAACATTTTCAATTTATCGCTCCCATAAAAGTGGCTGCAGGATAAGAACAAATACAGTCTGTGTTCAATCTATTCAATTAGAACAGAACAAGGAATTTATTTCAGCACATACAAATCAGCAAATCCCATTCTGGTTGAATCCTATTTAGCATTATGTAAGCTTAATTAAGTCACCAATGGGGTTTCTTGCAAGGAGAACGGCCTTCAGGAAATACACTTGCTAAATACTTTTCAAGAATAGTCGGGAGGTAATAAATAAGGAAGTGGCTGGTTCTCAGAGTTCCTCATATTCCTCAAGTTTCAGACGTTGGTTAGAGCTATGCACTTAAAAGCAATGAATTGAAGCTTGTGAAGGGGGTGTAGACAAGCACTGTTCTACTAGATTAGTAAATTTCACTTCTAACTTAGGCCCAGGATATTATATAAACAACCCAGCTCCCATGACAGGAGGATGAGGAATAAAAGAGGACATTACCATGAGTTCTTGTGAAAATCAATGGCTTGCTTTGTGTTCACTATATGGCTAGTCAACCAAACCTCTGTTCTCTTTCTCTCTCTCCCCACCAACGTTGTCCAATTTGTTCATTTGGCAAGTGTCCAAAACAAAGTGGTAATGACACTAGTTATGAGTAACAAGCTCCTGTGCTTCTCTACCCAGCACAGTGAGTCGCTTAGCACACACACAGCTCTGTGCACTTCACACTTGAGTTCCTAAGCAGCCCTCTACCTTCTGTAAGGAAAATGGGTTAAAATAAGGCTGTTTTTTGCCTTCTACACAAAGGGGAGCCTGTATCCTTGAAATGCTAGCAAACAACAAACGGGCCTTGCATTTACAGTAGTGTACTCATTATATGGCTAGGGTACTGCCTAGTGTCAAAAAGAGCTTAGGAGGAGAGCAGTTGCTGGTGGGTTTCTCTGAGTGAGAGTCTCTGGCTCTCTCTGCCTGTGTTCCTGGTCTCAGAATAATGGCACCTTGGGAGGGAAGAATCTTCTTCCATTTATGTAAATTGACAGTGAAGCTACCTGGCCTGGCCTGGCTGCAGGATACCTTGCAAGTGAAATTGGGTCAAAATAGGGCAGAAGCCTCCAGCCAACAAGCCAAAAGAGGCGGCTTCTGCCACCCAGGTTCCCTCAGGTTTGTACCACCCATACTTAGCTGTTGCCAGTCAAATGCAATTTGACAACAGGGTTTTATTTACAAGGAAAATTAACAGCAAAAGCAAAACGTTCTTAAAGTCATAACTGGCCAATTCTCTTACCCCAGTCACCATTTTTAGTCCCAAAGGCCCCAAAGACACGTGTCCATGATGGTTCCCCTTTGCCCCTCCAAACCGGAGGCAGGTACTCTGCAAAGTCCAGTCTTTCTCCAGCATCTTCTCTTTGCTTGTTCTTTCTCCCGTGTTCTGAGCTGCTCTGCTTCTACAAGGCTCTTCAAACTTTTTCAACAAATGTTGATCCCAAGTCAGCTTTCCAAATCCCTGGCCATCTCCAGGTACCAGCTCACTGTTCCTGGGAGCTTCCGCCTAGTCTGGTCACGGCTCTTTACCAGCCCGCCATTCTCATATCTCTCCTTCCCCAAAATCTCTCTCTAGGTCTCTGCTCTGTTAATCTCCTTTTTTCCTCCTCCTCCTGAAAACCAGAGGCTCCAACCAATTTCACCATACATACCCTCTTGGTGCTTAATTTTCTCCTCCTCAGTGGGATTTGCAACAAAGTAAAAGAAGGAAGCACCCTTATCCTGTTTAGGCCATCTTTGACCCCTGTGTTTTTCCAGACACAGCTAATGGCATCGGTGCCCAAATTTTAATACTGCCCATGTTGGGGTCCCAGGTTCACAAGGACAAAGCTGAGCCTTGCATGTGCACTCAGGGCTATGCTTGAAGGAAGAAGTATGTTAACTATCCATATTTTTTTAAGATGAATAAACAAGGTATGAGAATTGAAGGGATGAGAATTAGACCTAGACCTTTTCTACTTGGTTCCTAAGTTCAAACTTTGAACTCTTACTAGATAGTTAGATCTGAGAGTGAGATCCAGCATACCAACAGATCAGCAGGATAAGGCAAGTTTTAAAGATTGTGCTTCAATTAGTCAAATCTTGTCTTTCTAATTTCTCTCAGTCTCCAAGAATCCTGAAGTCAGTTTGGAGCAAACTACTGTAACAGCTCATCTACCCCTCTCAGCTTATAAATGGGGACCTGCAAAAGGTATCATCTCCACTATCACACAGAGCCAGTGCCAGTTGCTGGGTCCTCCAATCTCAGTCCCCGGGGAGCAATGTTGTTTGTCCTGTCTTTGACAGACAGGGAATAGCTTTTCCTGCAACCATGACTCAGGGAGTCCTTATTTACAAAGATGCTAACTCCATTTGTTTTGCTTTGCAGACCCCAGGTGGTGGTGATATGGTAGGTTAATAGCCTCTTTGAATATGAAGACATGTGAATTGGGAAGCAGCTGAGTGAGTGTAATAGAAAAATAAATTTGAGACTTTAAGACTAGGACTGGGACTCAGGTTCTGCTGCTGCTTATTTTATCTTGAAGAATTGAATAATCTATCTTTGCCTGTACTCTTCCCTTTTGTAATCCAGGTGTTTATGGCAGGATCTGACATACACTAGGTGATACCTACCTATGTTCAAACATAACTCACTCTTTTCAAAAAGTCATTGAATACTTGTCATCATGGTACCTGTTGTCAGGCTGACTTGCTCAACTTTGTGCTAAATCTCTCAAAAGAGGGAATCATTTAATAATGATGTCTATGTTTCAGTTTTATTATCTAAGAAGAGAAAACAATAGGACCTGCTCCCAGGAGTTGTTGAGAAAACTAAAAAGGAGCATAGACACAGAACCTGGTACTTGGTAAACACTCAATGAACATTTTCTGTTACTGTCTTTCTGTATACAGTGGGGAGAGTTAGAACATAAAAAAAATATTTAGAAGGGATCCTATTTTGAATAACCTTGAATGTTGCACTGTGGCATTGAACTTCTTAGGAACATCAGATTTCAGGAAATGCATTCCAGGTATGAGTCTTGGAAAGCCTGTTTCCATGATGCTAGAAATATGTCCAAGAAAAGCACACCCAAAAGGTTGGTAGGGCTTTCTTGCCACCTTTTTTTTCTATTTTCCTTTCCCATTTCTTCCATTTCTTCTTTCTTTAGCCAGGACATCAGATGGTAGATCTTGTTGACAAAGTTTTCCCTTTTGATTGTCAAATTCTCAACCAGTTGCCCCTCCCAGAAGCAATTTGCTTCACCCTAATTGGGTGGTGAACACAGGGAGAAGTTTAAACCCACACCACTTGGCAGAAAAGCAAACACCCCCAATCTTATTATAATCTCCTCTTCTTTCTTCTGTTCCTTGTCACCAAGGTAGTTGGTGCTTCTGTCTTCAACCTCCTCCTCTCATCCTGTCTGATTCATGTGTTGATGTCTCGATTCTGAGCCAGCTGCTGCAATGAACTGTGATATCATAGGCAAGATTTATTAGCAGCAGAAGCATCTGTCAGGAGAAAGCAACATTGTCTAGGGAATACTCTCCAGGGAGAGAGCTAGACTGAGCTCATACTGGGACTATGAGGGACGCCATATAGACACTGTTATTTTTTAAACACCTTAGCTTCAATTGACTTAAGAACCCTCTAAGATATGCATGATTATCTCTATTTTTTGGATGAAGGAACTAAGGTTTACAAGCATCAGTAGCTTGTTCTCCTCATATGTCTAGTCATTGATAAAGCTTTAGTTTAAACTTAGGTCTGAGGGAGTATAAAGCCTGTGCTTTAAGATAAACTTTCTCTTCCCCTAAAAGAAAAAGAATGGAGGGAATATTTCTCACACATTTTTAGAAGTGATAGTAGGGGTCATATATCAAGGCGAGTGGAGAGAAGTGTGAATACTGGCACATTGTTGAGGAAGCAGGGGGAATATATTGGCTGGCTCTGGCAGACATCTTACCCTTTAGGTCAGAGCAAATACTAAGAGACCTCAATATAGCTGTAACTACTGACCCCAGAAAGGCAGGCAAGTACTGAAGTCTGATGTTAAAGCCTAAATGTAATCTAAGCAATCTAAGATTACAGCAGACCCTCATATTATAGAGGTTAAGTGAGCAGAGAGCCCCACCTGGAGACCTGGAAGCTCAGAAACAAGAATAGGAACAAATGGTCAGGTCCTGGGAAGGGAAGCAGAAGGTAGGGCAAGATGGCAAACATTGTGGACAGCAACAGAGGCCCTGAAGACATGTATGTGGTGAACCTGTCAAAACATAGGAGCAGGGATCAATCAGTTAGTTCCATGGTCATTCCTGGACTGAACATAAAGGAATCAAAGATGTCACCCATGTGTTTGAGCAGTTAGTCCAGTCTTCTGGCAGGGACCCCTGAAATGCACCAGGATAAGTGCTGGCTTGTTGGGGAAGGATGTAGCCCAGGGAGAGGCAAGCAATTCAGTTGGAAGTGATGGCATCGAAGAGGCTTCATAGAGTTAAGTGGCATGCTACCAACTCAGCTAGGAGAATAAAAAGGATGGTGGTGGGAGAAAGTCTAAGCAGAAGGAGAAATACTCTGAAGACCAAGGAAACATCATATTTCAACCAAAAAGCAATCTGCTGCAATATTTCCTTTTCACCCTCTAAGTCTTTTTCCTATCAAGGTCTTCAACTGATTGGATTAGACCCACTCAAATTATGAAAGGCTATTTACCTTGCTTAAAATCTATGCATTTAAATTTTAAATGTATCTGAACAATAACCTTCACAGAAACATCTAGAACAATGTTTGATCAAATATCTGAGTACTGTGATCCATCTAGATTAACACAAAATTTAGCATGACAAGGAGGAATTGCTCAAACTTGTTGATATCAAAATGCCTATTAAGGTTCAGGAGTCCATATCACATAGAACAGGGCTCAATGTGTTGTAACACCTGGCTCAAACCTCCCCTGACAATAGTTTTGGAAAATAAAGTTTTATTGGAATATCATGATATCCATTAATCAGTTGTCTATGACTGTGCTCATGCTAGGGTTGAGTATTTGTAACAGAAACCATCTGACCTACAAAGAAATAATTTACCATCTAGGTCTTTATACACAAAGTGTGTTGACTCTGATACGGTTTTCTTCCAATCCAGAGTCTTCTCTACACTCACACTCCACTACTTAACCTCAAATATTAGGAAATTTCAGAACCCTATCTAGATGCACAATGTTTTCTAGAAATTTTGCTACAGGAATACTTCGAAGTTTTTGCTGAAGTGTAACATAAATCATCAGTGTACAGATTAAACATTAACATCGGGTGAAAATACCTGTGAAACCAGTGTTCAGATCATGAAACTGAATGTTACTTGGACTGTACATCTCTATCTCCCCAAACTTCTTATATTGAAACATTATATTCCAATGGCATAGCATTTGAAGATGGTGCCTTGGGAGGCAATTATGTCATAAGGATGAACTCCCCACGAGGAAACAAGTGCCCTTACTAGAACAGAAAGGAAAGTGGTTGCTTCTATGTGAAGAAACACTGGGAGGAGAGCTATCTATATTCTAGGAAGTAGGGCCTCACCAGAATACAGTCATGCTGGCACCCTGACTTCGGAGTTATCAGCTTCAGAGTTGTGAAAAATAAAATTTCTATTGCTTTGTATACCTGCCTTGAGCATTGTACAGTCTCTGGTGGTGTGATCTGTAAGTCTAGAGACAAATTTTCAGTTTAAATTTGCTTGATATTTTGCTTCCTATTTTGAAAGATACTTTCCTAAGAATTACAATTTTTTCTTTTGTACTTAGATTAAATCATTTCATTATTGTCTGGATTCCATCATTTCATCTGGGAATTGTACTCTCAAATTTATTGTTACTCCTTTTAACCTAATCTTCCCTATACACTATACCAGCTGTTTTGATAATGATCTTTTTGCACTTGGCTTTTAGCAGTTTTCTATAATGTGCTGCCATGTGTTTGGGGTTTTGTTTTTCACACTGCCTGAAGTGTGTAATGATTCTGTAATGTATGGTTCTTAAGTACTTTGGAATAAACTATTTTCACTCCATTCTCTCTCTGTCCTGGTCTATCTATCTTGTTTATTCTCCTTATAAGAATTCAATTCCATAAATGTTTAATCATTCCATTTTGCTCCATGTATCTCTTTGTTATCAGGATTTCTTTCTTCATGATCTGATCTATTTTATATATAGAAAGTCTTGTTTTCTGTTTCATTGGTTTTCTCTTTACTTGGTTTTAAGTTGCTCTTAAATCCATCCATTGAGCTCTTGAAGTTATTTTTTTCTATTTTTATTTAATATTTCTAATACATATGCTTTCTGTTGATCTTATCATTCTCTTTGAGTGTGTTGATCAGGGTTAAAGTCCTCTCATAACCTCAGTATCTGAATACTCATGTTTCCTTTGTAGTTCTCATTCATTATATTTCTTTATATGTCTGGCAATTTTTGTCTTAATGCTGGACATTGCCCATGAAAATTTTGAATCTATGAATAATTATATTCTCCTTCCCTTGAAAATGTATTGTACCTACCGGGAGGCAGTTAGATTGAGACAGATCATCTTAATTCAACCAGGTTTTGAAACAACTAAAGACTTGTTTTAGACTATGTAAAGCATTAACTTCTAGTTTATCTTGAATTCTTTGGAATAGTTTTTCAAAGATTTCTTGCTGGAATCCTGAGTGTCCACAGGGCTCTGCAAACAAGAAATCCACTTAAATTCTAAGCCTCTTACCAGAAATGTATGCTCTGTTTCTTTGTATTTTCCAGTGTGACTTAAAGTTGACAGATGTCAACTTTGGGGCAGGGTGGCATGGAGTTACATACATATTTCTCACTGGCATCTTCACTCTCAATTCCTGAAGACTTTGATAACTCAGAACCCAATTTTCCTTATCCTGTTCCCAGAAGACTTCAGAAAGTCTGTTTATTTGTCACTATATGCTCTGGTTCTTGCTATCTTGTCCTGTGTTGCTATAAAATCTAAAATATCTCTGAGAACACTGTAGGAGGATAGCCTTCTCTTAAAGAGTTTCCATCTCTTCACAACACTGGTTTTTCAAGTCTTGGTCAACTTGATGCTCTTCTCTGTCCTTTAATAAATGTTTAACTTGTTTGTGTCTTGTTCACCTCATTTTAATTCTTCTTTAGCAGTGTTTGTCCTATTGCCAGTTCATCCACCATGTCTGGAAGTAGAGCCCTGAGAAATTTTTCATTATCTCAAATTGAAACTATATTCATGCCATACTAACTCCCCATTCAATCTCTTCTATTTTCTTCTTGTTAATAGAAGGAAAGTTCAAGAAAAGAGAACATAAAAACGGTAAATGTGTGATGAAGTAATAAAAAAGTTATCTCATTGACTTCTATTTTCCCAAAACATATGAAGTCATATCATCATATCAGAGTAAGAAGAATAGGAATCAAAAATTTGAAGAGAGAAGGAAATGGTGTAACAGTCATGTAAAGGATGAGGAATAGTCTTATTGGAGAAACACTGGAGAATGATAAAGCAGCACTGAGCATCCTTCATGGTCTGTGATCATAAATATTAATGAGGCTAATTAGTTTACCTGTTTTATTTTTATTCAGTAATGTTTAACTAGAGGAATCTAAACATCTGTACAAGGTGAAAGAAGAGAGAGACAAGGGAGCTAAGATTTATTCAAGGGGGTAATTATTGAATTGGGTCATGAAATGTAACTGACTCAGGAGACAACTGAAGACAATGGACGAGTAGTACAAAGGTGGCCAAGGTACCAGATGACAGAGATGAAAGAGGCATCACATTTAGGTGATGAAAAAAATATTAAGTGATTGGCTAAGACTGAGTTGGATATAATAAATTTAGACCAAGAGAAGGGGTTAGATTATCAGTACACAAAATTTAGGGTATGAACAGTGGAATGGGTGATAGAAGTTGGGCACTGAAAAGGGTGGTTAGAGGAGAGGTCAAGAAACAAAATCACCAGTAATTTTCTGGTCACTAAGATGATGAAATAAATTTGGGTGGTAAAAATGATTGTGATCCAGGAGCTAATATACTCAGCTGCTCAGTGAATGAAAATATCTAGGGAGTCTCTATCTCCACTTTCAGACAAACACACACACACACACACACACACACACAAGCATGCACACACACAAACACACATATACAGAGTTCAACTCCTTCACAAGACATCCAGTGACCAAAAAATCAGACTGCCTATCCTTGATAGCAACTTTTTGCCAGCATAAAAATTCATCTAGACTTCATTTGGATTTCCCTGTGCAAACTTTGAGGAAAGAGTCTAAGAAATTGATAAAACCAAAATTCAACAACTTTTGGAACCTGATGTATATTTTCAAGCTTTCTCTAATTAAAAAAAATCTATTAAGACCTTGAGAGAAAGTAAATAGGAAATGTTGGTTTCCTTTCCAATAGCTATTTATCTTATTGAGAAGTAGCTAGGTGTTTTGGGGTGGAATTGATTCTGCTCTCAGGTTAATCAGTATCATGTTGTTCCCCTTGAACATGACTGACTTAGTGTTAGGGTTCCAAATGAAGTTATATTAACAGAGTAAGGATGGGGCTTTGTGAAAAGAGGGGTAGAGAGAAGCCCTTCCAAGCTCTGATATGGAATGGAGAACTCCTTCAGTTTTTCTGATTTTCATGGGGACAAAGTTGGGAGAGCAAGCTAGGATGAGGACAGAAGTTGAAGAAGAATCTAGATAAAATGATGCCTGAAACTTACTGCCCCATGATTTTGTTTTTATGAGCCCATAAGCTCTGTTTATATTCAATCCAGTTTGTTTAGGTATTTAACAAATTGTACCTGAAAGCATCCTTACTAAAACAAAAATATTTGGCATACCTCCTTCTGTGTTTAAATCAGATCTCACCAGAGCCAGAACATCTTTGAGATGGATGATGATATTTAACCAATATTGAAGCATGACCAAGGCACACACTGATTAAGCTAATGTTCTGTTTCCTGCTATCCTTTGGCAAAACTTCTCCTATGGGAGTTCTCTAGTAAAATAACTGAACACTGAGTGACCCAAGGATTTAATTTGAATTCAAATGCACCTGTTTGCATGAACATTGCTGTGGCACTGCCAGCGGAGACTGGTCGGGTTTCAGGTGAGGCACAAAAAGTGGGCAAATACACCTGCCATCATCAAAAGGGCTCTTCTCTCCATATGCAGGCTTCTACCACATTGTTTTCCTTCTTTGGGCCTCTGCTCCTTGAGATTGGAGCTAATTTAAGCCATTAGACACTAACATCCAGCTTGCTCTAATACCCCAAGGGAACTCAGAGGAGAGACCACCAGCAGCTGATTAGGTCAGAAATGCGGCTATATCAAACATGTCTGTTGACAATGGAGCTTGAAAGCCAAGAGTTTCCCTCGCCTATTAGGGTGCTCATGTTGGCCTCATCACTGTATGCACCTAATGAGAGAAAAGATTCAGATGAGTTTGTGGAAAGACAGTACTCACCTCTAAAGTAGCTACCAAGCTCACTGTTGCAGAAAGCATCATCTGATTTTCCTATGGCAGGAAAATCAGGAGTTTTAAGTGCTGCAAATCTAGGGAAGGTTACATCCATGTTGGAGTCTTCTTTAGAAATTATAACTTATTCAACTAAGGAGTGGGTAGAAGCTAGGACAGAAAGTATAATTCTCTTTGCCAGTGTTATACCTAATAGACAATGAGCTTTAGCTCATGATTTCCCTAGCATCCTTTGGCTGCAGGTGTTTTGTTCTTTAACTTCAATCTGCACAATAATTCTTACCAGAATTTAAGACACGAGATAAAGAATACATTAGGAGTTGCATTTGCACCATTTGCCTAGAAATAGTATTTTATCTATGTGTCTATGTTGCAATTTAGAAGGCTAATGCATGGAGTTAAATAACTCACTTGAAGTCATAATTAACATGGGTTGCAGTTGAAATTTAACCTGAGCCCCCATGAAAGCTTTAACCTGAGCCCCTGTGAGAACTTTCTCATAGAGTAGTGGTCCCCAACTCTGGTCACACATTGGAATTACCCTGGCACCTTTCTTTAAAATGCCGATGAGTATATCCCACCCAAGGTTATTTTTAATTCATCAGAATATTTTAGAATATTCAGATATCAATATTTTATAGGGTCTCCCCAGATGAGTTTAAATTGCTTCCAGGTATAAGAAAAAGAGGGTTTTAACAGATTTGCACATTCAAATTTGTGCATACAAATTGCTGGGGTTGATTAGTAAAACACAGGTCCCAATTCAGTAGGTCACAAGTGGGAACAGAGATGCATTTCCAAGAAACTCTTAGGTTGATGCTGATGCTGTACTTTGAGTATACTTTGAGGAGGAAGAATCCACATCAATGTCTCAAACTTTGATATGTATGGAAAATACTGAAACTCAAGATTGGTGAAGCAGAATAGAACTGAAATCTATATCAAACTCCCCAGAACCATTGCTTTACCATATAATTCATTAGTTCTCAAACTTTGATGCCCTTTGAAGTCATCTAAGAATCTAAAAAACAACAATTCCTGAATCCCATCCTTAGAGGCTCTGACTCAATTGTTCAGCTTGAGATAAATCTTGATGTAGGCAGTATTCTGAAAACCCACCCCAAATAAGAACAGTAGGTTCTTTCACCATATCTCAGGCAGGCATTTATTTTGAATTATAATAAATGTCATATTAGCCTGAGAATCTATTTTTTTACCAGGTACTGAAGGTCATTATACAGATAAACCATTTATTAAGAGGAATTGATTCATATGGATATGGAGGCTGAGAATTCCTATGATATTCTGTTTGTAAGCTTGAGAGACAGGAAAGCTAGTTCAAATTCAAAAGTCTGAAAACCAAGGGAATCAATAGTATAAGTCCCAGTTTGAGAACAGAAAAGGATGAGATAAAATGTCCCAGCTAAGCAATGAGGCAGGGGAAATTGATGAATTCCTATTTTTCGTTGTATTCATACCTGAAGGAATTGGATAATGTTCACTCACATGAGTGAGACATCTACTCTACTGAGTTCATCAGTTCAAATGCTAGCCTCACAAACGCTCAGAAGCAATGTTAAATCTCGACACCCTGTGGCCAGTTGAGGTGATGCATAAAGTTTACCATTATATCACAGGACAAAAATTAGACCTAAGTCAATTGATGTATATTCCACACTGGTGGCCCAGTGATTGGTTCATAAGTTGGCTTATGAGTTAAAGAAACCAAAACAAGCTGTCTTTTGCTTTGGGGAGACAAGGAAGTCTTCTTTTCCCATTGGGGATGGTCCTGAATGTATGGGAAGAAGGGCTGCTAAACTCATTTTGCCTTTAAGGAAAAGCTTGGGTCATGGAAGCTGAAAATAAAAGCAACAACATAACAGTAAACTGAAAGATGTACTCAATACATTGCTTAGTTCCTAGATCCAGATAAGCCTGAAGACATTTCCTACTAATTTTCAAAATCTAAATTTTCTATTTGGATTTTACATAAGTCAGTTTGTATCAAATTTCTTCCCCTTGGCGTCAACTCTGACTTCACATAAGTAGCATTCTGACAGTGACTCAGGCATATTCCACAAAAACATGGAAGAAAGAAGTATCTTCCACAAGGGTGGAGGTGACCAATGCATGTTTATTTCATTTTAATTAAAAAGGAAAAATATATAGACATCAACTTAAAAGACATCAACTTAAAACATATATATATATATATATATATAATACTGAGATGTTAGCAGCACAAAACTATTTCCTTGCATAGTTTTTACCCCTTAGTAAGACATCTGGGAGACAAATGAAATAGTATGGTTTACAGTGAATAAGAGTCAGTTTTATTTAATCAATCATAAAAATATTTGCAAAGTTTGGAACAATTTCCCTAGAGCTCTAACTCCCCACTTGGCATCATCAGACTCTTTAGTAGTCAGTGACTACTAAGAACTACTAGAAGAACTACAAATTTTGGTAGATTAAAAAACTGAAAAGGATACCTGGAATTGCATGTTTATTGCAGAACTGTTTACAATTCCTAAGATATGGAAACAACTCAAATGCC
Source organism: Uropsilus gracilis (assembly GCA_004024945.1). NCBI lineage: Eukaryota > Metazoa > Chordata > Mammalia > Eulipotyphla > Talpidae > Uropsilus > Uropsilus gracilis. The sequence goes on from PVHY01000413.1 coordinate 27,659, forward strand.
CCCAAACTGATGAATGGCTGAAAAAGATGTGGTATATCTACACAATGGAATATTATGCATCAATCTAAGAAGACAAACTTATGTCATTTGCAGCAACATGGATGAAGCTAGAAAGAATCATGTTAGCAGAAAGAAGCCAGAAAGAAAAAGAGAAATATGGGATGGTCTCACTTATATGAGGGATATAGGAAAAAGCAAACAAATACATAGGAAAAATTTAAAACTGCCAACAGAACTTAACCATAGAGCAAGAAGTTCGGAGGAGGGAGAAAATGGGGAAGGGGGAGGGAACAAAAGATTAAGATAGTTAACGGGTGTTAAGGAGATGGGAGAACCTTGGGGTAGACAATGATGTTTTATATATGTGTGTGTGTGTGTGTGTGTGTATGCAATCAATAAAAATAAACTTAAAAATTCTCACAATTTATTTAAATAATAAAATTAGCATGTAGCCTTTTATTATTTATTAATAAGAACAAAAAGATTCATTCCTGATAGAACTGTGGTTCTCAACCAGGAGCTATTTTGTCCTCGGGGGATATTTGGTAACACTCTACAAACATAAGTAGGGAAGGCATGTTGCTAGTATTTAGAGGGTCAGGATTGCTGCAAAACATTCTGTGATGTACATGAAAGCTTCCAAACAAAGATTTATTTAACCCCAAATTACAATAGTGCTGAGGTTGAAAATCCTTGGGTAAAGATCTGATTATATTTGCCATCTTTCACCTCCATTAATGATAGTTGAATCAGTGGAAGTAAGATTCACTATCTAAATTTGTTATCACTTTCTACCAAATTAGAAAATCCCTTGCACTATAAAACAGTGCTGAAAATAATATCAAATATTTAGTAATTCTGTCATGGAGCAAGGAGATGCATCAAGTGTAAATAGAACTCTATAGCTATTCAGAAACCAAGGTAAATCAGTAGACTGGCTACTTTCTTTGATTTCTCCTTTTACTGGTTATCTTTATTGGTATTTTTCTTCCCTCTTTTTCTGCTCCATTCCCCTTTCCTGCTGGTTGGCCAATTTCCTCCACATCTGTTAGTCAAATGGTGTAATGGCTACACTGATGGTCTCAAAAACAACTCATCTGGTGACATAATTTGATAAGATCAATTTCTTCAATGTGAATAGTTCCATGAGGTTTCTTCATATTACACAAGTGTTGGTATGAAGAAGCCTATATATTTGGAGATGGAAACAGAGACAGAAACTGCAAGAGAGGAAGAAAGAATTAATTATAGGTACATGCATTTGCCTGGGTTACATATGTTTATTTCCTGGTTCTGTCGGTTGAGAACTTCCACAAACAATGCCATCACATAGGCTATGAGAACAACACTGCCCGGATCTTACTTTCTAAATAATCATTCTTGGAGAAATAACTGGCTCTAAGGTAGGACAGAGAATGTGTAAAATGAGATTAGACTACCTTATAATTCCAAAAGTAATATAGTTCCAAAAGTACACAAAAGTAGTAGGATAGGGATGGGTCAAAGGGCATAGAAGCCCTTTGAAAGAATGCCCATCCAGAAGTCAAGTTATACTGGAACAGTTTGAATAACAAAATAATGCGGTATTGGATTATTACTCAAGTTATAAATTAAAAGTATGCAAGTCAACATAGGCTCGGTAAAGGATTGAATTTATAGGTAAATGGAGGGAATAGACAAATATCTTCAAAGGATTCAAAAGAATAGAATATATACATAATCCTTCAGTTGGGAAGTGGAGGCTTAGCAGCCCCCCTTCCTCAAATGTAGGCTTGCAATTCACTTTCAAAGAAAAGAAAACAGAAAGACAAAAATAGTAAATTATGATCAGAATACTTGGCAAACATCATCTTGACCAAGTGATCAAGGCTAAGACCACCAGTAACTATGTTTTTTTCCCTTTACACATATTAAAAAGTTAAATTTCTAAATTAGGCATTATAAGGTATTAGTGACAATTACATAATGAAGTAGGACAATTTTTACAATATACTAGAATAAAATTATGTGAATGTGGTTTCTTAAAATACTTTATTGCATGTAATATTTCTAGACAATTTTCTGAAGTATTCAGAAAATATTATCATATCTGGAAGTGATACCATATCTTAGAAATTTTAACCATTATATCTTAGCTTTTAATTTGTGGGAAGCAAAAGCATAGATAAGGGCAGACTATTACATATGCTAGCACATATGGCCTTTTAAAATTATTTTACTTGTTTACTAGTTTTATATGTTTACTTTAAATTGCTCTTATTAAATTTGTTACTTTACTAAATTTCTCACTTTGCAATTTATTCTTTTTTTGTTTAGTAGTATAATATCCCAGCATATGCACAAACCATAACCTTGGTCAACTATTCTTTTCTTAATAGACATTGAGTTTGTCCCATCAAATACGCCTGTGACATCAATGTTAATGCTTTGGATGAGTATTTTCATGGATGGCTATGTTATCCTTTCCTGACAAAATGTATACCTTCTCTTTTTGTCTGTTGCAAGTCCTTTCCTGTTCCCAACTGAACTATGTTGCATTTGGAAGGGTTGCCCACATTTCTGGTTTGGGATTCACTCTTTGCTCTTCTTAAACGCTAATCTGAAAACCATTGTTCTCTGAGCACTGAGACAAGAGGCATTGTGGGTTGCTGGGCAACACAGGGGCAATGAGGATGAAGAATTTAGAAAATCGGCTGAGGCTAATCTAAAACTCTTCTTCACAGGGTGTGGATGGGTCTCGGGGAAATTAGGACTGGTCCAGAGAAGGCAGTGGGAGTTCCAAACACAGTGTGCTGGGAGAAGCAAGGGCATTCTTTTCTTTATCAGGCTACTAAAGAATTGTTACAAGATGAAAACCAGATCCTGCCTTTCCTTGGAATCTAACACTTCTATCATTTTAACTTCACTTTGAAGAAAACATCATCTTCAGACTATGACTTCAGGGACTGTGCTTTCTCCTTTTTCTGCTACTGCTCTGATATTACTCCATGCCACTTTCTCCTTTGCCTTATTCTATGATGGTCACTCTGGTCAACTGTCAGTCCACACAAGGCACTGAGCTCCTTCCCATCTCAGTGCCTTTGTACATGTATTTCCTTGAGTATTTGAATGACTGGCCCCATCTTAATTCTCAGGTCTCACTTGAGTGATCACCTCTCTAGACAAACCTTTCCTCACCACTTTTTCCTAATGTACTTGTGTGTGTTCATTACTGTACATTACTGTCCCTTTCCTAGCACATCTCAGTCTTAAGTGCTCCTATTTTTCATATACTTTTATCGTTAGATTGACGTTCTATGAAACTATTTGGTTCTTCTATGCATCCCAGGTATTTGACACATAATAGAAACCCAATACAGATTTTACTGGAAAGATAAATCAATCCATCACTGAGTGTAAAATGTCTAAGATAACAACTTGTTTGTAAGATAAAGAATTAACTCTACCAAGGCTGGTAGAAAATACAATGTTTCTGGGTCAGAAATAAAGAAAAGTTTTTTACAGCAATAGCAGTAACCTAGGTACCAGCCTATCTCATGGTTTCCTGAACCTCCAGCTTCTTTAGGATGATGCAGAGAGAGCAAGATGATGTCTACACAAGCAACAGGATGCATCCTACAAAGGAACATTGAGCTTAGGGAATCCACATCTTTTGTAACAAGCAGTAATCATGTATACTTGTCTCTCCAGAGTACTTATTTCCAGGTCTAAAAGGAAACTCATTCTATATACCAGAGGGAGATGCCTTGTCTACCTTCCAGTCTGGTCCCTCTATAAAAATCCTTGAAATGATGGTCTAGTATACAGATATGCAGAAATGCAAGAGACCAATGAAGCTGAATTTCCTTTGTCCACCTTGGCTGGAAATTACCATTCTACTTTCTGCTTCTATGGGTTTGTTTAGTGTAGATTCATCTGTGATTGCCTTTCTGGTGGTTGCTCATCATTTAGCACTTGTCTTTCTGTGTCTGGCTGATGTCACTGAGCATCATGTCCTTTAGGTCCATCCATGCCATCACACATGGCAGGATTTTCTCAATAAAATGGTCAGAAAAAGACATTTTCTGACAAAAGGATGAAAACTTCATTTCAAGGTTACCACCAGTTTGTGTTGAACGATTTTAACAGAACTGACACAATAAGTGACTCCTGCCTCTGCTTTTCAGTGAGCACATATCTTTCTACTTATTCAATGAAGAAGAATATTTCTCAAATATTCTGGTATATTCTGGTATATACCATAGAATCCCCTCAGTGGTAGGGGCAGCTGTGTGTTTCTTAGCCTAGAAATCTGAACAAGTGCACCTTAGAACCTCAGTTACAGGTCTCAAACAGAGAACCAAAATCAACCTCCTGTTTTTGTCACATTTTCCTGGGAATCAAGGAAAAGTTAAGTTTGGCCAGTTTGGCTCTCCAGGATGGGACTGAGATCGACAGATATCTGGACCTCATGATTGAGATGGGAGAGCAAGGCAGCAGGCCAGGGAGAAGCCTTCGAATTTTCATTCTAGTTAGAAAGTACTGTTTAAAAGTTGTTTAATCATGAAAAATGATGGTGAAGCAGCTCTAAAGAATCTATAACTTTCAGTCAAGCAGAAGAAGAAGAAATTTTTAAAAAAATCCCATTTACCATAGTGCCAAAAACATTTAAATACCTGGGAATAAACTTAACAAAGCATGTGAAAGAACTATACAAAGAAAACTTCAAAATGCTGCTAAAAGAGATAGAAGAAGACATAAGGAAATGGAAAGACATTCCTTGCTCATGGATTGGAAGAATTAACATCATCAAGATGGCCATCCTACCAAAAGCAATCTACAGAGTCAATGCAATCCCTATAAAAATTCCAATGACATTCTTTAAAGAGATAGAACAAAAAATACAGAAATTCATATGAAATAACAAAAGATCTCGAATATTAAAAAACCTCCTTGGCCAAAATAAGAAAGAATAGAGGCCTAACTATTCCAGACTTCAAGTTATACTACAAAGCCATAATAATTAAACAGCATGGTACTGGTACAACAACAGACAATTGGATCAGAATTGAGAGTCTGGAAATAAAACCACACATATATCTATCTATATATATATATATATATATATATATATATATATATAATCAAGTAGTCTTTGACAAAGGAGGGAAAAACTTACATTGGAACAAAGATAGCCTCTTCAATAAATGGTGCTGGGAAAATTGGACTAAGACCTGCAAAAATATGAACCAAGACAACATCCTCACACCATGTACAAAAAACCAATTCAAAATGTATAAAAAACTTAGATGTCAGATCTGAAACCATAACATACATAGAGGAAAACTTGGGCAAAACCCTCCATGAACTACAATTTAGAAATCCCTTTTTGGAAACATCTGAAGATGGCAAAAAAACTGAAGGAAAATATAAAAAGATGAGACTACATCAAACTAAAAAGCTTCTGTACAGCAAAAGAGACAACAGAAAAAACTAAAAGAAGCCCAACCAAATGGGAAAATATTTTTGCCCTCCAGAAGAGTGATTAGAGTTTTGTAACGCAGATCCTTAAGGAACTTACACAACTAAACAAAAACAAAACAAGAAACCCCATCAAAAAACAGGAAGAACTAAAAAGATACTTCTCTAAAGAAGAAATACAAATGGCCAACAGGCACATGAAAAATTGCTCAGTGTCACTGGCAATCAGGAAAATGCAAATCACCTTACACCACCTTAAACCAGTAAGAATGGCCCACATCAAAAAAATAGGCAACAAGTGCTGGCAGGGATGTGGAGAGAAAAGAACACTCTTACACTGCTGGTGAGAATGTAAACTGGGTCCAGCCACTATGGAAAGCAGTGTGGAGGACCTTCAAACTAATGAAAATCAACCTATCATTTGACCCAGCAATTGCTCTTCTGGGAATCTACCCAAAGGAGACCTCAGTGTGGGTACAAAAGGACACCCGTGTTTGGATGTTCGTTGCAGCACTGTTTATAATTGCAAGGACATGGAAACAACCCAAATATCCCAAAACAGATGAATCGATAAAGAAGATGTAGTATATATGCACAATGGAATATTACTCATCAATTAAAAATGACAAATTTGATGAATTTATCAAAACATGGATGTACCTAGAAGAATCATACTAGCAGAAACGAGTCTGAAAGAAAAAGACAGAAACTAAATGGTTTCGCTAATATATGAACAATCAAATGAAAGTACACAATGGGAGGGTGGGACCAGCTGGAGTGGTCAGGGAGAGGAGGTGGTGAGTGACCCCTGGAGATTAAAATGATGTGAAATATGTATAAATAAGTTATTTTTTAAAAAGGAGATAAAAAAAAATCTATGACTTTCAGGTAATGTTGTGACTTCTACAGGTTGGCAATATCTATTAAAAAAAACAAAACAACAATGACTAAATGATTCTATTATTACTCTGAAGGTAAACTTGCATACATAATATACTACTTAATTTAATTAAAAAATAGAAACAGACCAAACATTGGTCAAGAGGTGAGTAGCTAAAGATAACAGATGGAATATTTGAGCAGTAATTGATGGAATTTTCCAATAAAATGTTGTCTCAAGGTGAATAGCAAATGATGACATTTATTTAAGACACATATCCTATTTTCATACATGTGGTGAATATTTCCCAACCTCATGGTGACTGCTAACTTTGAATATTGGGAAGAGAGGGTTGCCAATCAAAGAGATGCTGATTTCATATGAAAAACCTTTCATTTTATGGAAGAATGAATATACATTCAGCATAGCAGAGTGATCAGGTAGTGGCATAATCTTGGGTGTCAAATACCTGAAGTTGAATCCTATCTTTGTTTTATTAACTGTGTGACTTGGACACATGCTACATGTTTAACATCTCTGTTCTGCCTTCCTTCTCTGATTCCTTGGATATTAAGGGGACTCAAAGCATCATTGCAGGCAAGATGAATAGAATAATGTTTAGCATATAGAAAGCCATTCGTAAATGCTAGCTATTAATATCGTTTGTTACATCATTAAAATTAATTTAAAATATCATTCAGGAAATAAAGGCAAGGATAAAGAAAAGGAGGAAGGAAGAAGAGTTTATGTTGCTCTTTGCAAAGTAAGGACAGGCTTTGATGGGGAGAGTGTGTTTACAAAACAAAATGTCCTCTTGAATCATCTGGAAATGTCATCTTCTTCCTCCCACAATTGGTGTAATTATCACGGCTGGGAGCTGTTTCTTTAACACATACCCAATCATCATGTGGCAGCCCAAGAGTTCAGAGACAGGGAAATGTCTTTCTTTCTGTCTTTTTCTTTTTAACATAATCTAAATTTAACAAGCCCATTAAAGCAAATGTTTCAACAGGCGACATTGAACTGATTACAATATTTAATAAATCCTAGTCCTGAACGAGGGGTTTTAAATGCCAGCATGGAACCAAAGTTGTGCTATATTCATCTCTTTCGTGCCAGGATCTTGTGGGAGTATTAGATGGGGAACCCCCTTTGTGCTCTGTCAAAGAGAGGGAAATAATGATGATCACCTTTAAAAATGCCATTTATAATTCCCAGCTCCCTTGATAAATCTGGAATCCAGCTCTTTTTTTCCCCATGCAGCAGAGTGAGATGTTATTTTAACAGAGAAGCAAATCCTTCTATTCTGAAGCCCCAAGACATGATCAGAGGTGTCTTCTTCCTTCCTGCTTGTCTTCTGTGCTGGGTGCTTGATTTTGGGTGAGCCACCTTGCCTTTCTGAACTTTGCTCAGGATCAAACAAGGAGCTTTGTCAAAATGAGCATTTCTCTGTGCTAGGCTAAGCCTGTGATTACAGTTTTAGAGTTAATTTCTTTTGCTAAGTCTGGGGGAAGGACACTTCTCTGATGAAGGTTGACTCTGTGAACTCTGACTTCTCTTCCCTCTGTACATGTATCTTTCTTATATTTATATGAAGGTTCTAGGTCTAAATTATCTTCCTGCTCTGGTCTGCAAGTGGAGAACCTAACTCATTAGCAAGGGGGTAGAAAGGGGGGTTCTTCCCATTCTCAGTATGAGAAATATGTGAAATCCGTAGCCTGGGAATAAGAAAAGAGGGAGTAGACTTCATTAACTGTCCCTAAGCAGGATTGTGGCTCTCAGATGATCTGTTCTCAGAACACTAGCAGTGTCACTGAGTGTGTAGCTAGGGCTCTGGTTCTTTTATTTTCTATTTAAAAAAAATTTTTTTTGGTTTCAAGTTTTTTTTTAATTTTTTTTTTATTTTTGGATTTTGTACTATACATGATTGCATAATTGTTGATCCCCCTATGATTACCCCCCACCCCTGGGGCTGTGGTTCTTGTCACCATCTTTTTCTGACAGTTTCTGGTCCTCTTGGCGTGTGTCATCTCTACACTCCTGGCATTTCTGTCGCTCAGGGACAACCTTTTAGTTGTTCCTTGGGGACCTGGGTGTCTTGGGTGTCAGCCTCGCAATCTATTTTCGTATGTTTTCCCCTCTTGCTCCTGTTTTTCCTTTTTCTTTTGGATATGAGATTTACTGACCTTTGCTGCTTCTGGCTTGTGTGGGTGTCTGCAATAGTTGGGGGTTTTAGGGATTCAAAATTTACAGCTAGATAAAAGGAAAAGTCAACCTCTGAAAATCCCTGCTCAAGGGTAACTGCCCTAGTCATCCAGCATCCACAGCCATAGGGGAATCCTCCTTCCCTTAGAAAAAATCAGCTGGGGGCCTGATGGGAAGCACTAAAATGAATCAGCCAGGCCCTGGGCTCTCCGGAGGAAGGGAGAGAAAGACAGAGGGCTATGTATCATCTGTGTTTTCTTGCCTCATGGCTGTGGGCTGAGTAGAAAGCAGCCTGGGGAGGTCTCTATATCAGATGGGCTGACAGCCTCACACCCCTTCAGTTCCCAGGGAAATCAGGCTGTGGCTGATTGTAGAATTTTCTTGGAATACTAGCTGAGACATAAATACACAGCAGGAGAGTGGATGCCTCTGGAAGATGAACAGTGTGTTCCTGAGCGGTCAAGCAATCTTTCCTTCTGTGGCCAGTGCCTAGTGGTTCAGGAAGAGTCTAGTGCACTGCCTGGCTGGCAAACAGGGAGGACTGTACCTGTGGAGGCCAACATCTCCTCAACAAGCCACTCTTGCATTGATAGTGGCCACCTCTCACAGGTCAAAGGCCCCATGAGGCTACAACCTCGTTTGTGTCCTGAGAGTCAATATGCTTGATATGCAGTTAGGAAAAACGTCTATTTGTTGAATTTGTGAAAAGATTGAGACTTTTATAAAGATAAAGAGTTCGTAATCCAGCCCCTGAGAGGTTGAGTAACTTATTTAATGTCACAAAGCTGCTGTGTCCCAGGCAAGTATTCATGTCAAAACTCTGGTATCAGAACTTACTCTGCCATCAGCTCTACTTCCTCCACGTTTGCTAAAATGGACACTGAACAAAGACAACAGCATGCCTCATCTGCCTGGATGCCCAGCAAATTGAATGAAATTTCTCATATTTTTCTAAAATGTCACTTCCCCAAGGAAGACATCTGTGGATCCTCAAACTTAATTCAATCTACCTGTCACTACAGTTGCAAGCAATTTGTAGTAAAGACAATCAGGAAGAAATGGAGGCCTAAACCATGGGGAGGACAGGGGTCAAGGCCGGGCCTGATTTGCTGCCAAGAGCCAGTGGACATCTGTCCTTGGCACAGTGGGTGGGTGCTGTGGCCTCTGGCAGCAGTACAGAAGGTAGGACCTGAGCAGTGTTGGATGCTCCTATGGCTGGGAAAGTAACAGTTAGATGTGGGTGAGGAAGGAAGGTGCTTGCTGAAGGAGAAAGGGCATGACATTTGTACAGTCTCTTAAATCATTATGTTAAATGTTAGATGTTTAAATTTCTTGAACCCTGAGCCAACTCCTAGATCACCTTAGTATTTAACATTCGAATATTTATCCATTTTATTGCCTCTTTAAAGTACATAACAAAACTGTACTAACAATGGCTTAAAATTCATTATATTCATTATAGCTATTTTCCTATTAGGTCTTACAAATTATTTGAAGCACAAGTAATTTCTGATATTCATCATTATATTTGCAAAATCTAAAATGGCACCTGACACTTAGCAAACTCATAGTCAGTAGTTAGTGACTAAGTAAATAAATAGGTAATTATATAAAGTAGCACAATATCATAAGAGGTATGTTCTCCTTAGGATTTTTGTCTCACTCTGGAAGGGTTGACCAATTAGAGATGATTGTTGTTCTAACAAGATAGAGGAAAGAGAAGGATAGCCTGAATTCTGTATTCCCAAGACTTACATGCTGAACACAAAACCCCAAATACGGCTCTCTTTGGCAACAGGGCATGTATAGTAGTAATTATTAAGGTTAAATGAGGTCATGAGGATGGAGAGTGGAGCTAGAAAATCAGTTCCCTTCTAAGAAAAGACATCCTAGAACCCTCTCTCCCAGTGAGGGTTCTTCTTCCAGGGAGAAGTTAGCTGAACACCAGGAAGAGCCCTCTCCAGAAAAAATTGGCCTGCATCTTCATCTTGGACATCTTATTTCAGAATAGTGAGAAATAAGTTGCTGTTTCTTGACTTTAGGTGAGTGAGCTTCTGTCTTCATCCCCTAGACCACAGTTCATTAGGACCACTGCCTCCATGGTTTGAGGAAGTCAAGTCAACCATGAGGAGGACTGAAGAAACTAAAGCCAAGGCCCCTGGATGAGCTCCTAGACAGCATCCATCACAGAGCTAGCCATGGGAGTGGGATCATCTGGAAACTTCCAGCTTTCCCAGAATTTCAACTGGATGCCATGTGAAGCAGCAATACCACCTGTAAACACATAGTCCTGTAAAGAATGAAGTTCCATTTTAAGAAATACATTGAGGTGAATTTTACACAGGAAGAGATAACCAAACCCAAAACTAAAAGAGCAGCCCTGCCTATGTAACAAAAACCTAAAAACTATGAGGTAAAAATGGAGACTTAAGTCACCAGCACTGACTTTCAGCTTGGGAGACAGACATTAGTTGAGGAGCAGCAAGGAGACTGTTTATAGAGACTGGGAAGATAGTGAGCAAACTATTATTGGAGGTCTGATAAACGAAAACACATGTAATGTGATAGCATAGCATTTGACACCTTTATCTATGGTGAGGTGAAAGATTAAACATCTACAGCATAAACTTCTGGATCTGATTGAGATTTCTGGTATAATATCAAAATTACCAGATGAAACCTTTTTTTAAGCTATGATTTTTTTAAGCATTTGGGGAGGGCCAAAGATGGACTATAAAAGAAACTGTTCAATATTCCAGCAGAAATTGAGAAAACATCTTCAACCTTATATAGAAAATAAAATTGTTTCTATTTCTCAGTTTCTCTATGGAATAAAAGCATCTCAAAATAAGTAAACTACTTGAGGCAAAGATCAAATGTTGGGCACTGATACTAAAACATAGCCCCAGGTGGAGGTCAAATAAAGGGTAAGGCTGTAATATTCTTTGTGAAAAGTCTCAGAAGAGATAATAAGGTATTTCCTAGACCCTATCACCAGACAAAAGGACTTCAAAGAAAGTGAAGGCTTTTGGACCACAGGAATTTGACTGCACCTCAAAGGAGGGAAACATCATTCCATAGAGATCTGGGGGTGTGTCTTTTGTCTATAGTGTAGAACTCAGTATGATTCATAAAAACCAGCAAAGTTTTGGACAGAATCATACTAATGGGGATGACACCAACTTGAACAAAGAAAAGGAGACATTTCAAAATGAAAAAAGACCTTTGGGCCCCCACTATCTATGACTAGGGAGCACAGAGAGCAAGTCAGCTGTAAAAATAGGCCATATCTAATGGAAAAGAAAAGTATATACTCAGAAGAAAATATCCAGAGAACAAGAGAGCAGAACCGAAAGCTGCTGAGAATGACTCCCAGAAAGAGTAATGAACCCTAATCAATATACATTCCCACCCTCCAGGGCAGGGGCACTCCCCATATAGCACTGAATTTCAGAATCACTGTGAGCCGTGAGCCCCCACCCCACCCTATTTTAGGCTGAATATCTGGGGGTCTGTGATTGATCCTTTGGCTCACAGACCTCTCCCTCCAAGGAACTGCACCTGATGGTCTTCATTGGGATTTAGATGCCAAGACCTGAACCTTGACACTGAGCCTGATCTCAAAGAGTAGGACAGGATTAATAGTAATAACTATTAATGAACTGGACAGGAAATTAATGTATTGTGCACATCAGAGGTGCATACATGGAGGCCATGGGATTTACAGTGTGGGTCTCACATCTAACAGGAACCAAGGCAGGAGCCTCCCACCCCACATACACTTTTGCCTTGTGATCTTGAATGACATTTGAGAAGGTAACAAATCAGAGGTAACCTAAATATCCAACATCAGAGATGGGTAAATTGTGTTATTAGGTATTAAAATCATGTACAAGTTAGATATTTAATGGCATAGAGTAAGCAATACATATGGGAAAAATTTTAATGAAAAAAAGATTATAAAATAAACCTGATATATATATATATATATATATATATATGTATATATATGCATAGTGATTCACACATATATACATATATTATGTGTTATATGTGTATGTGCATATATACTGAACACATATATGTATATATTTTATTACATCTTTATATGCAAATCATCTATCTCTCTTTCACACACATACACACACCAAGTCTAAAAGAGTATAAGCATAGAAAAACAATTGGAAAACTAAAACGCCATCAGTGAAGAACCTTAATGTGAGCTAGGGATGATGAGTTGATGAATCATTTTTGTCTGCTCTTTACTAATTTGAATTTTTTAAGAAGGAGCACCTGTAACTTGGGATGAGATATATTTTTACTGTTTTTTAGTCAAAAAATATGTTTTTTAGTCAAATATACATATAACACCCTGACACCTGAATGAGATTCTCTCATTTCAGAGATCATCCCACTTTCTAACTAAAGGTTTGTGCAAGTTCCTGTCATTTTGTCTCAGGTTTCTCATCTGCAAAATGTGAGCTGTCCCAGTGATCTTTGCAAGCTACAGAGGGTAGTCAGAGAGAGTCAGGCAAGCAAGTTGATCTGAGGGGTCTGGATCTGAGGGGGTTGCAACTCCCACTATGTCTCAAGCAGCACTGACCATGGTACCAGCCTCCATGCTAGTAGGAAGCCCTGTGCCCATGTGAAGAAGCCCAAACCAGGAAGAAGCGGGGCTCTGTTCTGAGTGTCAGCAAACTCCGCGAGAGCATCTGATACCAGTGACTGGTGGTCTGGTGAGTTCATTTTGAACTTGTAGATTTCCTAGACTCCCACATCAGCATCAGGTGACTCAGAGGAGCCACCTTGTCAAATCATAGAGTTGTGAGAAATAACTGTTGTTTTGTGCAGCTGTGTTTGGTGTGACATATAGCATAGCAACAGATAACCAAAACAATGAATGTTTATTTTTACTGAGTTTTCACAAATGTATTTCTACGATATTTTGTTTTTCCTTTTCTTGGCTCTGGCCCACACCAGATACAGAAGGGAAAAAAGCTCAGATTGTTCAGTTGTCATTCAGCCTTTGCTTTCTGTGAAACCACTCTGCAAATCACCTCTTACACAGTCTTCCAGACCTAAATAAAGTCACAGATCGGGAGACACAAAGATGACACAAATTCCTGTCAGAGGATATGATGAAGTTTAACAAGGATGAATGCAAGGCCCTGAATTTGTATTAAAAAGCCAGCTGCCCAAGGACATAGGGTTTAGCAGACACACACACTTAAAATCTCAACCCCCCCTTTTTTTTAAGCTTAGACATATTGGAAGAATGATGAGGCTGCCGAAAGATCTGATTTGATTTTAGACTCTATGAATAGAAGTAAAGCAGCCCAAATAAGCAAGGCTAGAAGCTTACCCTAATGGGGTTAGACCACATGCACAAGATTCAGCTTTGCCCAAAGCTCTCAAAAAGTGAATGTACAACTGGAATAGATTCAGGGGAGAATGACAAAAACACTTTGCAGAACTCAAGAAGACACATATTTAACTCAATTTGAAAAAATACTCTGAACTCAGGAGTGGAGAGATGCATGGGTAAATGACTTAGGAAATGAATTTAAAGTTTGATTTCATCTAGGCATTGAACAAATATTTAACAAACAGTAACAAATATTTACTAAACAGTCTTTTTCTAAATATGAAAAAGAGAGTCTTGAGTTAGTTACCTGCCATCTTGATTCTTGTATTTTAGATAAAACCAAGTAAACCAATAATACAATTTGAGATAGTTCATGTGTTGTGAAGCAAATAAATAGGGTGGATGGGTAGAATAAAGTCTCTGGGGAGTTGGAGTCTTTATTTTGATTATTCACAGAAAGCCTCTCCAAGGAAATGACATTTGTAATGAGATTTAGCTCACAGGAAGAAAGTTATGCAAAAAGAATTGGGATGTTTCTTTCCTTGCTATAAAGAGTAGAGAGTGGAAATATTCCCTAGCAGGAACAGGAAATTATAAGAGGCAAGAAAAAACAGTGTGGCTGAAGCACACTGAGAGAAGTGTGAGCTACATAAAGTACATCAGATAGGCAAATTCATCCTGAATGTAAAGCATGCTCCATGTTCTCCAAGTAAACTTGTCCTTCCATGTGGTGTTTCTACTCTTGAAGTCAGGTTGGGGACTTGATGAATGTGAGTCTTGCACATGGAAGTTTGTACATACAATAATATGTACATATTCTTGTACATAGAAGGAAAGGGACAAGAGAACCAGTCATGGGGTGACTTCAGGAGCCATTTTCAGTTCCTTGGAAGGCTGTGAAAGGGGAAGGAAGAGGGTGAGGGTTTGTGTATTAGTTGGTAGGAACTACAGGGAGTTGTTTTAATTCAGCAAAAGCAAAGTTTGCTAATTTAATTGTTTATCCAATGATAGAATGTATTCTCATCACAGAAAAAGTCCAGGTAAAGTCTGACTATGCCTTGAGGTTGTGTTAGTTGAAAATCTCACTATTGGTATTAGGCTGAAATTAGTATTTCCCAAAGGGGTGGGGTAACTGCCACAGTTGGTAATGGTGGATGCTACACAGACATGCCATTAAATAACACAAAATCAAGCAGTAAAAAGGTTATTCCTTTTCAATTTCCTTTCAATTATTCCAATTCTGTCAAGGAGAACATCTCATTTGTCTCTAATACCTACACTTGCTTTGCATCCCTTTTTTCCAAAGGAAATGAATCCTTAGCAGAGGACTCTTTTGCAGGTCATAGTATCTTGCAAGATTTTGAAAATGTTGCTTTGCTGTCAGTGAATTTATTTATGTATCTATTTTAGTACTTAAGGTAAGTGAAGCAGAGTTTATATTTATGGCAGAAATACAAAGATTATTTTTACAAATAAATTATGTTATTACAGAATCACATTGATTTAAAGGAAAATATCACGCCTATAGCCATGGATGTTGGGGGCTGTGAACCGTTACTATAGAGAAAAATCATTACAGTGTTAGGCAAATAATTGACATTTCGAAAACTCTGGTTAGACTTCAAGTCCTTCCCAATCCTGAACTCTTAGAGTCCATAGAACAAAATAGGGTTTAAATTACTTTGCTCTTTTAACAAAGCCAACTCTTTTCAAGAAAGCAGATGACAGCCAGCATTCAGTAATACATATTCAGTAAAATGAAGGAGTCCTCTCCAAGGTTTTTTAACCTCTCTTCTACTATCTCTCACTTGTAAGGTTCTGAGAACCAACTATGGTGCTTGATCACAGCCACCAGTTAGTCCATCACACACCAGTCTGAGCATCTGAAATTTTCAGATGTGAATAGTATTTTCTTGATTTTTATTCCTGAAACACATAATAGTGTTTGCAGATTGTATATAATTTATATTTTCCTTACTGGGCTGTCAAAGTGTAGGATTTTGCACCTACTGCTCTTTTTTCTGGATCTTTCTTCTGGTTCCTTCTCTCCAATGGGATCTGATCCATTGGTCCTTTGGTATTATCCAGTCTCCATTCAATCATTGCTTCTTTGGAGAAACCTTTCTTGATAACCCAAGAACTTTTTTGCTTTTTGCCAAGAAAATATATTTTGCAAACAGACAGCCCTTCTACCCCACTGATCCTTTCTTCCTCCCCACTTCCTCTGACTCTCAGCAACCTCACTTGGTTCATTAACATCTGCTAGTTTTTCCTAAGTGTTTTGCTTGCTTGTATTGTTGGCCATGTAAATGCACAACATTTGTCTTTGTCATTCAGGTTTGCCTTACTACATACAGTTCCTTTCTGCTCCTTCCATTTTGTTGTAACAAATAACTTCTAGTTCTTCTCTATGATTGAATGGTATGCCATTGTGTAGATGAACCACATTGTCTTTTTTCCAATTCTCTGTCAGCGAGCATTGCTTGTAATGCAATACGTTGCTTGTAATGAACATTTCCAATGTCATTGAAACATTTCAGTTTGTTAAATTTAAGTAAAGCAGGTTAGCCCCCACAATGTGGGTGGGCCACATCCTATCATTCAAAGGCCTTGGAAACAAAGATGACCATTACCTCTAGACTGCAACATAAAAATTCTATTTACAGTACTCAGACTCAAAACTGTGAAATATTCAGGAAGTCAACTTGGACCACAGATTCTCCATTTCTCAATCATTATGCCAAATCTTAAAGGCAGTTAATTGCTTTGTGCTTGCTACTCTGAAGGTGGATTTCAACCACTACTACTTGATACAAGAATAGATATAATAGCATGAATATATATTTTTACACATTTTTTGGCTCTGATTAATCATTGCAGATTCATCATCAGTCTCTACAAGTTAGCCCTTGGCAACTCTAGTCTCCCTTTATTCCAACTACAAGAATGAAGACAATATCTAGCCCCTCAACATTTCAAACAATTGTAATAAGCTTGAACATCTCTGCCCCCAATTAATCTCATGCTTATCCTTGAAATAATTACTGAGGTCAGAGAAATGGTGGAGTGGGTTGGTGCCTTAAAAGAAATAATTCAGGGTATTATTATCAGAATTGGAGGGAGAAGATTTGGGAGGAAATAACAGAGACCCTCTGCATGTTTGAGATACTTCTCAAACATTTATGTGCACAACACTCACCTGGGGACTGGTTCAAATGAAGATGCTGACTCATTAGGTCTGTGGTGGAGTTTGAAACTCTATATCTCTAATAAACAATTTGGAATGGCTGATCCAATTGTAGCCATTTATATAAAACTCAATAATTCTGTCAGGTGATTCTGATACTGGTGGTTGACACACTTGCCATTGTGCCATCTATAGCAGGGTGGCTGATTGGCTTCCTTATTAAAGTTAGTGATCAGGACAAAGGGATGGGGACATTCTGCCTCAATATAGTATCTGAGCAGCTGCTTTTTCCACTGCAAGGCATTGGCTTTCATATCCAGAGGAAGCCTCTTTCTGCCTTGCCCGCTGGTGGCAAAACAGAAAGTTAGTCGGAGATATAGATATATATCATGTAGCATGAGCCCCAGGGGCTTCTCAATCTTACTCAGGGTGAGGACAGATAAAGATGTCCTGTTACCTCAATGCCTTTGTGTAGAAGTCTGCATTCTTCAAGATTTACACAATCCACTGTTTGTATCAGAGAAACAGCCCAGAGCTGCTGTTTGTATTCTATGAGTGAGATTCACAGGAGAAAACCAGAGGTCAAGGTAAAGTCATATAATTTCATGGTTGAAGACTTTAGCCTATACTGCCTACTTCTCAGATAAGGTGTTTATTGCTGTAGGGGAAATTTGAACTTTGTTGGACAAAGAAACCCAAAGTCTTTTACTTTTTAAATACCATGTTAGTCTTTCAGCCAAAGGCTTACAGTCAGCTTTCTGTGCCTGGGTTTTAGAGATTTGGGAGGTATCTGACATGAAAGAATCATTGAGCCTTCTAGAAAATGTCTACAATTGGATCAACTGTTCCATGTTGTATGCCAATCAATAACTGATTCAATCAGGATTTTCACTCTAACAAGGAATGGTTATATTTTTGTCATTAGGGGAATTTGATTAGTTTTTTTATGGGTGATTCAATTCTCAGATATTGATGATAATTGTCAAATAAATAAATAAAATAAACACCAAAACATATTGTATTCTTAGGGGAATGACAATTTGTGTTACAGGATCTTGACATGATTTTAACAAAAATTTCTAGTCCTATTTTACAGAGCGACAAGTTCAGGTAGGTAAGGGGAACTTGAATTCATTTTGTGGCATAGGAGGTGAAGTTCAGGCCACACAGCCCAACTTTGTAGTATATCTGCATGAATCTAAAATAATTTTCCTTTGTTTCCTTTCAAAATACATTTGAAATGATGGGGGTTAATTTCTAAAATATCTTCAGTTAATTTGATCATTTGATGCTTAAGCCACCCATGTGTCCATGTATCATTTTCTAAGATGAAACCAAATAAAAGTCAGTAATATTTGAGAATTTTCCTTGATTGAATGAACTTCTTATTAAGGCAAAACAAACAAACAAGCTGTTCTCATCCACCATGGGTCTCTACCACCTAGCACAATGCTTGGCATATAAAATACATTTTATCTTATTGTTAAATGAATGGCACAATAAAAAACTGGATTAAAATATCTAGAAAGACATATTTTTCCTCTAACAGAGTTGGATTTCTGGTGGGAAAGATAAAATTGCATAAGGAAATAAAAATGTGAGTGCAAAAGAACAGAGACATAAAGTTGTCTATATACTTCAAAACAGCACATATTTTTATACAAATAAAGAGATTAAATGCAAGGTGAGGGATCATGAGAGGAGAGGGCCAGATTATAATGTCAGGGTCTTTCAATTGCAAATCATAAAATACAGTAAGATTGGTTTGAACATTAGAAAAACATTGCATTAGTACATGTGCCTAGGAAATCCAGAATATTCTAATTCAAGCACAGTTAGATTCATATTCATGCAATGTCATAAGGGATATGTCTTATATCTCTTGACTCAGCTTCTGGATTTCTTTCTCAGACAAACTTTCTCCCAGAGGGTAAGCATCAGAAGCCCCAAGCTTATATCCTCTAGCTGAGAAAATGTTCTTATTTTAATTTTTTGTGTAGCAAAATTGGGGGGTCTGTCGCATACAACTTGCCATTTAAGCATGCCACCTGGAAGTTTGTGGGAACTAATCCAGGGGGGATGAAAGCAAAAGGATAAATGTACCCTTCTTCATCTGCTGGGTGGTTAATCCCATCAAGCTCTAGTGTCCTGTATGGAGGTTTCCTATAGAATCTAGCCCAGCTACCCACCAGCAATAACCAATGCTATAGTGCCGTATTCTAATGTTTTTCTTCCACCTTTTTCATGTTCTTTGACTTATTTCATATCCAAACCACCACCTTGAATTTATAGACTCATCTTTCTAGGAATTTGTATAACCTGGATAGCTGAGTGTGATCATCCATGTGAGGGGTGCTGAGAGCCTGAGCTAAGGCAGTAATAGTTTGAATGAAGAAGTAGAGAAAGACTTATCCAAATGAGAGATGACAGGCTATGCTGGTTGGACTTGTAGAGTGTAGAAGAGATCACATACAGCTAATTAATCCAGGAAATCAGGAGAACCCAGAAGAATTCATCAAAACTTGATGACAGAAATTGTCATTTGACAAAGAGAAATATAGTGTTAGAATCATCTAGGATCTATGATTCTGATATGAATTTAATATTTTAACTTGTTGATATTTAAATTATGAGCAATTTAATACAGATTATGTTTGCAAATGCTACAATGATTATTTATCAACAGTTCCAATGCATTAAACAAGTTGTGTTTCATGAAATGGAATGAAAATTAACTAAATGGCAGAACTCAGATACTCATTGGGATTGCTTTATCTTTGGACCATGTCACCTTGAACTCATCTGGGAGACTCTAAGGTGAGAGACAGAGATCATCTGTTGCTCATTTGTTTTCCTGTCTGGTTTCAGTTAAGAGGGAGGTAGCAAGTCATGGGACTCTACTATATTTATCAATGCAGTCACAAAAGTCTGCCTATGCTCAAGTGAAAGGATCATGAACCCCAAATTTTGATGGAGGCTTGTTAACGTCACATTGCAAAATAAAAGCAACACAAAGCACATGGGATTTCTGTGATTATTGTAATAGACTATCACAAATTTAGCAATTTAAAACAATAAATCCTTTTTTTATAATCAAATAACTTATTTATATATGTTTCACACCTTTGTAATCCCCGGGGTTCACCTCCCCATCCTCCCTGAACGTTCCACTCTCCCCACCCCCCCACTCGCCGAGTTCTGTACTTCAATTTGGTTGTCAGCTTGTTTTGACTTTTCTTCATGGCATTTTGTTTGCCTTCCCATGTCCCATATAATAGTGAAAACATTTGGTGTCTGTCTTTTTCTTTTTGACTTGTTTCTGCTAATATGATTTCTTCTAGGTACATCCATGTTACCATAAATTCATCTAATTTGTCATTTTTAATTGATGAGTAATATTCAATATTCCATTGTGTGTGTATATATATTATATATATATGTATGTACCACATATATATGTGTGTATATATATATATATATATATATATATATATATATATATACACCATCTTTTTCATGCATACATCTGTTTTGGGACATTTGGGTTGTTTAGTGCCACAATAAACATCCAGGCACAGGTGTTCCTTTGTACCCACATTGAGGTCTCCTTTGGGTGGATTCCCAGAAGAGCAATTACTGGGTCAAATGGTAGGTCGATTTTCATTAGTTTGAGGGTCCTTCACACTGCTTTCTAGAGTGGCTGTACCAGTTTACATTCCCGCCAGCAGTGTAAGAGTGTTCCTTTCTCTCCACATCCATACCAGTACTTGTTGCCTGTTTTTTTGATGTGGGCCATTTTTATTGGTGTAAGGTGGTATTTCATTGTGGTTTTGATTTGCATTTCCCTGATTGCTAGTGATATTAAGCAATTTTTCATGTGCCTGTTGGCCATTTGTATTTCCTCTTTGGAGAGGTGTCTTTTTAGTTCTCCCCATTTTTAACTGGGTTTTTTACTTTGTTTTTGTTAAACTGTGTGAGACTTTGTGTATCTTTGTTGTCACTTATCACTTTTATGGAGGGCAAAATTTTTTTCCCATTCAGATTGGCTTCTTTTAGTTTTTTTTCTGTTGTCTCTTACTGTGCAGAAGAATTTTAGTTTGATGTGGTTCCATTTATTTATGTTTTCCTTCATTGTTTTGCCATCTGTAAATGTTTCCAGAAAGGGATTTCTGAACTGTAATTCATGGAGGGTTTTGCCCAAGTTTTCTTCCATGTATGTTATGGTTTCAGGTCTGACACTTAAGTCTTTTATCCATTTTGAATTGGTTTTTGTACATGGTGTGAGGACGTTGTCTTGGTCCATTTTTTTTTGCAGGTCTTAGTTCAATTTTCCCAACACAATATATTGAAGAGGCTATCTTTGTTCCAATGTAAGTTTTTCCCTCCTTTGTCAAAGATTACTTGACTATATATGTGTGGTTTTATTTCCAGACTCTCAATTCTGATCTGATTGTCTGTTGTTGTACCAGTACCATGCTATTTTAATTATTATGGCTTTGTAGTATAACTTGAAGCCTGGCATAGTTAGGCCTCCATTCTCTCTTTTTTTGGCTAGGAGGCTTTTTGATATTTGAGGTCTTTTGTTATTCCATATGAACTTCTGTAATTTTTTATATCTCTTTAAAGAATATCATTGGAATTTTTATAGGGATTGCATTGTATCTGTAGATTGCTTTTGGAAGAATGGTCATTTTGATGATGTTAATTCTTCCAATCCATGAGCAGGGAATCTCTTTCCATTTCCTTATGTCTTCTTCTATCTCTTTTAATAGTGCAAAACAATAAATCTTTAATCATATAGACAGTGTTACTCATTTGAAATTTAATGAAAATGGCATCGGTCATTTTAAATTTTCTAATAGCCACATTAATGAAAGTCAAAAGAAAGGTAAAATTAAATCTAATAATATTTTGTTTAAAACAAATATCAAAAATAAATAATTTTTACAAGAAATCAAATTATTCAGATAGTTTACATTTCCCTTCTAAGTCTTTAAAATGGATGGAGCATTTTATACTTAGAGCATGTCTTAATTTGGACTAATGACAATCAGACTGTATAGTTACTGACAATACATTTGAAGTTATTTTGATGATAATATCTACAAATCTAAAACTAGGTTGATATTATACATGAGCATGAGCTCAGAGGCCCAAATCCTGCTTTCCCAGGGAGACTGTTCAAATTTGAAAAATGTTTTAGCTTCTGTCTGGTGGTACACTATTATACCAAATCAGGAGTTGGGGTTAAATGTGATAGAAGGTGATCGAGGTTGAGTAAAAAATTTGGAATGGAGGCCTCACAAGATTAGAAACTGGATATAGGGATAGAAATTATTAGACTAGTCTTAAGTCAGCTATACAAATGAAGATCTTTGGATACAGAAACTCCTCAGGCATGGACTGACTGCTATAGAAAATAACTGGAGGCTCAGACCAGAGGTAGGAATATGGGGATGAAGGGCCACTTGATAATCACCACTGATCCTTATAAATCAACTATAGGCATAGCTTGAAAGTGATGGATTTAATTATAGATAGAAATTCCACAAAGGAGTGAACTACTCCCCTGAAAAGGAAAACTAGAGAAAACTTGCTGTGTGTAAGTGTAAAGAGGATTTCTGCCAAAACTTTCCTCAAAGGTAACCCACCAACCCTGCTCACCAAACCATACATCTCATCAAAACAATATTACTGTTCCACACTTAGAGAGTGGATGACACTCCCTTTCCTTTCAGGTTCTTCCTCTACTAGCTACTTATGAAAGCCCCTCTCCTTGATCAGACACAGACATTAATTCTTCTTGGGAAATCTCTCTCTTTCTCTCTCTCTCTCTTTCCCTCTTCCTCCCACCTCATTTCAAATCCTCTTATATATTTTTTCTATTAGAGCTATTAACATTCCTTACTATGATGGCTTATTCATGTCTCTGCCGCTTAATATATTGTTGCATTAGCAAGTATAGACCATGTTGTCCATCTCTTCATTCTTTGTGATTGTTACAAAGCTTTTCCATAGTAGATATGCAGTCATGGGGGTTACCCTGGTTCATTGAACAGAGAAGAGCTAATTGGCCCATATGGGGGAACAAATGCGTGACCTTGCTTTATCTCCATGAGCTT
This sequence comes from Uropsilus gracilis, assembly GCA_004024945.1. Classification (NCBI taxonomy): domain Eukaryota; kingdom Metazoa; phylum Chordata; class Mammalia; order Eulipotyphla; family Talpidae; genus Uropsilus; species Uropsilus gracilis. Next base: position 50,878 of record PVHY01000413.1, read on the forward strand.
GAAGACAGGATTTGCATGCTTTTGTTGTCCTGGGTAAAGGGAGCCACATGCAGTTCAAAGTCCTAAGCATTGAATACAGGGACATTTGACAATATACCTCTTTAGTTAGATAAAGAGGACCTATTCATATACTGTGGGAAGGGAATCAATGAAGTTCATGGCCCTTGTGCCTTTGACAATAGTCTCTCTGAGTAGCAGAAAGAGAGAGCCTCTAAGAAGGTGATTAATGTGAGCTCCTGCTGAGGACTTCAAATTGATCTTGACAAAGAAAATGTCATTTCTCTGCCTGTCCCTTGGTTTTAGAGAAAAAAAATATGGAAAGGAGAGCTTCAAAAAGACTAAAGAGGATATACAAAATATTTTCAACATAGATGGGTTTTAATAGGGCCATTGTGGGTAAAACAGAAGTTCATTTCCATATTATTTTTCTTCCATGAGTTGTCTTGTTGCTTTTTATCTTTAACCATACACACTGAGTCTCCATATGACACCCCAATCTCACAGGCCATTGATTCCACCACTATGGTGACTTTCACTCATTTTTTTTTGTATTTATAGAGCATATACTATTTGCCTCACTTTCCTCAGTTCTAAGGATGAAGAAATAAATCAGACATGGTTTCCGCCATGAAGAAGCTCATATTCTAGTGGAGAGACATATAAAAACATGAAATTATAATCTACTGTCAGAAATAAAGTAATAAAAGATAGCCATGAAACATCTTGCTGATGTTGAAAAGATAAATATCGATATCGCCATTTTGTTTATTCTTTCAACACATATTTGTTAACCATGACCCTGTGGTATACAAGGCTCTATATTTCAAAGTTGAGATTTTGAAAGATCCTTGAACTGCTAAACACTTGGAATGTTCAGAGATCTGAAGAGATAACAGCATGGTTAGAGCTTAAGGAGTCAAAGGACAGAGAAGCATAAAATGAGGATGGTGGAATGGACAGAGACTACATCATGAAGGGCTTTGCAGGTTATACTAAGCAGTGTGTGTGTGTGTGTGTGTGTGTGTGTGTGTGTGTGTGACAATTATATTAGAGAATGGAGGGGTGGGAGTACTTGAGGGTGGAAGAAAAATCAATCAAAGACATTGAAAGTTGTGCAGTAGTTTAAGTGAGAAATCATGGTGCATTCGACTTAGAAATGACAGCAAAGAGGGACAGAAGAAGATGGGTAGAAATGATGTTTTAGACATGTAACAAGACAGGGATGAAGAAAAAGAATTCTGGAAAATTGTTTCTCACCCTTCCCTGCAATATAGGGTGTGAAGACCTGCTTTATAAAGTAAGCCCCCCTTATTATTACCACACTTTCAGTTACCCACAGTGAACTGTGATCCAAAAATAAGATACAGTAAAATATTTTGAGAAAAAACATATTCAAAGAAGTTTTATTATAGTCTATCATTGAATTGTTCTATTTTATCATTCATTAGTATTGCTAATCTCTTATGGTGGCTGTCATAAATTGAGCTTTATTACAGGAATGGATGTATAGGCAAAACTTTGTGTGTAAAAGGCTCAGTCCTATGTAGGATATCAACCCTCATCCGATACACTGGAATGTGTTGTACATAGATGGGGAACTGACTGTAGTAAACTCTACCACCCAGCCTTGGTCTTGCTATTCCATTCACTTCACTCTATTTTTAATCTGCCCTGCTTTGTGGTGCTACATGTATAGCTGGAAATCACTGAGACTCCTTTCTGGAGAAAGAGAAACAAAAATAAATGAGCTCTTTTCTTCATTTCTAGTGTCCTTGAACTGTGACATCTCTTTTTATGCTTTTAAATAACTTCAGTGAAAAAGTCACAGAGGCAATGAGTTTTGTTTTCTTTTGACTACCACCCTTAACTCACTTTAGCATTTTGATGCTATCTACCTCTGAGAGGAGAACAAGAGAGCAAGTTCGTGGAATCTTTCTCTGGAGATGTTTTCTTGTTCTGTCTTTGGAAATGACTTAAACTAGGCTCCTACTAACAGGTGGTGTTTAGATACTGAGTATGTTTTAGCAAAAAAGATAGCATCAATCAAAGAATGATTTTGTACAAGTGAGCAGTACTAAGCCAGAGGGAAATAAAGTTCTGAATTATTAAATCCATCTCCCAAAGCAAAGTAGAGTAGTTGAAATGAAAACAACTGGACTGCTTCTCCTTTGGGTCCAGAGGGTGATAAGCCTCCCTAAACATGAAGAAACACTTTCAGAGGCAGGGAGCCAAGGGCAGGACAGAAGTTGTAAACTCAGTTCAGACTCTTTGAGTACTGCAGCTGTATTATGATGATCCCATTAGGGTTGTTGAGATGCAACAATTTACCTTTTGTTTTTCTTCTTTCTACACACCTAAGGGACCCAGAGGAATCGCTACATCTTTTCTAGTTTCAACCACATCCTTTTGCAGAAAGACATAGCAAGCTCCATCAGACTACTACATGTTTTTCCTTTTATACCCAATACTTAAAGTTGTTGATTTGGCGAACTATACAAATGCCAAAGCCATATGTGTAGGGGAGGTATATGTGGACAAAAAACATAATCATCATATTGGTCCACAGAAGTCTTTGTGCACAATAAACCCAAATTCCATTGAAAAATGCCGAGGAAGATTCTAATACAGTCCTAAAATTACAAACTAGTAGCTCCAGGACCAAATTCAAATTGAGCCACTTCTTAGTTTCATGATCTTGGCTAATTTGATTCTCTTGTTCTTCAGCATTATCATTTCTGAAATGGGAAAGGTAATAGTAATTTCTGCATTGGTTAGCATAAAGGTGGAAATCTATAAGTGCATAAAAGGCATCCCTGTATACAGGGAGCAACTCCCTGTATACACTAAGCATGTCATATCTATTGCCCTGAATTCACCCTTCCTCTTTTTTTAATATTAAATAATTTATTTATATATAAATCTCACATGTTTGTAATCCCAGGGATTTGCCCACCACCTTCCCTCCCTCTACCTCTCCAGCCCTCCCCCCCCCCAGTTGTGTACTTCAGTTTGTTAGCTTGTTTTGACTTTTCCTCATGGTTTTTTGTTTATTTTTCCTATGTCTCATATATTTGTGAAAACATTTGGTTTATGTCTTTTTCTTTCTGATTTGTTTCTGCTAATATGATTTCTTCTAAGTACATCCATGTTATCATAAAATCGTCAAATTTGTAATTTTTAATTGATGAGTAATATTCCATTGTGTGTATGTAGCACATCTTTTTCATCCAGTCATCTGTTTTGGGACATTTGGGTTGTTTCCATGTCCATGAAATTATAAATAGTGCTGCAATAAACATCTGGGCACAGGTGTCCCTTTGCACGAGCATTGAGGTCTCTTCTGGGTAGATTCCCAGAAGAGCAATTACGGGGTCAAATGGTAGGTCCATTTTCATTAGTTTGAGGGTCTTCCACACAGCTTTCCATAGTGGCTGAATCAGTTTACATTACTGCCAGCAATGTAAGAGTGTTCCTTTCTCTCCACATCCCCACCAGCACTTGTTGTTGCCTGTGTTTTGGATGTGGACCATTTTTAGTGGTGTAAGGTGATATCTCATTGTGGTTCACCATTCCTCTTGTCCCTTGCTGATTTCCTCAGGGGAGGGATGTGCATAAGAGATTAGGAAGATGAATGATGGTTCATGGGTGAAATGGTGGTGGTAGGATAACCTTGGGGTATACAATGATCATATATATGTATATATGTATATATAAATATACACGTGTGTGATATATACACACACACTCATCCTTTATGAATGACATTGAGACTGATTGAACAATGATCAGATATATGTATATATGTATATATATATATATATATACACGTGTGTGATATATACACACACACTCATCCTTTATGAATGACATTGAGACTGATTGAACGATGCCGCTATCCTTATGCCCAGGTTGCCTATACATCTACACAAAGCTGAATATTGGAAAGTTCTCCTTATACCTGAAGGGACTTCATTAACATATTAAATACTTCCTTCTTTAACTGTGAGAACACCAGTAGGTGGAAGTTGCTAGGAATCAACTTCAGAAGGACAGGAATGAAAGGAGTTAGTATTTCTGTGTTAGCTCTTCCCAGTGCTCTGGGTTTCCAGTGCTCCACAGGAAATCATCAAAAAGTGAGAGAAAGGATGACAAAGAGGTACCATAAAGTTTAGTAGCCCTAAAGGGGTTGCTCCAGTGCAGTACAGAGCTCAGTAGGGGCCAGTGAACCCCAAAGGTTAAGGCCAAAGAGCAGTATGATTTTGCAAATGTCATTTAAACTCTCTTGATGAGCAAACCTATGCATTTAAACATCACGTTTTACATTTACATCACATTTTATATACTTACATATAAATATTCTATTTTTAATATACTTTCAAAAATATATAGACTTATATTTTTGTCATAATCCACATGAATACTTTTCCCAACTACTTACTTTTCATCTTTCTAAACCACTTTATTGGAGTGCAACTGACATGTAAAATGAGGTATATATTTTATTGTATATCACTCAAGGAATTTAGAGATAAGTTTACATCCATTAAATCATCACCATCAGCAAAACCACAAATACATTCATCTTCTCCCAAAATTTTCTCTTACTCCCTTTGTTATTGTCATCATTATTTTTAATGTTACCAATTTTTGGATGGTAGTAACTTAGCATCTTAGCATCCAGATCTTAGCATAAGATCTATCCTCTGTGAAGCTTAAGAACATGTTAATAATGTATGTAACTATAGGACTATGCTGTGTGGCAGAGTCTCCAAGACTTATTTAACATGTGTAACTGAAACTTTGCCCCCTTTGGCTACTCCCTCCCCACCTCTCCCACCAGTAGCCCCTGGTAGCCACCTCCATTTCTATTATTTTAGGTTCCATAGAGATGTAATATCATGCAGTATGTATCTTTTTGTGTCTGATATTTCTTTTTGTATAATGCCCTCCAGGTCCATCATGCTGTTGCAAATCCCTCTGAGTACTATAACTTGATACCCTTTCTGTTCTGCTCTTAGCTCCACTCATAAGCTTTTTTATTCACATAGCTTTCTTTTCTAGATATTAAGCTCCTGTGTGCTTGGGGCTTTGCATTTATTCTTCCCCAGGTCTTAAACCTTCTTTCTCCACATCTTCCTGGTTCATTCCTTACCATCAATCCAGTCTCAGCTAAATATGTCTGCTCCAAGCAGCCCTTTCTTCCAACTCATTGCCTTGACTGCACTTCTAGAAATCTGTATTTGACTTTGTTATTTGCTTCATCATTGCATTTTCATACAGGAAGATTTGCCATGAACACAAGACATTTTACACACTGTTCTTATATCCTGACCAGCTTCTGTCACAAAAGCAGTAGCATCTTGAGTTGTTACACACTTGCATGATGCTAAGTAGTTTTCACATATTAAACCTAAATCATCAACATCATCATCCAAAAATGTAAGTTTGCTTAATCTTATTATTCCTGTTGTATAGATGAGAAAATAGACTCAGAGATATTAAGTAATTAACACAAAACACACTGCTGTTAAGTGATGGAATTGGAATTTTTTCTCAAGAAATTTGAAGAACTTCCTGAAGAAAATAAAGCTGACACTTTATCTGCTAAACACATTGATAGCCACAGTCATGTGAGTTTTTCTGTCCATGTGTTATGGGAGACTTTATTTTATCACCTAATCACAATTCTTTTCTAGATATCTCCAGAATACAGGTCTGAACACTGTGAATGACCCTAAGAAGATAATGTCAGATCTTAGCAATTTTATTTCAATAGTGTCATCAGTATTGATTATGTATCTAGTTGATCCATAATGATAATCCTACTAGTCTACATTTATATAGTTCATATTAAGTCTTCATGTTTGCAAAGAAACTTGAAGGTCATCAACTCAAGTACAGCCCCATCAGTCCCCTCTACTAATCCCAAAGCCAGCATTGATTTTATTTCATTTGAGTTTCACAACCATGAGAGATGGGAAGCCTGGTTCACATTCAAAGATGTCTCAGAGCAGAAATGATTTCTCCAACCACACGTGAGAATAAATGACAGAATTGGTGCTTAAACCATTGTTTTTGCAAACTGACAAAATGAGACAGACATGAGGACCTGCTGACTACAGGTTTTAGTTAAGTTTTGCTGTGTGTAAACCTCAAAATACATTGACACAAAATCGCAGTCTTTTAGCAATTGTGGATAGAAACTAAGTTGACCTCAATGCATTGGCTCCTTGAGTCTCACCTGTGCTCACAGGGCATTTGTGGTCAGCTGTTGGATCAGATAGGAGCTGCCATCTTAGGCTGAGCTCCACTGAGATGACTCATCTCTTATGCTCCCTCATTCTCCATCAGGCTTGCATAGGATTTCAATGGTGACTGGTGGAGACTTAAGATAGAGGGAAATTGCAGAGTCTCTTGGGTTTGAGGCTCAGAATTAGAATAGTATTTTTTTTTTTCTGTCACATTTGGTTGGCCAAGGCAGTTGCAGGCCCAGCTCAGATTCAAGGGGAAGGTTACAAATTCCTTCTTGGTGGAACTTATAGCAACATCCTCCAGTGAAAGGTTATGGACACAGTAAAGGGGGATATTTGTGACCTGTTTTCATTTAAGGGTACTACAGAGTATTACCAAAAAATTAATTTTTAAAGGACACAGTCCTTTTTTCTTATAATATTTATATTCCAAAGATGAGCTGCCTCTTTAAGTACAAACAGAGGAAAATAACTCACACATAAAAGTTGAATTTAATGTATGTAAATTACACCCTAATAAAAAGGAAAAAATAAGCCTTAGAGACTGATCATTTTACTCTATAAATATGTAAATATTTATTTTACAAAAAAAACAGCATTTTATTGTTTTTGCTTTCCCTCCTTCAAGAAAACCAGTGTTTTAACGTATTTACAAACAGATATGATTAACCCCACATGATATTTTGCGCTTTTGTCTTTTCTTGTCTTTTCTAGAAGCACATTCCTGAGGTCAGGTAGAAGGCATTGCTATGTTATGCTGAGAAGGCTGAGGCTCAGAAAAAGGAAGAGACTACCGAAGTTATCTACTGGAAGTCACTTGGTTGAGATTCAGAGAATGACAGAGATTACCGAAAGTCACCCAGAAACCTGCAGCTGTTTCTTAGTGGCTGTTGTACCATTATTTACAGAGTCAACCATGTTTGACCCTACACCCAACTACTTCACACTGCATGGAGGATTTTGAAATGCCAGACTGAGGGGAGAGAAGGGTATTAAGGTTCTCTTATACCTAACACACTTGTAAAGTTCTAATCATATCTTATTTGGTCACTAGAGGAGGCTGAGGTCAGATCCCTACCTCCTCACCCACTTAGTGACTTCAGCATAGCTAAATACTCTCAGTCTTGTTTTAACTAGTCCCAAGCATGTTTTCCTCTGTTCATATCATTCCCATGTATTCACATTTGTAAATTGTTGTGGGCTTTGCAAATCTGCCCGCACAGTTGTTATTTCATTTCATCTTCACATTAGGGATTATTACCCACAACTCACAGATCCGTAGGACGCTTGTGGTTGTTAGTGCCAGAAATCTAATTCAAACTGGTTTAAGCAAAACAAAAACAACAAAAGAATGTACTGGCCTATGTACTTGTACACACAAACACACACACATGTCATCAGCTTCTGTTGTGGATGGTGCTATACACCATCCCTTCATCTTAAGCTTGCTTTCTGCACCATTGACTTTCTTCACAGGTGGAGACTTCCCACACCATGTAGGCAGTCACCACGAGCCCCTGGCTTATCATATATCCCTTTTAAGGAAACTAGCTGAAAAACACCCCTTATTCTCGGTCACTCTTTTAAAATGACCAGAAGGTTTCTCATTGATCTGGGTAGCAGAAGTAGAAGCAGGAATGCTGGGCTACCATAATAGTAAACAAGAAAAAGAAAGCTTCGGTTGCTTCACAGCTTTTTTCAAATTGTATTAGTTTTCATTGCGGTACCTTGGTTTACAACACTGTGTGACTTAGAGGCAGAGGGTGATAGCTCCTCAGGATTATATTAATGAAGTGGTGTTCCTCAGCGGGCCAGAGTCGTCCTGTGTACTACATCTAAAATCCCAATCTCTGTTTCTTGCAATATCCCTCCATAGAAGGAAATGTCTGTTGTTTTCCTTTACATCACAGGAAAGTTCAGAACTCCTTTGCATCCCCAGTATGTGACAGTCTTTTCCACATCAGGCGCTTCTCCAATTCCACAGTGCTACACAATTTCTCTCCTGCCTACCTGGGCCTGGTCACCCAGGTTAAGACTGAAGGTGGGCCCTACTTTAGGTGCCCATCACAAGGCCAGGCTATGGCCTGTGCTTCTGACCAGCTGGCTCTAGAGCAAAGGTTCTCGCAAGATTGTTATTCACCTACCACAGTGGCCTTGCTAGATTACTGGTTGATCATAAAAGGATATAATATGGGAACAGTCAGATGGAAGAGATACAGAGGATAAGTCACAGGGAATAGGTCATGGAGCTTCCACGCCTTCTCTGTTCACCAACTCAGAGGGCCCTTGAAGCCAGACTTTTGGGTTTAGGGGTTTTTTGGAGGGTTCATTACATAGGCAACAGTGAACATTGATCACTGGTGACTGAGTCTGTCTCCAATCCCACTCACCTGACCAGAGGTGGCAAGGGGCTGAAAGTTCCTGCAAATGTCAACTTATTAACATCTACACAGGTGTGGTTGAAAGAGGATTGCTATAAATGTTAAAAGACACCGTTTAGGAAATGCCAAGGATTTAGGGACTCTGTGCTAGAAACCAGACAAGGCCCAAATTATTTATTCTAGGTCACAGCATCACACTCAGAGTGACATTTCAATTAGGACTTGATGGTGCCTTAATAATTTATTAGACAACACAAACATAGCACCAGCAGTAATAGTAAAAGGAATAGTAATGTCAATCTCATGGTTTTAGCATTGATCTAAACACTTATATTGATTTAACTCATCTTCACATCAAGCCCATTAAAAGGACATTATTATTATCTGATTTCCAGTTGAGGAAACTGAGTCACAGAGGATGTTAGAGACTTGTCCACAAAATACTTGTAAAAACAGGGGAGAGAGACTAATTAGTACCTGCCAATCTCCATAAACATCTCTAAAGAAGCCTCCTGGTGCTTTGGAGAAAGCTATGAATCTACTTGAAAATGTTCAAACTCTCCCCTTTTGCTTTCTGTGGATAGATACAGCTCACTTTAGCTATCACTACTGCTCCCCAATAAACTCAATTCCTGGTCACTGAGTTTTACCTCAGTTTACCTCCTTACTTAGATCAACACCTCATTAGCCAGTGTTTGATTTTAGCTAGTCTCTCATCTGGGTAAAAAATCCTCTCTGTTACTTTCCTTCTATGTTAAAAATGTGGAGGCATATCTGCTTCCCAGCTCAGGCACAGGCTGATACTGTCAGCCCACAATCCCTGAGGAGTCCACAGGTCTCCATTTAAAAAAACAAGATCTGATCTTTGATCCCTTATTCATCAAAAATTCACAGTGTGGTCTTGGCCAAGGAAGTAAATAGCACTGTTTCCCCAGATGTAAAACAGGTTTTCAGAAGCCTCTTTGCTTGGACTAGGCTGATTTTGTCATCATTTTTCTCAATAACATATGTCTGTGTTCTCTTCATCACTGTTGTGTGGTTTCTCTCAGTTGCTGAGTCAACTATGAAATAAGCTGGATAGGAGCCAGTCTGTGGAGAAAGAGAGGAGGTGGGGGAAAGGGAAAGCAGCTTTCTCATCTGAACCAGTTGCTAGAACATAGATTCTATGTGAACAGAGTAGATTTTCTTCACCATTCATCATCACCAGCAACTGGAACCATGACTGACACATAGGTGCCTAAAAAACACCCAACATCAGAACTCCTTAAATTAACCATTACCTCGCAGCATTTATTATCTGGAATGGTTTGAATTGCTAACCATCTTAACCATCTGTCTCCTTTCCTGGCATGTTCGAGCCAGGCAAACAGAGGCCTGGCCTCTGGTTCACAAAATGTATTTCTTGGGCCTAAAACAGTGTTTTGCATCCAGCAGGGATTTGCACATGATCGGGGCCTGAGCTGATAAAGAGAACTGTAATTGAACTCAGTTCTCCTTGATTCCAGATGTTCTGTCTTGTCCTATGGCTTCAGTCTCTTCCTCAGATGAGGGACAGCTCAGTGCCTTTCTTGCCAGGGAAGAACAGGGCCCTTCTCAGTGTGTCTGCCACTCTATCACCTCAGCATCACCCTGTCAGTGGGGTCCTGTTGGGGAGACTGAGTGCGTGATCACAACCAATGTCATCATCTCCCAGCTTTGCAATACTGCAAGTGAGGGTCCGCCTGTCAGATTCAGTGGAGAAGGGCAAATCCAGGCATATCCCTGATGGAGTAAAGGAGGAACTAAGCCCTTAGCTTATACACAGATGCTGATCCAGCACAGACTCAGTGGCAGACCTTAGTCCAGGAATGAGGGGCCAGTCAGCAAAAAGGAAGGTAACAATATCCCTATTGACATCTCCTAAGTGCCAAAGCCAAGACTTGAACACAGTCCATCTGTCTCCAAGAGGACACATTTCCATAGGATGCAGATGGTCCCTACGTGTAAGCATCCTTTAGTGTAACAATGTAACCGGATGATCAGAAAGAAGAAAAGATTCATGCAACTTCCCGCTGCTATCTGCACCCAGCCCAAGTTCATAAGCCCAGGTCCATAATACCAGGTCTATCATATTGAGCTGCAGACACAGAAAGGAGGCAGGAGGATCCAGCCTCTGTGGGGAAAACAGTTATTGCCATGTGTTCTCATGGCACTATAGTAATCTGTGGAGGAGTTCTGCCACTCACCCTCAGCGGCAGGCCTGCCATTTTCTTCTCAACTGGAAATTGAAGTGTTCATTAAAGGATCTTCACAGGCTTTTGTATTTTTGTATTTTTCCTGGGAGTAGCTTGTTCTTGACACATTCTCTCTCAGAGTGCTATTCTAGTCAATGCTGCTTTTTCATTCAGCAGAGAAACCAGGATTGCTCATCAGGAGAAGTTCTTCTCTTGAAAAACTCAAACCCTGTCTGCTTGTGGCCTCAGTTCTGGTCAACCTGAATCCTGTCAGGTCATGACATCTCTTTCCATGAGCTCTGAGTCTATCACCCCAGAATTCCCAAGTCTGGTTCATGCTGCACTTTGTAAATTTCCCTCTTAGCCCTGTGCTACCTATTCTCCACGCAGATTGATGTACAATATTTTTGTTTCCTTCTTATGAGTTTCTAACTCCAGCTTGATTTTTCTGTAGCATCTCTGAGAATATCTCCTCATATGGCTTTTTAAGATTTCTCCAGATATTATCTTATATTTACAGAAATCATCAGAGTCTACAAGTATAATTTTAACAAGCTCAAGTGTAATCTTTTAAATATTTTATTTGCATAGATTTCAAATCACAAGTCATCATCTCATGTAACTTAGAAGACCCAAAAGAGGAAGGAAAACATATTGTATTTACTCATAGTTTTGCTACCACTCCCTTTCTTCCCTCTTGATGTTCTAAGACTCTTCTTTTATAGTTAACTTTCTAGTTGGCAAAAATTCTTAATTATTCTTTTATCAGGTAGATGAGCTGGCAACAAATTATCTTAGTTTGTCCTCATCTGAGATGTTTTGAGTTCTCCTTCATCCCTAAACAATATTTTTTATGAGATATGATTTTGCATTTGACATATTTCTTTTCAGTTTGAAACAAAATTTTGTGCCTCTTCCTTCTGGTCTGCCTGTCTGATGGAAATCCTCTGTGACTCAAATTGTTTCTGGCTATAAATACAGAGGCATTTCTCTCAGTTGCTTTCAAGTTTCTTTCTTAATTTTTTTCTTAATTAAATTATTTATTTTTGATTGCACATATGTATATACACACACAAACACATATAAATATTACAACATTGTTTATCCCATATTCTCCCATCATCTTATCACCCATGCACCTTCTCTATCTCTTGTGCCCCACCTCCTCCGACTTTATTCTCCACTTCCTCCCTGCTAAGATGATTCCTTCTAGCTTCATCCATGTTGTTGCAAATGACGTAAGTTTGTCTTATTTGACTGGTGTATAGTATTCCATTGTGTAGATATACTACATCTTTTTCAGCCATTCATCAGTTTTGGGGCATTTGGGTTGTTTCCATATCTTGGCAATTGTAAATAGTGCTGTGATGGACATGTGGGTACAGGTGTCCTTTTCTATTAGTGATTTTATATCCTTTGGATGGATTTCAAGTAGTGGGTACTTGCTGGGTAGTTCCACTTTCAGTTGTTTGAGGATTCTCAACACAGTCTTCCATAATGACTGGACCAGTTTGCAATCCCACCAGCAGTGTAAGAGTGTCCCTTTTTCTCCACATCCATGACAACACTTGCTCTCTCTCTTTTTTTTTTAAAATATAGGTTATTCTTACTGGTGTAAGATGGTATGTCAATGTGGTTTTGATTTGCATTTCTCTGGTTACAAGTGATGTGGAACATTCTTTCGTATGCCTATTGACCATCTGTAGTTCCTCTTCGGATAAGTGTCTTTTTAGCTCTTCTCCCCATTTTTTAACCGGGCTTTTTGCTTTGTTTTTGCTAAGTTGTAAGTTCTTTATGGATCATTGTTATCAGGCCCTTATCACTTGTATGGTGGGCAAAAATTTTCTCCCAGTTGGTTGGGTTTCTTTTTGTTTTGTTTACTGCCTCTTTTGCTGTACAGAAGACTTTTAATTTGAAGTAGTCCCATCTGTACATTTTTTTCTTTCATTGTTTTTGCCAGCTGTAGATGTGTCCAGAAATGGATTTCTGAAGTGTAATTCATGGAGGGTTTGTCCAAGTTTTTCTCTATGTATTTTATGCTTTCAGGTCTTAGATCAAAGTCTTTTACCCATTTTGAGTTGATTTTTATACAAGATGTGAAAGAGCTGTCCTGGTCCAATTTTTTGCATGTCTTGATCCAGTTTCCCAGCACCATTTATTGAAGAGGCTGTCCTTGTTCAACATAGTAGTGGAAGTTCTACCAAGGGTGATAAGGCAAGAGAAAGAGATAAAAGGAATAAATATAGGAAAAGAAGAAATATAACTATCACTATATGCAGATGCCATGATACTTTATGTAGAAAACCCCAAAAATTCCACAGAAAAAAACTAATTGAATTAATAGACCAGTTCAGTAAGATAGTTGGATACAAAATCAACACACAGAATCAGAGGCCTTCTTATATGCAAAAACTTGATCAGAAGAAGAAATAAAAAAAAAACACACAACACTCCATTTACCACTGTACCACTGAAAATTAAATACCTGGGAATAAACCTAACAAGAGAAGTGAAGAATCTATACAAAGAAAACTATAATACATTCCGAAAAGAAATAGGAGATATAAAAAAAAGTGAAAAGATATTTCCTGCTTATGGATTGGAAGAATTAACATTATCAAAATTGACTATTCTGCCAAAAGTAATCAACATTATCAAAATTGACTATTCTGCCAAAAGTAATCAACAGTAAAAAAAAGTAATCAACAGTAATCAAAAGTAATCAACAGTAAAAGTAATCAACATTATCAAAATTGACTATTCTGCCAAAAGTAATCAACAGATTCCATGTGATTCCAATAAAAATTCCAGTGACACTTTTTAAAGCAATGGAACAAAAATTACTGAAATTCATCTGGAATAAGAAAAGATCTTGAATATCGAAAATCCTCCTGACCATAAAAAAGAGAGAATGGAGGTATTTACAATCACAGGCTTCAAATTATACTACAAAGCCATAATAATTAAAACTGTATGGTACTGGTACAAAAACAGACAATCAGACCATTGGAACAGAATCAAGTGGCCTGAAATAAAACCACACACATATGGCCAAGTCATCTTTGACAAAGGGGCAAAAACATACAATGGAACACGTTTCTTTCTTTGTTTTTAGTGTTCAGAAGTTGATGATGATTTTACTAGGTGTGATTTCCTTTGGGTTTGTCTTAATTTGGATTCACTCAATAAATTGAATGTATAGGTATATGTCTTTTGCAAATTTATAAACTTTAAGTCATTTTTGCCTTCAAAGTCTTTTTCAGTATGACTTGCTCTTTTCCTCTAGGACTCTGATGATATGTGTTAAATCCTTTGCAAAAGTCAAACTCCTTGTTAAAGTTCCATAAACCCTTGATGACATGTTCATTTGGTTGTCAATTTTTTCTCTGATGCTCAGGTTTAGTATTTTCTCTTGTTCTCCCTTCAGTTCAGTGATTCTTTCTTTTGTCCTCTTCCTTCTGCTACTGAAGTTTTAATTTTAGTTTATCTTCAGTTCTAAAATTAGTTCCTTAGAGCTTCTATTTGGGAACAAGCTTTTTGTCTTTTAGGTATTTTAAGCATGTTAATAATTTCACAGTGAAGCATTTTTTTCTACCATGGCTACTTTAAAATCTTTGTCAGATTAATTCTAAACTCTGTCATTTTGATGTTGGCATTGATTGATTATCTTTTTCTATTCAAACTGATATTTTCCTGGTTCCTGGAGTGATTTGTGGTTTTAATTAAACCTGGGCACTTGGGATATTTATATTCTGCTACCCATACCTGTTTCAACTATGCTTTTGCTGGCTTTCTGTGACACTGCTCTGATGGGAGAGGATCTCCACTGTCATATTACAGTTGGATAGTGGTAGGAATCCAAGTTTCCTACTGAGTCTCTGTGGATATCAACATGGGGTCTTATTGTTGCTTCCCACTGACACCCACCTACACTGCTGCCTGTACAATCTCTGTTGACACTGTGGGGTGTGGCCTCATAGCAGGAAAGGATGTTTCATTACTACCTAGTGGGACTATAACTGTAGGCTCCCAATATGGTTTCTAAATTCACTGCAACAATGGAAGTACCTGGTAATTCCACTTTCTTGACAACCTGGCAAGGACAGAAGTATAGCCACCCCAGTCTGTTTTTGCTAGCTTAGATGACTGCAGGACAGTATATTTTTTTTTTCTTGTGGAGTTTGGCTAAAGCAGAACAACTGTCACTTATAAGTCTTTTTATCTAGGCTGCCTCCTTCCTGGTGCATCAACTAGAGAGATATGTTTTATTTGTACTTCTTTTCCTGTCTCCCTTGATGTTTATGGGTTATGGCTCATTTAGATCTCTAAATCTAGGCTACATGAGACTAGAAAAAACTGAAACTTAAGATCTCACCTGTTAAGGAAACTAGTCTATCTTGGTGGTTAGCTGAGTATAGTAGGAGGAATAGGGAAGCATACACCTACTCTATCTTTCCAGGTATAGAAATTCTTAAATAAGAACTAACTCAAGGCCTGGATTTCACATTTTTTTTTTGTATTGCTCATTTTGTTGTTTACATATTTATGTATATATGTACATATATAGATATATTACATCATTGCACATTTTTGAACGATCCTATCCCTGCATACCATTTCAAACCTCATCCTCCATTTCCCTTTACATATAAGCTTCACCACACATAACGATACTTACTTGAGGGTAGGGAACTGGCTTTAATTCTCGTTCTGCCATATATCAGATAAGCTATACAGGCTTTCTAAGCCTCAGTTTTCCCACTTGCAATATGGCAGAAATTATACCACATATCTTAGGATTTTTATTTTGAGGAATATTAATAGCAATACTTATAAAAATTCAGTCTGAATCTGATAATGTTTAATGTTAGTAGTTATTCTTATATTCCTCTATAGCCTTGTTCCTCCTGCTCCTTCTCCCTCCCCTTCTCAAATTGAATGCAATATTTATGTTCCATCTATAGTGATACCTCTCTCATTTATAAATCATCTTTGTACTCTTTCAGCTACAAGTGTTTTTCTCTCCCTTGAAATTCGTAAAATATCTTCCTATCTTTTCACTCAGGACTGGAGCTAACTTCATGTTCAGTATCCTGAGAGGTTTTTTAAGGTAAAGACTGTGCTAGCCTCAGCCCTAAATGTACATATTTATAGCTCATTACAAAGACTCCTCTGAGTGGATGGATTAGTAATTAATTAACCAGAACAAAAATGGCAATCCATTAAGTCCTAGGTGCCTGTGGTAGACAGACTAACGGCGCCCATCCTAGTCCCCAGCTACTATCAATATATAAGGAGATTTTGCTGATGTGATTAAGCATTTCAAGGTAGAGCCATCATTCTGGATTATCTAAGGGAACAACTAATCACCAGGATGCGTAGGTGTAAGTCGGAGCTAAAAGAATGGTAGAGAAGTTGTGAGAATGGCAAAAGATAGCAGAGTGATATGCTTGCTGACATTCAGGTTGGAAGCAGTTCATCAGCCAAGGAATGCAGGTGGCTTCTAGATGCTACAAAAACAAGGAAACACTATTTTCCAGGGCCTCCTGAAGGAACACAACTCCACCAATACCTTGATTTTTGCCCATTAAGAGCCATTTTGGACTTCTGACCTCTGGAATTATAACTTTGTGTTATTTAAAGCTATCAGTTGTAGCATGTTGTTAAGCAACCAGAGGACTCTAACCATACAATGCATGTTACTGACATTTAATCATCAAGTTCTTTAATAAGACTATAATGAAGAAAAATGTGTACTAGCTTGTTACTGACTTGCTGAAAATACGTTAAATTCAACAGCTAACCTACTATGTGCAAGGCGTATAGTAGGTGACAGAGTGAATTTAAATATGAATTTAAAGATATCTCCATCCTCATAGCACTCACCTTATTGGCTTGTGATGAAGATAAAATGAGCTAATTTGTATAAGTAATTAGAAATGTCACTAACAAATAGTAATTGGAATATATTAGATTGCTACACTTAAAAAATTCTGAGACTAATCCCAAATCAGAATGTCTGGAGGGAGTTCTTGAAAGTCTGCATTGTCAGTGTTTGTGTATGCCTTTGACCCTGCTCCTCACTCCTCTGTGTAAATCCACCTATTCCACCACGTGTGTGCTATTTTGCTTCTGTCTGTACTGTGTTTTCTAAAGAAACCCTGCCTAATGGTTGCTCTGTCAACCTTTTCCTTTTCAGACTCATGAATTTTCTTACAAGCCAGCTCTAACTTAATTTGTTATAATTTTACCCTTTTAAAAAATGTCACATGTTGATGTTTTATAGGGAAAGATCAATGAAAATTACCTGTGTGTTCACTGTGTACATTCATTCACTTGTTTGTTCACTCATCCAGCAAGCTTTCAGGTGTGTACATGTGTGTTGGAATTTTTTCCATTTCTGGGGACAACAAAGTCTTCACAAGCAAATAGAAGTCAACCAATGGAATACACATTTTTTAAATAATTTATTTATATGTAAATAAATTGTATTTATTTCAAATCTTTGTAATCCCTGGGGTTCACCACCCCCCTCCCTGACCTTTCCCTCTCTCACCCCTCCCCCAGTTGTGTACTTCAATTTGGTTGTTAGCTTGTTTTGACTTTTCCTCATAGCTTTTTGTTTATTTTTCCTATGTCCCAAGTAATAGTGTAACCATTTGGTTTCTGACTTTTTCTTTTTGACTTGTTGCTGATAATGTGATTTCTTGTAGGGACATCCATGCTATCATAAAATCATCCAATTTGTCATTTTTAATTGATGAGTAATATTCCATTGTGTATATATACACCACATCTTTTTCATCCAGTTACCTGTTTTGGGCTATTTAGGTTGCTTCCATGCCCCTGCAATTATAAATAGTGCTGCAGCAAACATCCGAGCAAAGGTGTCCCTTTGTACAAGCACTGAGGTCTCCTTTGGGTAGATTCCCAAGAGAGCAATTGCTGCGTCAAATGGTAGTTCCATTTTCACATATTTGACGGTCCTCCACACAGTTTTCCATAGAGGCTGGATCAGTTTACATTCCCACCAGCAGTATAAGAGTGTTCCTTTCTCTCCACATCCCTGCCAGCACTTGTTGCCCGTTTTTTGGATATGGGCCATTCTTACTGGTGTAAGGTGGTATCTCATTGTGGTTTTGATTTGCATTTTCCTGATTGCAAGTGATGTTGAGCATTTTTTCATGTGCCTGTTGGTCATTTGTATTTCCTCTATGGAGAAGTGTCTTTGTAACTTTTCTCCCCATTTTTAACTGGGTTTTTTACTTTGTTTTTGCTAAATTGTGTGAGTCTTTGTGTATCTTTGTTGTCAGACCCTTATCACTTTTATGGAGGGCAAATTTTTTTTTCTCAGTCAGTTGGGTTTCATTTTGTTTTACCTGTTGTTTCTTTTGCTGTACAGAAGATTTTTAGTTTGATGTAGTCCCAGCTGTTTATGTTTTCCCTTTCCTGCTATAGATGTAGCCAGAAATGAATTTCTGCATGGAGGGTTTTGCCCACATTTCCCTCTATGTATATTATCGTTTCTGGTCTTACATCCAAGTCTTTTATCCACTTTGAGTTGATTTTTGTACATGATGTGAGGGAGCTGTCTTGGTCCATTTTTTTTTTACATATTTTGGACCAGTTTTCCCAGCACCATTTATTGAAGAGGCTGTCCTTGTCCTAGTGTAAGTTTTTCGCTCCTTTGTCAAAGATTAGCTGACTATATATGTATGGTTTTATTTCTGGACTCTCAATTCTGTTCCATTGGTCTAATTGCCTGTTTTTGTACCAATACCAAGCTGTTTTAATTACTATGTCTTTGCAGTATAGTTTGAAGTCTGGAATTGTAATACCTCCATACTCCTTTTTTTCTGATCAGGAGACTTTTTGATGTTTTAGGTCTTTTGTTGATTTTTTTTTTTTAAATCTGGCTACGTTACTGAATGGTTTATTATTTCAAGTAATTTTTCTGTGGATTTTTTTGGGTTATCTATATAATCATGTCATCATCTATAATGATCACTTCAGTTCCTCTTTTCCTATTTGTATCCCTTTTATGTCTTTCTATTGCCCTAGCTAAAACTTCCATTACAATGTTAAAAAGTAGTGGGGAGAGTAGGCATCCTTGCCTGCTTACAGATCTTAAGTGGAATGATTTTAGTTTTTTCTAATTTAGGATAATGTTTGTCATAGGCTTGTCTTATATGGCTTTTATTATGTTGGGTATGCTTTTCTAATCCCCAATTTTTCAAGAGTTTTTATCATGAGTGGATGCTGGACTTTGTTGAATGCTTTCTCTGCATCTATTGATATAATCACATAGTTTTTGTTTTTCTCTTTGTTGATGTAGTGTGTTATGAAATGAGAGAGGAGAAACTACAACAGACACAAAAGAAATCCAAAGGGTAATAAAATATTACTATGAACAACTATATGGAAATAAATACAACAACCTCGATGAGATGGACAGATTCTTAGAAAGATACAACTTCCCCAAATTAAACCAGGAAGATATAGAGAACTTAAATAAACCAATTACAAACAGCAAAATAGAAGCAGTCATGAAAACTCTACCTAAAAACAAGAGCCCAGGACCAGATGGCTTTACAAATGATTTCTACCAGACATTCAAAGATGAAATAACACCTGCACTACTAAAACTCCAAAAAATTGAGAAAGAAGGAAAACTGCCAAACACATTCTATGAAGCAAACATCACTCCCCTACCAAAACCAAATAAAGACAGCATCAAGAAAGAAAATTATAGACCAATTTCCCCAATGAACACAGACACAAAAATTTTAAACAAAATCCTGGCAAATGGAATCCAACGAAGCATAATAAAAGCATTATTCACCATGACCAGTTGGGATTTATCCCAGGGGCACAAGATGGAATATACATTTGAAATGCATAAGAAAAATAAAAGAAATTCCAGCAGATGAAAAAAAAAATTTATTCAGAAAATGCCCCAGTCACAACTCTTCCTACCACTGGTCAACGGAAAAACTATATTTCATCTTTCCAATCAGCAGCTGGGCAGCACAAGACTCAACTCAAAGATGCACCAATGAATGTTAAAGACCAAGGGACCAGAAAATCTGAACCCAAGTCTATTCATGGTTAGGAAAGAGCCAAGGAAGACGGTGAAAAGGAGTAAGAAGAAGCAGGACAGAGTGCCGGGTGCCCGCATGGTGTTTAAGGATGGCTGGCATAGCTTGGTGCTTGAACCAGAGAGATTCGAGTTGAGATCCTGATGCTGCTGCCTATTGGGGTGACTTGGGGTGATTCCTCAGTAAAAACAGATGTGTGGTCAATATGTCAAAAGACAGATGGTATAGCAAGATATAGACAAGGAAAAATGCACTTCCGTTAGAGTTCTGGGAGGATTACTAACACAATGATTGTAAATATCTTGCCCAATGCCTGGCACATAGTTCCTCAAACAAACAAAAATGATAGTGGTAATATTAGTGGATTGGGGGTTGCTCATTCAGGGTAATTTTGTTTTCTGTGTTTGTTGTTTATTTTGGTTTACTATTACAGTAATAAATGTAATACATGTTCATTAACAGGTAAGAAAATATAAGTGATTGTGTTTCCCCTCAGCTGCTGACACAGCTTAAATCCAGCAAGGCATACAGAAGAGGCCCTGTTGGTTGACTCAGGAAGACTCTGGGGCCAGTTAAACCCACCCCTGCCTTCCTCTTGCAGTGGGGTTGGAGGTGGCTTCACTAGGAGCCTTACCATGGGACTTATTTGGAAGGCAGTGACCCTTCCACTCAAACCACTGATCCCAACTCACGGACATGGAGTCTCCAGGGTTTGTGTCTAATGTGAAGATGCTTCTTGACCTGTCTCCATCATGCCTCCAAAGCCAGGCAAGCCATGCCCTGGTTGGTCCTGGGGGACGCATAAGCACTTTTAGAGCTTCATAAAACAGCAGCAGTTTATAAACTGTGGTCCCAGAGGCTGCTGAGTGCCATTGTTTCCCACTCTTCACATCTGTTCCATCCAGGTCGGCCATGCTGCACTCATCGAGCATGACACAGCTCAGGATGAGCTCACTATCAGCTGGCCACCAGGCACCCACCACATCCCGCTTTCTTTTTTAAAATTGATTTTCTACTTCTTACATTGTTGTCCACCCCAAGTTCTCCCACCACCATATCACCGATGAGCCACTATCATGATCTCTGTGCTCATCCCTCCCCTGATTTTGCCCATGTTTTATTTGCTTAAGAGATGAACAGTGGTGGGTGAGACAGAGCCAAAGGCAGCAAACACTTCTAGAGAACAGCATAGAAATGGGTAAATACCACAGCATGAAGGTTAAGCTCCTGAACCAGAGCCAGAGCATTCAGTTAAAATTCTAACTGTCTCTTACTCCTCAGGTGATTCAAGATAATGACAGTCTCTGGGCTACTCATTTTCTTCATAAGTAAACATGGGTTGCATTCATCTCATGAATGACTAGCCTATATGACACGAGGGTGCTATGAAGAACAAATGAAGTTTCCTTTTGCATTTCTCAATTTGACTCATAGATTCTGCTTGAGAAAGCCCCACACAGGAGCTCCAGGCAGAATTTATTTCCAGCTCAGAGTTCTCAACAGAAACACCTGAGCCTTAGACTTGGGAAGAAGGAGAAGTGGGACAAAGGATTTGAGAAGGCTAGAAAAAAGAGCTCTTGGAGTCCACTAAGGAATCCCCACATAACAAAGAAATAGATATTTGGAAAAACAAGAAATCAATGTGCTGACTGAATCACTGTATTGGTTCACTCACTTATTAGCGAATGGCCTTGGTTCTTGGTATTGGGGAGGAGAATAGATTTTCATTGCTTAATTCCCTGTAAGTAAAGGGCTAGTGAATTGTGAAATCCTGTTGCTTAACATGTAACATTAAGTATTGAACTAGCAACAAAAAAAATCAATTCCAGGTTTGGTTGCTGATTAGCTTTTCTCCAGGAGTCAAGAGTAAAGTGTCATTATCGTTCTTCTCTTGGATTGATAAAACTCTGGGAGACACCTCAGTGGAAAATTTACCACCCTAGGCTCGGCCCCCATTCATGACTAACATATGGCTTTCCTTGAGACTTGGAGATTGGCCTGGTTGAACCAGGCTTCTAGAAAAGATGAACCCTGAATGTGGGTATGTGATCCCATCAGTTTCAAGTGAGTCCAGCTTCTTGGGAGTTTTCTTTAAGTGTTATCCAGAAGAGTTGGTATTGATTCGAGTCTTGTCATACACAAAGGAGGAGAAATAAAATGAATTTGAAGCTAAAAAGTTTTTCCTGAAGGTTAGATATTGTAAAGAGACAGGGAGTAGGAGATAGAGATGCAGAAAGGGAAGTAGGAGAAGGCAGGTCCCAGTTGCCAGCCTGGATTTTGTTCTCCAGTAAGTAGAGATCAGGGCTGCTATTGAAAATCCCACAAGGCTAATCAGGACCAAAATGTCAATGGTGCCAATACAGGTGTCCTGAGCTAGCATTTAAAAACCCCAAGCTCCTCCATATACCATAATGCAGCATCAAACTTTCTCTTTCTCACCAGTCTCATTTAAATTATTATTATTATTATTATTATTATTATTATTTTAATGCTGTGTGCCTGTGCACATGCTATTTGCTCTAACTGGAATGCCTCCCACTTCTTTTTCTCTTACCTGAGATGCTTTCTCTCCTTCTACATTTTATTCGAGATAGCCTCCTTTATATCAGATCTTTCCATCCCCTCCCTCCAGCAATGTGACTACCTGTGTGACATAGTACTATCATGAGATTGGAACCCCTGTGTTCTTTTTTCTGTTATTAAAAAGGTTATGTCATATTTTTAATTTTATAAAAATAGTTCTATTGAAATATTACAATATATAAAATTGTGTGGATACAAAGCTATCATTTTACTCTTACCTGTATCTCTTCTCACCTACCCCTCTTCCCTTCATCACCCTTAATTTGGGATGTATTCTGCATTTCTCCTAAGATCTACAACTTACAACAGCATGTGCATATGTATACACACAGCGGTTTTTTGGCTTTCTGTACTATCTGTTTACACATCACCACTTGGCCTTCCCGCTTGACAATCTGTCATATACATCCTCACAAGTCAATAGAGAGTGTCTTTTTTCTAATTTATTTATGCATGCATATGCAGAGATCTACCATAAACCAAAAGAGAATTATTGTTACTGAGTTTTTCTTTTTCTCATATTTTTCTTGCCTCATTCCAAATTCCAAAACCAAATAATATGTGTTAACAAAAACAACTGTATAGTCTTCTCTGCTTTTCTCCATTTTCGTTTAACTATTTGCAAATTCACACAAACATTTTTTGGTCATTATTGGTTAAATAAAGATAGTTTATTCGTTTATCTTTCTTTTCTTACTCAACAAAACCTCATAGAAATCTTTCTGTTGTAGCTTTAATTCATTTCAGTGGCTGCAAAGCAGTCTATTTTATAGATTTTTCAACACTTTCTTTGTCATCA
Organism: Uropsilus gracilis; assembly: GCA_004024945.1. Lineage (NCBI taxonomy): Eukaryota > Metazoa > Chordata > Mammalia > Eulipotyphla > Talpidae > Uropsilus > Uropsilus gracilis. The sequence continues at coordinate 74,203 of PVHY01000413.1, forward strand.
GCGTTTATTTTTGCTACTACAAGCAATGCTTCTATAAACATCCTGGTGTGTATGTCCTAATGTATTGATGTTTTTATTACTATGGGTTGGATTCCCAGAAGTGGAATTGCTGGGTTGAACAGCATGTGTATTTTTAATTTTAAGAGATATTGCTATTTTACTTTCCAAAAGGACTGTAAAAATTTATGCTTCCTCCAATAACTTTTGAAACAATAATTCCTCCCTAATTCCTACTAGTACTAAATGCTATCATTTTTAATTTGGGGCATATTTTAGCCAAACTCTTGAGAATAGGTGCTATTTCATTGCCACACCGATTTAAACTGCCTATGAAAGTGTCTGAACCCCTACCTCACAGCATATGAAAATTAAATTCCATATCTCTACAAAGACTTGCATAGGTATATTCTTAGCAATGTTATGCAAAAATAGTTGAAAGTTTTACATCAACTAGAGAATTGATATACTTGTAAATAATTGCTATCAAAATATTATAAAACAATCAAAGAGACCACACCAACAAGTTTTGAAAATAAAACTGCCTTGTTAACTGGGATAGGACACAAAGAGACTACAGAAGGATAGACAAACAATTTAACTCAATAACACTTTATGATGCTAAAGGTAGAAATGTATTTTTGAGAAAGTCAAAAGGCAGATAATATATCTGGGGGCATTTATGGTGGAGGTGATATGCAATGATAAAAGATGTCACAATCAGAGAATTCTTATACAGTGACAATAAAGAACCAAATGACACAGTGGCAAAATGGTGATGGCCATAAAATGGCAGAAGAAAAAACCCAAGAAGCCAGGGGAAACTGTAAAAGCATTATAATTAACAGTAAAATGAACGCATGATTGCTGTGGGGAAACAAACAAAATAAAACAAAGAAAATTAAAAAAAAACAAAACAAACTACAGAACACTTTGTCTGATATTGGCAGCCAAGATTGAATGGGGGAATGCAAGCAAAAGAGAAGGAATTTTTTGAAATTCAAGTTTCTAAAAAAATTAACATTTTTGTTTGCTCCAAAGATTCTAATATTTGAGTTAAAAAATTGAAATTGCGGAGCTCTTATACAATATAGGGTGATAGCATGAAGCAAATGACCCAAAGGTTTAAATGATAAGGTTCAATGAATGTGTAATATGCAGAGATGTGTACACAGTGAAGTGAGTTGACAGGGGACAGTGAACAACAAGCACCACCAGCAGCAGGATGTGGGCTGAAAATGGCCAATAGAAGAGCTGATCTTTCTAGGTTAACCTTAACTCCATTGAAGCAGGAATCTGGGGATATAGCCTTCTGCAGAATCTCAGCAAGGTAGGCAGGGGATCAGGGAGAGTACATAAATGCCCATTCTTCCTTTCCTTCTGCCCTCTGCCATTGACCAAAACCATTTGCTCCTTACCCAAAATCAACTGGAAAATAGATGACAAGTGGAGTCTTCATAATTCAGTGCACAAGAATAAGCCTCTGGGACACCCATCACAGTTGGAAAGGAAGGACAACAGGTCAGACAGGAGAGGCAAACTTAGAAAAGCTAACTCTTCTCTCTTGCTACACTACTTCCTTCTGAGGGAGTGGGTGCCATTATTAATGGTTTAGGGTTTATTCTAAGTGTTTTCTATGCTCAATTTTATCACCACTTTTCTTTCCCAAAGCTAATATATTTTTATTTAAATCACTGCATCAATAAAGGAAAGAAGCAAGGGACATAAGCTGATAGCTCACAAATGAAGAAATACATATGGATAATATAGAACTGAAAGAAATCAGCTACTTTGTAATCAAATGCATGCAAATTAAAACAACAATGAAATGTCATTATTCATCTATCAAATTGACAAAGAATAAAATTATATATGGAATATCAAGAGTGCATTAAGATAAGGCATTCACTGGTAGTAGGAGAATAAATTCTTTTACCCTTTCTTGAGGATATGTGGCAGGACATATCAAAAAAGGTTAGGAGAGTGTTTATATTCCCTCCTTTAGTACTTCTACTTTTAAGAATTTATCTAAAGGACATATTCAGAAATGTACATGTGATATTATCATAACATAATTTATAATAGTGATAAATTAAGAAAACATAAATATTCATAAGTGGAGATTTGTGAAATAAATTATGGTATGGCCATACAATGAAATATTATGGAGCCATTAAAATTATGTTGCAGAGAATATTTAGCAATGTGAGATAATGCATATAGTATTTCATAAAGCAAAATAACCCAAGTGCAAGTCAGGGTATATTGGATATTTTATGGTCTTAATTTTGTAAAAAGCAAGAAAATACGTGCATGTATGTGCACATGTGAGAGTGTGCGCACACATACGTTCATATATGCATTCATATATGTGCATGTGTACACTGTGAGTGTGCACTGCATGCACATATGTGTTTCTGTGAGTGTGTGTGTGTGCTGAGCCTTTCTGACACTCAGATGTAGATCATTCTTCTTGATGTAGCTCACCTCAGAGCCTAAACACAAAGGATGCAGTCCCACCACTACAGAGAAGTATTTAGGGGCTCATCTCCAATCACAAAGGAATAAAAGCAAAAATAAACAAACAGGATCATATTCAACTAAAATGCTTTTGTACACTGAGAGAAACCAGCACAAATGCAAAAAGGCAGCCTACTAATTGGGAGAAGATACTTGTATATCACATATCTGTCAAAGGAGGGGTTAGCTTCCAAAATATATAAAGAATTCAAACAATTTAACAACAGAAAGACAGAGAGCCAAAATGAAAAAAAAAATAGGCAAAACACCTAAAGAGACACATTTCCAAAGAACTACAGAAAGCCTGTAGGCATTTGGGAAAATACTCAGCATCACTTAATAGTGGGGAAATGCAAATCAAAACCACAGTGAGATACCACATCACCCTGTAAGAATAGCCTGTATCAAAGACTACAATGAAGTTCTGCAAGGGTGGGGACCCTCACATGCTGGTGTTGGGAATGTGTACTGATGCAGCCTTTACAGAAAGTAGCATGGAGATTCCACAAGAAAACTGAAAATGTAACTACCATAGGGTCCAGCAATAGCACTTTGAGACATTTATCCAGAGCATAAAACTCTCACACCAAAGAAAATGTACCCTGCATTCATTATTCACAACAGTCAAGACTTGAACTCAACCTGAATGTCCATTAACAGATGACGGGATAAGCATATTATAGTATCTATGAAATACTACCCATTCTTTTCCTAAAAGTTGAAATAGTACCCTTTGGGACAGAATGGATGGATCTTCAAGTGATTATGAGAAAAAAGATAACTCAGAAAATGAAATAGCTCCATATAGTTTCTGTCATTTTGGAACATAAATAACCAAAGAAAACCACCAAAGTGGCAAAACAAGGAAAATAACTATTAGATTCTGTGAATAATGCCAATGAGGGGTGGGCAGAGAAAGGGGAACAAAGAGGGTGAGGTGATGGTCATGGGCTCTGGGACGTAGGAGGAGGGTGAGCAAAGTATGTGCACATGTTGAAGCATGAAGGTGTATATTTTGTGAACTTATTTTCATAAATGAATGAAAGTTGTATCAAATCAATCCAACTTGGAAGGAAGAAAAAGATATTGTCTGCATATCATTTTTCTTCTTCTACCTAGTTTAGTTAACAAGCATGAATGCTTACTCTGTCAATGTGCTAAGAATTTTTAAAATTTTACTAATGTATTCTCATAACAACTCTATCATGTACATGTTATTTTTATCTCTCATTTTGGATATAAGGAAACGAAGGTACTTTCTTTGTCTAGAGTTCTGAGTTAGCAAGAGACAGAATCAAAGTATGGCAGCAAGAACCCCTTCCCCTTTGCTGATAGAAAATAGTGAGAATGATTGTACAAATGTAGCATGAACAGTGGAGTCCAAGGTGAATGTTTGTGTGTGTTTGTGTGTGTATAAGAGGAAGAGAGAGATGAGTTTTCCCAGAAAGAGTCATCTTTTTAATGGATGAGAGTCTCTTTATCTTTATTTTCTTGAATGAGATAATCACCAGCCACAGCTGTGATGGAGTCTGAAGGGACAGAGAGCTGGGGCGTTTATAGCCTTGCTTGCTTTCAAAGTACCCCATCTTTTCTGTTGCGGTGTCCAAACTTATTAGGACATAACCTTTCAAACCCAAGACAAAAAGGTCAACTTTAACTAGAGCACAAAAGAGGTTTCTGCACTGGGGAGTGAGGGGGAACTTTCATAGTTTCAGATTCCCCCTTTTGCCCCCTTTTCAGAGACATTGAAAATTCAGTCACGTCCGTGGGAATCCAATTACTCCTGCCAATTACACACAGATTATCAAAGTTTTAAACAGTAGAATATTTGCAGAGATCGATGGAGCACAACGAAGCTCATATTTAACAACAGAAATAAAAGTGAGAGTGGCTCTGCAGTCAGTGACAGAGGGGCCTAATGTCACATCATCATGCTGAAGGTTACGACGTAATTGAAATCAATGTTACAGCACGATGAATCCTCCAGCTCCGTACACTGTGAGAGCGCAATCCGCGTTTCATATCTGAGCAATTCATTTGCCTTAAGCAGTGAACTATTAGGAGGGTGTTTTTATTACATTGCCTCTCCATGAGGTTTGAATTCGGTTAGATAGTGGCAAATTAGGTCATCTTTCAGCAAACAAGATTATGATAGATTGTTCACAAAACCACTGCATTCTCATGTTCCCAGGGAATTAGGAGCAGGGGCCAGGGGCAGGATGTAATGGCAGTTCCAGGTATGGGCTCACCTGCCGGAGAGAAGTGGGTTCCAGGCTACAATCTACCAGCTGCTAGTGAGGTATCCTGAAACAAATGATTTACTATCTGGGTCTTGGCTAGCTCCTCTGTAAAATGTGAAACTTTTGGGGAGGGGAGGTGGGGAGAGCAGAGGAGGATTTTGGTTGATTTTATTTGAAAGCCTCTCTGTTAGACCTTTGTAGAAATTATTTAGTACTCACAGTAATATACTTTGTCAAGTTCATCAATCATAAGACCTCTTCCAGGAAGCCCTTCTAAATTTCCAAAACAAGGCAAGATATTCCCACAGTGAGTTTTCTTTGCTCTTTTTTGTTTGTTTTGCTTTGTTTGAGGTATAACTTTGTTGAAATGTATAGTTTAATGGCTTTTCATAAATTTGCTGAGTTGTGGGACTGCTGTAATACAATATTTTTATTGCTGTCACATTGGTTTACAGCACTTTATGTAACCAGTTGCATAGGGTGACACCTCCTCAGTTGTCTGTCACCACATTGTACCCACCACCAAGACACCCACAGTCCTCCGCACAATGATATGTACAACAATGGATAAATATTCTGGAACAAGAGGCTACATGAATCTCCACCAACATACATACACACATATATGCCCACACATATACATATATGTACATATGTATATGCATATATATTGTATGTCTAAACTCGCTATAGAGTTGAGAGTTAAGAAACCACTTGATGTTTTAGCCATTTTGTGTGTGAAAATCCAGCCATATTTTGGAAGAAGGTTGGATGAGGTTTAGATGTTAGAAAGTGAAATAAATTTACTCTCTTTTGAACAGATTAAAGGGGTCTAGTTGACCGAGAGTCTGAGCAATAGGTTTTTCATGGTTGAAGAGTCCAAACTGCCCATACTTATGGTTTGGAACATGGAAATCTATATTTTATTTCAACAAGCAAACTCTTGGGACTTGCAATACTCAATGGGAGGAAAACGGCAGAATCGTAGTTTTGGGTTATCAACACCCTCACAAAGAGTCCAGGTCAATAACTGATGTAAAGGAACTAGCACATGTCCTATAGATCAAAAGCTTCAAGTAATTTGGTTCAGATTCAGAATTGCAATCTTTTTTTTTGTCAGAGGAAAAAAAGAGAAAGGAGAGAGGTGGAGAGTGTTTAGTAGAATGCTAAGAGTCACAGAGTAAAGCAGATCACACAGGGGCTTAGCTAGAGACCATTTTTAAAGCAATTTGGATAAATAGGTTCCTCTCCATTTCTGCAAATCAGTTCTATACCACAAAGACAATGAAAAGGTAAACCACAAACTGAGAAAATAAGAGAACATATCTGCCAATAACTTAGGAAGAATCCATATGCAGAATATATAATGAATGTTTACATATCAACAAGAAACAGGAAAACATGCATATTTGTGAAGGGTATTTCAAAAGGAATCCTGGACAACCCACATATACAGTAAAATATTTTGCATCATTAATCATCAAGAAAAATCATTGAGGTAGTACTCCACCTCATCAAACTGTCAGTATTGGGGGCAGGAGACTGTAGTGTTATGTGGCATGTTAAGGATGTAGAAGAACAGAAGCTCTCATTAATAGCTAGATTGAATGTAAATTTGTATACATGCTTAGGGAATGATCTACCCTTATTCATTAGAATTGATCACACACATTGTTAATGTGCAGCAATTCAACTCATAGGTACACAAGCTAGAGGAACTCTTACATTCTTGCGTGTGTCCTGGGAAACATATTCAAAAAGTTCTTACAGGATTAGCCTTTGTGATAATAAAAGAATAATACCTCAAATATCCATCTTCATATATTAGTGTGTGCACATGTGTGTATAGTGATACATTTGTACAATAGAATATTTCAGTGATGAATGAATAGGAAACAATACAGAATGTATAGATCTCGAATTAGAATTTTAACCACAAAGGTAAGAATATTTATATCTTTTCTATATATAAGAATTTATATCTTTTTCTAAATATATAAGAATCTTATATATTTTCTACAACATGCAAAAATAGCATTTGGCAATGCATGCCTCTTAGAAAAATCTATAAAATAAAGCAAGGAGTGAGTAACAAAGAATTCCAATAGCCATTACCTCTGAGAAGAAGGAGAAAGAGGGGGTGATCAGAAAGGGTTACAGAGATCATGGGTAAATTTCTGATAATGTTTTCCAACCTCAGTCAAGAACACATAGGTATTTCTTTAAATATTATTTTAAGCTACACACCTTATTTTTATGTACTTTTATAAGATGATCTATCTAAATAAGAAAAAATTAAAATGAAATATAGTTATGAGTCAGCAATACTATTTCCAACATATCAGCAGGGTGGCTACTATGTAGTATCTGCCAGTTAAGGAGATTGGCTTTAAAATGTGAGCCAGAAAATTAAACATGTGGACCTTCAACAAGGCCTTCATAGTTATGAGTCCTCTAGATGATTTTTCAGATCCAATGTTTGCATATAATAGTGGGGGCTGGTAGAGCATCTTTCATTTATGTAGGAAGGACTGAATTCATTTCACTGTAATTGTAATAAATCAAGGAATTGCTATTAATTGAGCACCTACTTTAATCCACCCCTCTCATAAGTATTTATATATGCATTCTTTCATTTATTCGTCACAACAAGCCTATAGCATATAGTAATTAATATTAGACATGAACTACTACCGAAAAAGGTGAAATTAAAATGTTGTTTGAAGACACTCAAAAGTCTAGAGCATGAACTAAATTTCCTTGGACACAAAACCTCTATTCTAAGTCACTAGAATAAACTGTGTCTCTTTGAGTTTTAAATAATTGTAATTAAACTTAAGAATCTAAACTTGAAATATTTATTCATCTTTTTAAATAATGGAGCGAATATATCCATCCTCCTCCTTTTTAAACCTCTTACTTTAAACACTGATGGTGCATTTCACAGAGCAGAGTGACGAGTTGGGCATAAGACTCCTCCATGTTCTCTCTTTGGTGACAATTCTTAAGTATAATATAAAAGACTGAGACAAATCTCCTGGGTTTCTTCTCACAGCCTATTTTAAAAATCTATTATTATGAATAATAGCTTTCTCTTTATTAACTTCTCAGTTGTCAATCACTTTTTTGCATTATTTAAAAGATTGAAAAAATGAGTTTTTTATCTTCCAACTAATCACTTGTATTTCAGGAATGTAATCTAAGAAAGAGCCTATGTCATTTCCAGCTGTCCGGCATTCACTCCCTTTTTTTTCTAATTGAAATCCTTGGATGTTCCTTTGAGAAACTATTCTTTCTCTTTATGATACTGGTAGAAGGGACTGAAAAGATGTCACATGTTCTCTTGGTCAAATGGTCTCTATAAACCCAAGGTAAAGCATATTTACTTCTTCAGACTTTGACGGAGGTGGTTCAAGGTCAGAAAACGGTTGAAGCTGCTTCAGATCTATGGTAGTGGCCCCAGTGAACATTCAATTAATTCCTGATTCTTGAGTGTTCAGACCTTACCAGATCTCTCTCCTTTCTAGTGTCATTATTTAACTCATGGTCCAAATTTGTGAGTTACCTCAATCTTTCCAGAAACTTCGTTTTCCATTTAAGGTAGCCAAGATTGTCTTTTATCTCTTAAAGTTAAGGGATTCTAGCTGAACTCTTTTGCAAAAATACATAAGATATTCATCATTGTATTATTCATAATAGTGAAAATACGGAAATATCTTACAACATAAGAATAGTTGAAATAAATAAGGGTTTATTCTAACAATGAAGTATTCTCCAACTATTCAAGATAGGGATGAAGATTTATAATTACTGATTTGCAAAAAGTTTCTAGCATATTGAACATCTTGTTAAGTGAGAAAAACAGGTTACAGAGCAGTATTCATAATATGATCTGTTTTATAATATCATATACACCGATGTGTTAATCATGATCATTTATTTATGATGGGGTTATAAAGTTTATTTTTCACTTTGTGAAAGTTTTAACAGAAAAATATTATTTTAATTTATGTTCATTTGAACAAATAATACATATTTCCAAGATAATTTTTAAGTCACAGAATGTAGGAAATAAAAATGTGAATCACAATGTATAGTTGCTGAGAGTACCAATACAGCATTATAGATTTTTGTGGGACAAGATTACTGTTCTAATATGCTTGTATCCTAAGTGATGAACAAAACTAAAAATAATTTAAAGTATTTGAAAGAAAGCTATCAGTAACTTATAGAAGGAAACTACTGGCCAATTTAATCATAACTCACATCATGATTGGTGATTCAGAGAATCAGAGTTGTACCGTGGGAAGATGGCTGAATTCAGTCAAAAGAAATATGTTCTAACACTGGATGTGTCACCAACCAGAGCTATGTCATTAGGTAAGTCACTTAATCTTTCTAGTCCAGCTCCTTTTTTAAATGAAAGGCAGAAATAGATTATCTGTGTGGTTTCTTGAGACTTTCAGAATCTTCAGTTTAAAGAGGGCATGGAAACTAATTTCAATGCTCAACCAGTTTCAGTATTTACCTAGCATCCCTTCTGGCTAGAGCATCTAGCATTGAAATGGAAAGCCAGTCTCAACCCATAAAGTGGTTAGCTGATCAAACACAATCAATATACTTATCCTATCTAATGAAGAATTAGTCTTTAATTCAGACATCAGTGTGTGTTCCAAATCAAACTAATGAGGTCAATGCCAAGGACAATTCCTAGATGGACTGGGAGATACTTGATTTCTGCATTGATTGATAGAATGACAAGATAACAGTCCTTAGAGACATGTTTGTCACCAAAAGAAGAGGAACTGGTTGATAATACCAGTAGACAAGGAAATGAGTCAAAGTTGAGAAACAGGAGAAAATACTAATAATTCGAGTGACTGAATCCAATCGTTTCTGAAATTAGTATCATAGTCAATCAATGATATACTATGATGGCTAATCTTATAAATCAACTTGTCTAAGCTCATAAATGTTCAGAGAGCTGGCAAAATATTATTTCTGGATTAGCATTTGAATTGGTGAACTGAGTAAAGCAAATGGTTCTCCCTAACGTTGGTAGGCAATATCCAATTTATTGATATAGTATAAAAATTAGAGGAAGAGTGAACCTGTTCTCTATCTGCTTGAGTTGAGGCATCTATCTTCTCTATTTCTGCCCTGAAACATTATGCTCCTGGTTCTCAGGCTTTCAGAATTAGACAGGCACTTACATCATCAATCCCATAACGCTACCACTATTATTTCCTCACAATCTCACATCTTACACCAACAACTTTCCTGTTCCCCAGTTTGCTGATAGCAGATTATGTGGATTTTCTCAGTCTCAGTGCAGGTGTAAACCAATTCTCTCAATATAAATCTCCTTATGTGTATATATGTCTGTCTGTCTGTCTGTCTGTCTGTCTGTCTGTCTATCTATCTATCTATCTATCTGTCTGTCTGTCTGTCTGTCTGTCTGTCTGTCTGTCTGTCTGTCTGTCTGTCTGTCTGTCTATCTATCTATCTATCTATCTATCCATCTATCTGTGTTATCTGTCTGTCTATCTATCTATCTGTCTGTCTGTTATCTTATTGGTTCTGTTTCTCTGGAGAACCCTGATCAGATAAATGGAATTGCTATAAAACAAAAGAACCCTATCTTAATCTCAACTCCTAATAGTTTCATAAACCTCTGCTTGGAGTAAAACTGCAAAATATTTATTCTAAAAATCAAATCTATAACAAAAACTTTACCTGAGTAAGGAATCATTAATTTCTTTTTCATCTTACAAAGATCTTGGAAGGTAGGTATCAGTATCTTCATTTAAGGCAAGGAATAGGATGCATAGTAATGCACTGAAATAATAATAATAATTACTATTATTACTATATAATAATAATTACTATAATAATCATATATACTATAAAATACTACATATACTACTATATAATATAATACTACTATATAATATATAATACTACTATGTATATAATACTATTAAATATATTATTACTATAATAATTATAGATACTATATAATAATAATAATTACTATTCTTCAATAAATTTGCCTCACTTTAGAAAGAATAAATAATTGTTGGTTTTTGACTTGTTTCTCCTGGAACTTGTTCATAATTTAGCTTTTATGTCTCACTTTTCCTTTGAGTTATAACCTAACATTCATATAGCATGTAGAAGGGCAAAATGTTGATTATTTTCAATGATTTATTCTTTACAATCAATAGCTGTCCCCTATATTTATTCTACTCTCACTAGTTCTTAGTAGGAATTATGATAAAAATAAATTCCTGTGTTTCCAGTTTTCTCTAGTTAGTTGTGGTCCTATGATTCAGTTCTGACCAATGGATGTGGAATTAGAAGTGCCACGTAGCAGCTTTAAAATAGCAATTTACTCTATGTCCTTTCTGGTTTTGCTCATGTTTACATCTGCTGCTTAGAACGTGAATGTATACAGTGGAGAGCTAGTTCAACATGGGTCATAATGAAGATGTCACTTTCTGGAAGGCACTTGGGTCCCTGAAGATTTTATGTGGCAGAACCAGCATAGCAAACTTGGCCAGACTTCCTCTCATTTTTACAAGAGAGAGATAAATTTCTATTTTTTTAGCCACTGTTCTTTTTGTCTCTCTCACATTTTGTCAGACCTAATCCTACAATTCCGCCTATTTGATGGGCCCTTTTCTAAAAAATGTAAGAAGCCAGGAAGAACAAAAGTAGGGAGCTAAGTTCAACAGTAGTTGCAGGAATTCAGGAAGGACATTAGATTATGAACTAAAAATCAAAGCAGTAAAGACAGAATCAAGAAATAATTTTGAGATCAAATTGATAAACTATGGCTACCTAGGTGGGAAGGGAGAAACAGAGAAAATTATCCAGAACATTCCCAAATAGGGCAGTTAAGTAGATCTGACCAGAGTTATCTGAAACTGGTAAAGTAAGAAGAATGTCCTTGAGAGGAAATTAAGAATTAAATGGAAATGTTGTGTGACCTGTTTCCAAGTAGAGATGTTCATAATTGGAAATATCTTCATATCATAGAATATGGAGAGTGGAGATATGGTGTGATGTGGCTCTTAGGACCATCCACAGATTCACCTTTCAGGTGATTAATTGAAAGATTAGAATTTGGGGAATGAAGCCACAACAATGAGAGACAGGATATTTTGTTATAATTTCTTAGTATTGTGGTGAATAGTTAAAGGATTTCAAAGCATGCAGGATTTTCCTTAGAGGTACTAACTACCCAACAGAAGGAAGTTTCAGGGAAGGGAATTATTTGTTCGACTCTAGAAAGCAGATGTGGCAGGTATTAAAGGAAAAGGTGATATACTATTGAACAGACAAGTCCCTTGCTTTTTGAGAGTTTCTGTTTTGCTGCCTCCTTTTTTACGAAGTTATATTAATACCTGTTTTTACTACCTGAAATTCAAAGAGGATTTTTGTTTCTATGACAAAAGAAAAAGAGTAAAAAGAACCTTACATTTTTGTTTTGCACCAGCTGTGACAGATGCCATGACATCTGGAACAATGAGAGTGTCCCGACCAAGCCCTGCCCCAGGAATTACTTTATACAGACTGTGTATTGATCATATCTCTCTTGCTTTTACTACATGTCAATGTTATTTTTGGGTTTTATGTGTTATTGGGTATGATTTGGTAGATTATTATGAAGGCCAAGAATGCTAAAACAATTTTCCATACAAATTAGTAGCAATTACTTCTCTATTTCTCTCCACTTCAACTTCTAGAATGTTTTTTTTTTTTTTGGCAACTTTATGATAAGAAGGGAAACCTATATATGCATCAATTCATTGCTACACTTGAAAAATAATTATATCAATTATACTTCAATAAAGCTGGAAAATTATCTAAAATCATTGATATGTTTTCAATGGGTAGAAAAAGAACCCCTCTGTTTACCAACAGAGAGAGGATCTTGAGAACATGCCCTATGACTTAAGCAACCCTAATTATGTCCTTTGGGACTTTGTAAAACTACATTTCCAAAGGTAAAAGAAAAGTTAAGTCTAACAATATGCATTAGAATCAGAGACAATTGAAAAATAGAACATCAATTGTCCTCTATTTGCAATTGAATACCTCTGCTTATGCCTAGTGAGGCTTGTCAGGCTAATGAAATTTGGCACTTCATACCATTTCTATAGGAAATGAATCAGAGATTAGACTCATGGAAATTTTAGTATTAGGAAATGTCTTGGAAATATTTGGTACAACCCACTTATTTTATCAATGTGAAAGTGAAGCCCAGATGACACCCTCAAACTCTTAAAGTTAGCTCTGTAGAAGAGTACATTGTAGACATAAGTCATCTTGAAAATGCCTTTTTCCTTTCACCTGCAGCAAACAGATGTTGCATGAGTGCCAATCCACAAGAATGGGTTATGCTTTCCTTACAATTTACATATGAAAGGAAATAATGATTTGGTTTATTTGTAAATACCTTTGCTGTTAGTTTATTATTATGTATTGTTTTTATTGAAGCAATGGTGCACAACACTCTGCATTTATAGGGGTCTGGGTTCACACCTCCTCAGATGCATGTTACTGCAACACACCTACCACCATAGCACCCACAGTCCACCACCATGCTCCACTGGGCCCCATTCCCCTTGGCTTCCTACCTCCCACTCTCCCAAGCAGTATCCTCAATTCTACAGTCAGATTTCTAGGGTTTTGTTTTGGTTTCATTTAGACTGTCCCTTTATTTTATCTCCTTATATCCCACAGATGAGTGAAGCCATCCAGTGTTTATCTTTCTCTTTCTGGCTTATTTCACTTAGTATAATCTTCTCCAGCTTTGAGGAATATGAGACATTCAACTTATCTTATTAAATAAGTTAGTAATGGGAAACACACTCTTTTCAAGAGCAAATATTTAAGAGTTACTTGAGCCTGAGGGTGAGGGGGAGAGCAAGAAAAAAAAATCAGGAGAAAAATATATAAATAAGTTAGGTTGTAATAAGGACTAGGAAAGTTAGAAGATGAAGAATGGAAAGACAAGAAGTAAAAAAGAGAAGAGGAATAAGGGAAAAAAGAGAGAAATGAGAGAGAAAAAGAGAGAAATCACTACTTAAAATATAAGGGAGAATGGAAACAGACAAAGAGGAAGAAATTCACTTCAAAAGCAGAGTTTACCAATGGTATGTGAGATAAACTTACTAAACTGTGTAATAATTGTAATAAGAGTTATAACCTGGCCTTTCATCTGGGAAATGACATCTGAGAAAATTCTGCTGTAATCTCTCCTATCGAGTAAGAATGATAGTTACTATTTTTAAAGTTCCTATTGTGTGCCAGGTTCTCTACAAGGCTCAGTGTTGACCCTAGGATAGCATGCTGTGGAGTTTCTCCATCAGGTTTTCTGGTCGAAAACTAAGGTCAGGAGAGGCTGAGTAACTTTCCTATATTCACCAGGAAGCATCTTTCTCCCATTCCTTTAAACATTTCACTCAATGTAGAATAAGTTTAATTACCAAAATAAATAAAAAACTGTTTTACAAATTATGGAAAACAAGTTTTGATATTAGAAATCCATGTGTTCCTCTAGCACCAAAATGATACTCAGAACTTCTTGAGCATTCAAACCATATTTGCTAAATAAATAAGTGGATGATGGAGTGAAGGGATGGATGGATGGATGGATGGATGGATGGATGGATGGATGGATGGATGGATGGATGGATATATTGATGGATGGAGGGAGGGAAGGAGGGAGAGAAGGGAGGGAGGGAGGGAAGGAGGCAACAGTGTTCCTGACAGGTACTACAAGCTGACTGTGGAGATGCAGAGATAATTAGATAAGTGCACAGTTCTGGTCTGATGAAAACTGAGGCTGTAATTAGGAAACCACATCAAGGTACAGATTCTGGGGGGTTATAGACTCTAGGGTTCTGGACCCTGAATTTTCACTCCATGGGGCAGAGATAGAGAGGATTCATTTTACAGCTTACAAAGTTCCCCAGGTGAGTCACATACATCAAAGTTGTGCAGGGTTTCCCAAATTTTCCCATTCAGAAGAATCACCCAAGATAAACCATAGACAGACCAGGGTCCCAGCTGTGGCCCAGAAAATTGGAATATTTAGGGGAAGGAGACCTAGTGTGTTATGGTTTATCTGTCTTTGCTACTCACTTGGGAATTGTTGAACATCTGATATATGTGATATATTTATATTTTATACAATGTTAATATGTTTAAATTTTGATAAATGGCCCCAGCTTAAAGGGGAAGAACTGAGTAGAAATCGAAGGGCAAATTGTGAGGGTATTTCCTAATTATATCGTGGACAGCCCTGATTGTGGTTTTCTTCTTCCAGATGATCCCTGAATAGGAATCCCTAGTGTAATTACAGTCATCATTAAATAGGAGCTTTGTCTCTGCAGGGCATTCATTGGGCCAAGATCATTCATCCAAACTGCATTTCATTGCATTCCAGCCACACTACCAGAAGTCAACATTATCAGCATGTGTTGGAAATGAGGGAATGGGGGCTCAAAGAATTTAAGACCCTTGTCTAAGCTTATCAATTTACCTGGTGAGTAGTAAAACAAGGGTAACTCTGTTTGGGGGTGATATTTGGATTACATTGGAAGCTAGTAGGTTAACTAGGAAGTTTTAGGAACTCAGGTTGTCTTTTAACTGTGGACAAGCCCTCCATTATTTAATCTGTCAAATATCAAGTGGGAATATTGAAGCATACCTTACCAAGGTGTTTGAAGCATGAAGGAAAAAGCATAAATAAAGAAATCGGTACATGTCTGGCAGGGTTCTGACAAATATTAATTCCCTGCCTGTCTCCAGCTGCCTGCACCAGCCTTCTCACTGAACCTGAGGGGTAGTAAATTCTAGCGTCACAGGTAGGTAACTGGTGGGTAGAAGACTCATTCTTGCTACTTTCGCACAGAGGTGTTTTAAGTGTGTTAGGTTACCAGGATACTCCTCACACCTACCTCTGTCCCCCTAGCAGGGCCTGAGGCTAAGGCTGATATAGAGCAGGTATCAAGCACATGTTTGCTAAACAAAAAATCTTCCCTATAAAAAAGACTGAGTCTGATCACACTACCAGCTCCCTTAAGACACTTTATAAAAAGGAGAGCTCAGCTTAGAGGCTTCAAGAGTCCAGAGCCAGGACACTTGGGATAAAAACCTCTCTCTGCTCTTCCTATTTGTGTCGTAGGTAACTATACATTACACAAGGTAGGTCCCTGGGTCTCAGCTTCCTCATCTGTGAAATGGGGAGGCAGATACCTCCTCACCAGGTTGTTAGGAGAACATCAGGGATTTGCAGATGCCAAGTGCCCAGGACAGGTGGTAGGTGTGGTCAATCAGTCAATAATCATGGTGACAATTTCTCGTCTTACAGATGAGAAAACCAAGGCTCAGAGTGACTCAGCTGATGCCCTCAAGTGGATTGTGGCATGGCCACAGTATTGGATATGCAACCACCCTTTCAGGCCATTGTCTGGGCTTCTCAGACCTACCTGGTGCTGATGTGAAGCTGTGAAGGACCAGAGGCAGAGAAGGGAAGTGAAGTCACACATTGCCCAAAAGAGGCCCCAGCCCCTCCTCCTGTCTTCCTCTACCTCCTGCCCGGCAAAGACACACATTTCAAGCAGCTAGTCTCACCGTCTGTAGGCAACAGGTTGCTGAACACCCAATGGAAGAAATGACCTGTGCTAGGCACCCATGGCCTCAACACAGCTTTATTAAAAATTAAGTTGCAAATTATAACATTCACTGGGGAAGACTTGCTTTCCTCCCAATTACAGTTAATAGAAGAAAATTAATGTAGCAATTAATGCAGCTGCTCTTATAGCCGAGTGTAATACGTCCGGGATGGCCCCTCCTACCCCGCCCACTGCCTGCTTGGAGAACGAGGGCCTGGAGCTTAATAAAGTTTTGCTTTTCCTGTGTTTAAACTCTCAGGCCATAACTTACTTAAGAAACACACACAAAAAGAGATTATTTAACATTTTAGAGGTTCCCATGAGCCATAAATCATTTTCACACACACCATATTTGTTGAAAAGGACAGAATACATTCAATTTTACAGTATATTAAACTTCATCTAATTTGAACGTAAGAACAGACCAGCAAAATAAATGACCAATTTCTGAAGCAGAAATTACCATTTGGTTGGTGCCATTACAGAACTGCTGGTATTTTATCATGTTCTTAACATAATATTGCTTGTCTAGCGATGCATAGTTATAATGCTTTTCCAAATTAGAAGGCGGTGAAAGAGAAGTGCACGGAGTTTTTTTTAATAGGCGTCATTTGTCAGATGTTCTTCTGAGGGCTTTGTGCTGATGATAATATGCAGATTAAAGCTGAAGTAAATGGGGGGAGGGGACTGAAGGAGCTGCCACCAGGAAGAAGGAGGTTCCCAAGCTCAGCTTCCTGGAGCCTCAGCTGTCAGGGAGAGAAAGATGGCCAGGTGGCCACAGCCCCGGGCATCGATAACAGTAATTAATTTGCACTGAAGACTTGCAGGGAGAGTTCGCTGGCAATGCTCAACACAACACAAATGCCACCTGGAACACCAGTGTGGGGTCTCAGCCCGCACGCTGACCACGGCAGCCAGGCAGAGTGCCTGCCACACATACTTTCACATCTGCTTCCAGTCTGGGTCTGCAAAGCAACCCCAAGAGGTGTTCACCTCCTTTTCTAATTACAGCTACATTCGCAAGGAGAGGACCCAGGTACAGGATGGCTGGAGTGACCGTGGTGCAGAAGTGCAGGGCACAGGTACAAAGCCAGGCTGGTCAGATTCCTATCAATTCAGTCATGCCTTCCACAGCTAGTCATTAAGTCCTGATGAGGTGCTAGTGCTGATCTGGGTGCTGCGACTAATACAGAGCTTGGTTTCTGAATTTCTGAATAGATCTTTGTCTAAGGAGGCAGCTGAGCACATGGTTCAAGTGCAGAGATTTGGAATTAAACAGCCTACATTTGAACCCCAGCTCTGTTACCTACAGACTGTGTGACCTTAGGCAAGTTACTTAACCTTTCCATGACTCACTTTTCTCATCTATGGACAGAGCGCCTAGCAGCACCTATAACATAGAATTGTGAACATTCAATCAGGAAAACTGCAGCATTTGGGATAGTTAGTCTGGCCTGGTTAGCTGCTACTGGACACTTTATGCCCACCCAATAAACTCCCTGTCACTCTGATCCAGGTCATCTTCGTCCCTTAATTGAACTTCTCTGACTGATCTTCAACCTCCTGCCATCAACTCTGTGTAGAAAAGAATTCAGGGACTTGGTGAAGACAAAATCAGGTCATACTGCACCCCCATACCTCACTATCTGGTGGGTGAAGTTCAAACCTTTTGACTTGAGGTGTCCTACACAATCAGACCAAATACACTTCTCCAGCCTCTTCTCCTACCACCTTCTCTAAACAAGTTCTGTCCTCTAGCCTTATCAGATGACCATTCCACAATTTTCTAGCTCCACTCTCTTTATTTTCTTATTCATTCTCTTGATTTTGGCAAAAGCCATTGTCTCTCCCTACAAATTTCCATCATGTCTCAGCTCAAAGATGTCCTCTAGCTTAGACGCTGCCATTTTTGCCCCCATAGCACTTCTCCTGCTGTAACTGTATAGTCATCAGCTGTCTTGTTGGTTTCCCCCTGGGGAATACAAGTGCCCACAGTAGAACCAGTTTCTTTGAAGTTCTCCATTTATAACCAAAGAACAAAGCAGGGGACCTGGCTTAGAGAAGACAGAATAACTTTCTGGTTGAGCACATCGGACCCAGCAGCCTCTGAACCTGTGCTTTGTCCTTGCCCTTTATAGCATCAAGACCCACAATAAGGTGGGAAGGGGTATAAGGCTATTGTGCCAAGGTGTTCCATGCCGAACCAGGCTCCCTGCAAGGCTCAGATTTATGCCCTGTGTTCATGGCGGTGGGGCCGGCCTCCCAGATCACATAAATCACCAAGCAGCAATCTGGCTCTCGAGGTGGGGAGTCTCCAAAGCTCACAGCACTTTGCTGAGGAGCCACTGGAATTAGGCATAAATCCACTTCTTGATTGAATAAGCAAACACCCCACTGCTTGAAATGATTTACTAAATTACAATGCACACTGACAGACTTGGGAGATTCAGAGCTTAGCAATCAGACCTCTAACTACATGGCTTCCTCCACCTCTGCCCCTCCCTGGCTCCACCTGTGATTTCTCTCCATCCTCTCACCCAATCAATCAACATTCATTGAGTACCCACACCATGTAGTTTAGGTGCTTATCCATAAATTATCTCATTTAAATTTCATCAATGCAGCAATTCTAAATACCTCCTATGATTTTTTTTTCTCCCCCTTTCAAGATGACAGCATTCAGGTTCAGAGAGGTTAAGGAATTCACAAAATATTGCGCAGCTAAGAAGAGGTAGAGTTGAGATTCAGTTCTCAAAATATCCAGCGATAAACCTAAGAATGTGTCCATTGCAGACTAGATTCTCTGTTGTCATTTTTTCTTCTTTGTCCGCTGTACTGCAACCATCCCCAATCCAAATAGGTTCATCATCAGTTCAAGCAGATGGACAGTAAGAGTCCTGGAGACCTCAGTGGGCTTTGCAGACTTTAACGCCCTCAGTGAACCAGCTACACAGTCATGTCAGGCAGGGAGGCTGGCAGGCAAGGAGGTAGGCAACTCCCCCAGGAATCTTGACACTCTTTCTCTGGCCTCTTTCTGACATTCTCTTCCAAGGAATATCTTCTTCTCATGCTCTCCTTCCTATGTTACCCTCCCCTTGATTCCGGTGTGCTCTCTCCAGGGTGACACTAGTCTTTTAGTCCATCTCCCTAAGCCCAGGTGAGCCCACTTACACAAGTGCATACACACTGGGTCAGATACGTACAGTCATGGGATGGTCCAGTAGCACAGGTGCTGGTGATAGAGGCTAATGACAGAAGGGTAAAAGCCCTGAAAATTCACTTACTCTACATACACAAACACCTCTTCTTTTCTTATTAAACATCTCCTATTTTCCTAGCGAATTATTGAGATGTAATTGGTTGACACAAATGTATGCATAATCAATGTATTCCCTTCTATGAGCTTGACATAGGTATACACTCATGTCACCCTCACCACAATCAAGTTCACCAATGCATCCCTCACCTCCAAATGTTTTTTCATGTCCCTTTATTGCCTTTATTTCTATTTTGGTTTTAGATTGTGTTCTTTGTTTTTGTTTTGGTGGTAAGAATGCTTAACATGCGCTCTAGCCTCTTAACAGAATTTTTAGTGCACAATATCTTATTGTTAACAGCAGACCCTCTTGTAGTGCCATTATCAGGAAGCAAGAAACGAGTAGAAGATTTAGTGCTGCCAATTAAATGCTTCAATGGAAAGGTATACCGATCATGCTGCTTGTCCCACACTAGTCAGATTGTCCTACCTACCCCTGAGAGGATCTGGAAATATCATCTTCCAAAGGATATGTTCACTTTTTATAGCTGAGTGCTACCCAACACCCTCTCTGTCCTCTTGTTCTCATTCATTTATTCCTTCATTCAATAGATATTTACTGAGTTTAGGTAACATGAGAGGGCACTGTGCTAGACATTTGGAATATCACATCTACCAAAATACCTGTGATCCGTGTACTCAGGAAGCTTACACTATAATTAGGGACACACATATTAATCCAATAAGCATGCAAGTAAATTAGAACTGTGTCAAGTTCTATGAAAGGTGAGCAGAGGGTTTTATGAAAACCTCTAACAAAAGGATGATCTAACCTGGGGATCAGAGCAAGCTTTTGTTCAAGCAGAGATTTTGATTACAAGTAACAGAATACATCTCTGGCCAAATTAAATAGACAAGGGATTTAATTATAGGATACTGCGTAGCTGACAGTCTTCCATCTACACAATGGCTGATCCTTTCGATTTGCAATCTGTGGCAGTTGGGGTCTCCTTCCTAGTTGCAAGGAGTACTGGAAACAAAAGTATCTGACTTTTTCAGATGCCAAATCAGAATGACAAATACCCTATGTAGCTTCACTGAGAACATTAACAGTCGAGCTGAAGTTTAAATGAATAATGGGAGCTAATAGAATGGAAGAAATAGTGTACTTTCCTTCCTCCCTTATTTTAAAAAATCTCAAATACATACAAAGGTAGAGAAGATAATGTATGATATTATTTGAACCTATCCCTTTTCTTCAACAATTATCTACACAATCTGGTTCCACTTATAGCTTTGCTCAATTTCCCGGTCTCTTTGCATGCTTTTTAAATCACAGACAATTGTGTAAATAGTAAATATATTATACTCATATGTACGCATATATGAAAAATAAGAATCTCTTGAAAAACAAGCTAATATTGATATTATTATGTTAGGAGTCAGGTGTGGAATGAGGAAGAAATTGGGACGGAAGAGATTGATAGCGATCTGTGAGGCTAACCCACAGAACGGGGATCCTGGGAAGCATGTCCAGGTCCAACTTTAATGAAGTCGAGATGTTACATATATACCCCAGCCAGGAAATGTTACAGTGATGTAATGAGGAAGTAGCAAAGCATATGTGACATGCAGCAGGCAGAATGCGGGGATGCGTGATAACAGGAGAATTTACATTTGGGGACATCAGTCATTACTAATAGGTCATATGTCTCTTGGGACATTCCAAAGAGGTTAGGAAGCTGGGTTACAGGTGAGAGATGTGCTATCGACCACCCTCTAGTGTGCCAGAAGGGGCTAGAGAGATAGGAGGTGTTCCTCTTATCTGAAGCGCCATCTATCAACCTGCTTCCATTCCACATTATTATACCAAAGAAAAACAATAATTATTTGATGTCACCAATGCCTCATTAGTATTTACATTTCTTTGATTACCTCAAGAATTGTTATTGTTTGATGAGAATCCAGATGAAGTTCATGCACTGTGGTTGATTGATATGCTCTTAAATCCCTTCATATCCCTCCCCAATATATTTTCCGTCTAATAGAGAGGCAGTCAAGGACACAAAATCAGGTGGATGCATAGATACAAGATGACTTGGCATAGCAAAAGTCGCAGACACAATCATAGGCACAGGTATAAATGTAGACAACTAGAACAAAGATAACTGATAACATTTGTTCTGCGAAATTTCCCAGTCTGAGTTGGCTGAGTTTTGCCAATTTTTTCTATTCCTTAAACTTTCCATAAGTTGGTAGTAGACCTGGAGACTTTATCAGTTTCAAGTTCAAACTTTTGGCAAGACTATGTCACGGGAATGTGTACTTCCATCTGAAAACATGCAATTTCTGCTTGTCTTCATTTGTGTGATGCCAATGCTAATTAGTGAGTACATCTATTGATGCATTAGCAATCAAATAGTACAAAATAATGATATCTGCATTATGTTATTTCTTCTTTGTTCACTAGGTAAGATCCATGACTAATTTAGAAGAATCAGTGAGCAGAATTAAACATGTTTAATTCTTTCCTTTATTTGTCAGTTTTCAATACAAGTTGACTCTGTACCACTTCCCAATAGTAAATCAGAGTAGGAACCCAAAAGAAATTTAAGGCTTAGATGGGGAAGCTGAGGAGTTTTCTGTAGGCTGTCATAAGTTTGAAGTGCTCAGGTAGATATCAGAGGAAAGGTAGAGACTATGGCTAAATGACCATTTGTCCTTAATGATATTTAATAATTATTAAATAATATTTAATAATAATATTTTAATAGCCATTGGCCCCTTAAAATAGTCATTTTACTAACTGGCTAAAATGGGAAGTGTTTATGATTCTCAGGGTGTCCTCACATCAACACACTCCTTCTGAGCAGCTGAACCCTTGGCAATTTATTTGCATAGCTGTCAATTGTTCAGCAAGGTTGCAGCTGATAAACTCAGGGTTTGGCCAAGCTTGGACCAACAGTCAATGAATTGGAAATCTTGTCCAACGTGGACTTGCTACATTGCATCCTGACTAATGCACTCACCTGGAGAGTAATTCAATGACTCAATCAGATGGGGTTGGGGATGGATTCATATCAGAGATGAGACACAGAAGACAGAAATCTAGACACCTATAGAGGGAAGTAATAAAAAGAAGCTAGGAGACAGTGAGCATTAGCATAGAATCAGACAGATTCCCAGAAGACACAGCACAGATAGAGATGGAGAAAGATCAGTGAGATCCCAGAAATGCTAAAGAATCCTAAATACTGTTCCTATGCATTCCTGAGCCCAGATGCCAAGATGATTTCCTGATTTCACAAAGAATTCTATCTGAGCCAGAGCTTCAACATAAATACCTCTGAGGGATACATTTAAACAATAACATAACCCACTAGGCCTTGATACTGGGTTTACTTCCATAATCTGGTATGTCCAAGGAAGCTTCTGTAAAGATGGAGAGACTGGTTTTGATTATAAAGGACAATGAAAGGTATAGTACTGCCTCAGTCATGGTGAAAAGACACCTGCCAAAACTTGAATGATTTTGTAAAATGCTGTCACAGGCTAGACTGATTTTCTGACCAAGGCAACACACAATTAGCACAGAACTAAGGACAGAATTCTCATCAAATTGTCAAGCAACCAACATAACTTTGATAACCTGAGGGTGAATCCTTTGAGGGAAGATTAGGAAATAGTTTTAGAAAAATTTTGATATTTTTTGCACTTGCCATTGATGGTGGAAAGGATGTTCTTGGCATAGAATATCTAGAACATGGAACACAAACATGCTTATTCCCAAATTTCTTTGAGACCTCCTATGGGTTCCTGAAATTTTATTTTATTTTTATTATGTACAATTTGTTTACATTATTATTATTATTATTACTATTACTATTATTTGCATCTGGGGTGTTCCTACACTCTCCCCTTCCCCTTCCAGCCCCATCTGGTCACTCCATCTCCTCTTTCACTGCCAGTTCTTGGTTAAATTTTAGTTCATTGAATTCTTCCTTCTCTTTCCTGCAGCAATGTGCTTCTCCCAGGTGAGAACATGTTTCCCTGGGACACAGTAGCCTGTGCTTTGTTTTCCAGGTGTATTTTGTTGTGGGTAGCAAGTTTGTGCATACTTGGATTCTTTCAGTGCCTCCTCCTTCTTGCTGGCTGTCCTCTCCTACCCAGTTTCTGTCACATTCTGCTGCTTCTTTGCTTCATATTCCTGGTCTTTGGCACTGGGGACCTTTCTCCCAGCCGATTGCTTTAGAAAAGTTTCTTGATGGAGGCAAGCACTGGCAGATGATTGGTGCACTGGCAGATGGGGGCACTGCCCTGTTTCTGTGACCTTCTCTCCATGGAATGGGAGAGCACCTCGCTTGCGTTGAAGGCATTTCTAAACTGGGAATTTCATTCTCATCTGTAGAAACATCGTAGGGGTATGTCGGATCCATAGGACACAGGGCTTCTGGAATTTTATAGGGCAGCCATGAGAGAAAGCAGTCTCCAAATATTAAGCCTTAGAGAGAAGAAGGTGCCTTCATTTATAATCACAGGATGGCCAACCTTAGTTGTACTGTTAGCTACATTGGCTTTGCATCCTTATAACAAACTCCCATGCCTCTACAAGTCGCTCTCTTTGTAACTGTAATGAACATAAATAGAATCATCAGGAGAAATGAAAACATGGATTTGACTGTCGCTGGTAGCATAGAGGGCACAGCTTAAAACTTATGCAATTAACTCCTTCCTGCCTGACACTTGATCTACTTTGGGCTTCATAAATCTGGCCATTAACTGTCAGATTAGCCCCCTGCTCACAGTCCTTGGACCCACACAATCGACATGGCAGGCTTTGTACTGTCTGTTCTTGGGGGTTCTCAGTGACGGCTGTGTTTGAGTCAGTCTTTCCAGAGCTCAGTTTTCCTACCACAAGGCTTGCTAGCACTGTAGCAGATCCAGGAAGATGTTCCATCAATATTTTTCACTGATAATTGACTTCAATTTTTTTCTCTATCTTTTTTAAAATCTGAAAATTAGTCAAAGACCAGGTGCATAAAGAAAGATAGAACTTCAAGTAATTCATCATAAATTCCCTGTCTTCCCCAACAGTGCGGAGGTTTCCCTGACACAGTGTTTTGGGAACACAGGTGTTTCTGGCACATTTCCACCAGTCCTGTGGTCATGGCCAAAGGAGATGAAAGGAGCTCACTATATTCACCTTGTTAACCTGATGTAATTTTTCTTGTCCCCTCTTGGTCTCTGGGAGACATTCCCACCTACCAGCTCTGAACTGAGTGACAGCTTTGTCAGCAGCAGCTGGATTTGCATTTGGTGCCCTTGGGGGAGAGGGGGTGATGCTGGGGAATGGTCATCTCAGTCTGGAAAAGCTGCCAACATGTTTTAAAATCATCCACAGGCCAGGCATTCTCCTTACGTTCTCCTAAACTCCCATCATCATGGTCAACGGAAGGGTCTAGAGATACTGTCAGAACCAGGCACACTCCCTCTAGGACAGGGCCAGGTGAGCAGGTGTTGCATGAAAGGAGGTGGGGGGGGGAGAGAGACCCATTCACATTAGGAGGCATTTCACTAAATTTTTTAATTTGATGTATGAATAGAGCTGGATTTTCAGCAATGCAATCACATTTTGCAGAAAGAAAAATAAGATTCATCCAGGCATTCACTAGTAAATTTCAGCTCAGATAATTTTGACAGCAAAGTCTATGACTTCACTACTACACTCCACTGCTGGTTACTGGAATCCAGGTAACAGACAGGAGCAACTCTAAAGGTGGGCAGGGGAAGACACTGCATGTGGCACAATACCACTGAAGGATGCAGTGCCCCAGGTTGACAAAAAGATAGGCACAGTGTCCATCCTTAGCTTAGCAGACAGAAGAGCTGAAGTCTCTGACTGGGAAGGAATCAAAGCCCCAGTTCTTTTCTACTTCTACTGTGACCTCCAATCCAATAGTCACTAAACTATCAGAGCTTCCTATTTTCACTGAAGTCTATAGTCAAAATTGCAGCCTTAGCTGTGCTTTTATGAGATCCTGCTACCTCTTCTTTCTTTAAGGCTCTCTAGTGACTCTTCTTCTCAGAGTAAAAGTCATGGTCCTCACAAACATTCACATGGCCATTCAGCATCAGCCTCCCCTCCTCTGGAATGTGGGTACTTTCATAACCCTAATGACATTGATGTAGAGAAGTCTGGATAGGTGATTATTTAATGAAAAGTAAATGAGGCAGAAGTCCCTCGTGGGTCACTGTCACTATGCTGTGGTCAACATATAGCAATTAGACTCAAAGATCGCTGACTCCTGATGGGCTCACCTTAACATGAGCCTGTCCCTGTAGTAGTGGGCAGGATCTATGACTCACTTGTGGTCAATAGAATATGGTCAGGATGACAGATCTTTGTGATTATATATGCAAATGATGATTATGTGTTATGATTGCAGTGTTCATCTTGCAGCATCTCTCTGTTGGTTTTATATAAGCAAATTGCCAATTGTGAGTTGCCTATGGAGCCCCACCTGGCCGAGAACTAAAGGTAGCCTCTAGGAACCAAAAGTAATCTCTGGCCAATAGCCAGCAATAAACTGGCATCCTCGATCTTATAATCATAAAGAATTGCAATGTTCCAATATGAGCAAGCCCTTGGATAACTGCAGCTCCAGCCAGCACTTTGACAGCAGCCTTGTAAGCAGGAACCCAGTTGAGAAGTGACTGGCTTGCAGAGCTTACAGTGCCTGTAAGGTAATAAATGTGTACTATTTTCAGGTACTAAATATTGGATAATGTTTTATGAAATAATAGAAAACTAATACAAACAGGCTAAAATCCCATGTTCCTGGAAGATCCCAGATCTAGGACAATGTGCCAGCTTTCGCTGTGTAACAAGTGACTCTGAAACTTTAGCTTAAAACTAAACTATATTTAGCTCATGACTGTGGGTTAACTGAGTATTTCTTATGATCAGAATCAAGAGAACCTATCTTGATGAGACTCTTCCATGCATATTTGAGTAGCTGCAAGTCAGCTGGATGATCTAGTATGACCTCATTGGTGTAGGAACTGACATTCTGTTGATTTGCATGGTGTAAGAAACTGGGCCACATGGCCTTCCTCACCCAGCAGACTTGTTTGGGCTTCTTTTAATGGTCTTGGTGGTCTGAATGACATTTAAGAGAAAGCAAACCTCAATTCCCTATTTAAGCCTCTACCTAAATCACATTTACTAAATATTCCATTAGCCAAGTTAAGTTACATCACTAACTTAGGTGTAAGGATGCAGACATACCCCGGATTTTAAAGGGAAGACCAGCAAAGCACAATGTAAAGGAACACAGGGATGGGAGGAGTTCGTGATCACAAGTACACTGACTCCAAGTAAGAAGACTTATTCCAGGTGCCACTCTGATGGGTGGAGGTGAATATTCATCTTCAAGTGAGTGTAAGCTAACATCGGCTATGAGAGAAAAGGGACAGGCTCCCTCCTTCCTTTTTCCCATCCTACTCTCTCAGATGAAATCTCCTTTAGAATTTCTAATTTACCTATTATTTCCTACCTCTTTCTTGTTTAGTCCATCGTGAAGATCTTACATGTCTTTCTTCAAATTCATCTTCATCCATTCATCCTTGAATGAGTTCTCATTCAATAATATGTTGCATTCCCCAATGAGGAACCAGGTCTTAAATAATGAATTCATCTATTTATACAAAATAATATGTCTTATATGCAACTCTTTTTATACACAATCTATCTTATACATCTAATACAATCATGCCCAAGTGTACAAACTCACATGCAATTATACACATTTTCCTTAGGTTCCATTATCTTTTAAGTTTTACTTATGTGTTTCAAGTGCATCTTAAGTTAAAAAATTCTTTCGACCTGCAGTTCATTTTCAAAATTGCCTTGTAGATGAGAAGGAAGTGCTTGTATGATAGAACGGTCTATAAACCAGGCTTGAGAGGGTAAAGGCAGATTATTCACTATTGACTAGACATTCAGGAGTCATTTGACTGCCAAACTTCAGGTATAGTCATTTAACAAGGCTGTGAAGAAGAGAGAGGTAAGATTATGGTTGAGCCTTCAAACTTTGTTTTTCTCACAAAGAATTGAGTTGCCTGCTAGACTTTATGTGAAGAAGTCAACTTTTGGGATTAATGAGTGAATCCACTCAGCAGACAGGCAGGTGATGGTCAGGGTAGAGGCCTGCTTAGATGCACAAGACACAGAGTATAATAAGATGGTATTTGGGAAATAAAGGACAAAGTGGTAGAATGGGACAAAGGGAGAGTCTGTTGTGGTTGTTTTAGGCAGCAGGGTCAAGGTAAGAGCTCCTTCCAATGCTCTGGAGTCATCTCTAAACCCATCTGTTAAGAGAGACAGACAACCAAGGCAGGAGCTCACTTTCCCTGCACTCAGATCTCTCATTCAGGTGGGACCCCAAGAGCAGAGGAATGGCAAGTGTGGAACAGTAAGATCACTGGCTAACCCATGTCCAAAGTCAAGGAGATAAAAATTTAAGGTACTGGGGGAAACAGGGGCATCTCAGCTGAGATTGTCAGTCCTGGCTTCCTACTGGAATCATCTGGGGAACTTTAAAACATGAAATTCTTTGAGCTTAGGATCCCAGGTGATCAACTGCCGTGGATCCTGCTGGGTGCCAGAGCATCATCCTATTGTAAAAGCAGCTCTGAATTCCTACTAAGCAGTGATGGGCAAGAGTTCCAAAGTCAGGGAATGCCCTATGTTCGGAATGCCCTATGTTCTCATCTCTCTAGTTACAATCTGAATGAAGTTCTCAGCTCTCAGCTAGCTCCCTGCCCTTAATTTCCTTCCTTTGGAGGAGTCAGACCTCCCACACTTCGGTGGTACAGTTTTTGTTTGTTTGTTTGTTGTTTGTTTTGAGACTAGGTCTTGCTATATTGCCCATGGTACCACAGACTCAAGTTGCCTGGGGTACCACGAACTCAAGCAATCCCCAGCCTCAGCCTCCCAGGTAAGTAGAATTAAGGGTGCCCGCCACCATGCCCAGTTGCTTTTAAAAAAAAAATAATTTATTTATATATAAATTTCATATCTCTGTGATGTCTGGGGTTCACCCCCCTCCGGCTGTTCCCTCCCTGTCCCATTCCCCCCTACCCCAGGTTGTATACTTCAATTTGGTTGTTGACTTGTTTTGACTTTTCTTCATGGCTTTTTGTTTATCTTTCCCATGTCCCATATAGTAGTGAAACCATTTGGTTTGTTTTTTTTTTTCTTTTTGACTTGTTTCTGCTAATATGAATTCTTCTCAGTCCATCCATGTTATCATAAAGTCATCCAATTTGTCATTTTTAATTGCTTTTTTAAGAACTAGGTATCGCTAGGGTATGTTGCCCAGGATAATCTCAAACCTAGGAACTCAAGTGATCCCAAGCCTCTTGCCACCCAGTGCTTGGACAACAGGTGCATGCCACCACACCCTGCTGGTGGTACAGTTTTTTCAAATAAATCCCTTTACCCACTGTAGCCTATTGCTCCCCACTTTCACACAGCAGGCAGCACAGTGTCAAGCTGGCGTCACAACTTGGCAGACAGGACCCAGCTTGTGGTGTCACCAAGAAACAAAGCAACAACCGGATTTAGAAAGTCAGCAAGTGAACCCCAAGCTACAAAGTGGTGTAGCACCTTCCCCATCCCCATTTCAGAGAGCCCAGACTATAGTGTTACCACGTACATGGGTTCTCAAAGTGTGAAGTCATTCCAGCAGCAGGGGCAACCCTAGGAACTCATCAGAAATGCAGAGCCTTGTGCCTTACCCTGGACCTTCTGATTAGAGTTTAGGGTAGGTGCAGGATGCTATGTTTTAACCAGCCTCCCAATAATCCTGAGGTCTTCTGGAGACAGAGAACCATCACTCCAGTGGCTGTTCAAAATGATGACAATGGGGAAAATTTAATTATGTTTGGAGAAGTGGTAGATGTGAAATACATTTTAAACAGATTTCTACCAACACTTCTTAAGTCTATAATCCGATGGCTCTGGTAAAGATCCTTCCTGGTATTCAATTCTTCTGTCCATTCATTCAGGAAGAAATCACACAGCACTTACTTTGTTCTGGGCTTATGGTTCTGCTCTCTCTTAAGGGGAGACAGGTGAACAAATAATCACGATGGAGAAGGTAGAAGTCATTTGGCTGAGACCATGACTCTGAAGTGAGCAGAGGGGTGTGGTGCTGGCTCTGGAGACAGCAGGGTTCCCAGGGAAGGTCTGCAGGATCTGAGCTTTGAGAGGGAAGCATCTTTCAGGGGACTCAGAACAGGGAACAAGTGGGGTGGGCCCAGAGGCAGAAAATATCCCTGTGTGAATAAGGCATAGCAGCCCCTCAACCTCCAAAGGCTGTCAGTGGTAGGAATAGGATGTGGAGGTAAGAATTAAGAATTCCAGGATGTGGTGAACACAAGAATGTGTTTTAATCAAGATTCTGCTGTCGTTGAGTTCTGCATTGGAAAGTGTAAACTTCTCTGCCTGGGTTCAGCCTTTCCTTCTATCGGATCTTTCAGTAAAACCTGTCAGTTTCTGAGATCAATATTTCTGTTTCTTCTCCTCAGTCTGTCTCTCAGCTTCTCTTATCAGGAGGCTTCAAACAGGGCCTGTATCTTTCTCAGCTCGCACCTGTCAGTGTTAGCTAGAGAGGCGAGAGGTAGGGAAAGTAGGCCAAGCCCTCAAAGGTGCAGTTTTTTACTGTGTCTGTTCACAGTGTGTGTGTGTGTGTGTGTGTGTGTGTATGTGTGAGTGAGTATGTGTGTGTGAGAGGGAGAGAGAGAGGAAGAGAGAAAGAAAGAAACAAAGAGAGAAAGAGAGAGAGAAAGAAACAAAGAAAGAAAGAAACAAAAAAAGAGAGAAAGAGGGAACACTTCACGCAAATGAATTTGGAGCAAGGAGGAAGGGAACACACAAAGGGACTACTACAGCAAACCTTGAGGGCAGGAAAGCCATTAAAACCACCTCGTCCTCTTTCTTTTGCAGGTAAAGAAAAAGAAAAACAGTGATGCAGAGAGGTCAGTGGTCAGTGATTTTGCAAGATCACATAGCAATACTCACTTTGGTGGGCACCATGTAAAAATTAGCTGCTTCCAACTCTAACTATCTGTTAGAAACTCAAGAAACCAGGGCGCTTTTTTTTTTTTAATGTTTAACCAAGATACCACTAGTAGATAACATTATTAGCCTTTTGGATGAAGAGGGTATACTCTTCCAGTGATGTCACCATGCTATACCTAACACCCAAACACCTGTCATCCATCACCACAGCCCATTATGCTCCCACCCTACTTTATTCTAGGGGAACTTTTATTTATTTCAGTTTTACATGTCTGTCTTAGATATTTTGCTCTGGTTTATTGGGGTATAACTGACTTATAGCACTGGATAGATAGAAAATATACAGCATAATATTTTCACTTACATATATTGAAAAATAATAATCACAGTAGTTCAGTTAACATCCATCATCTCTCATAGGAAAAAATGTATTTTTCCTTGGGATGAGAACTTTAAGGACTTACTCTCTCAGGAACGTTTCAATATGCATAACAGCAGCACTAACTATAGTCATGATGTTATATATTACATCCTCAGTTCTATTAACCTCACTGACTAGACATCTATACCTTTGGGCCACTTTCATCCAATCCCTGCACTGGGGAACCTTAAAATATAGATTATCAGTCTTTCCTCAGGATGCCTGGGCCTAATTTTTTTAGGGAATTTAGATTTTTTATAAAGTTCTCAAAATAGTCTATTGT
Organism: Uropsilus gracilis; assembly: GCA_004024945.1. Classification (NCBI taxonomy): domain Eukaryota; kingdom Metazoa; phylum Chordata; class Mammalia; order Eulipotyphla; family Talpidae; genus Uropsilus; species Uropsilus gracilis. The sequence continues at coordinate 105,696 of PVHY01000413.1, forward strand.
ACAGTCAAGTCTAGGAGTTACAATATGGAAGAAAAAGCAAGAGACTCAGAATGTCATATAGAAGGACTCTCATTCCATTCTTAATTCATACTGGCAAAAAGCAAAACATTGATTCATTACTTACGAAATAATTTCTAGGAAACAGCTTCAGGCATGGCTGGATCTAGGAGCTCTGAACAATGTTGTTTGCAAGTTCTCTTCATCTCTCAACTCTGCTTCATTCTCAGGGTGAGTTCCGTTTCAGTAGTAAAAAAAAAAAAGTCACTGATTGAGAATTTGCATTTTATCTTTTCAGTAACCCTGGCATAATAAAAGCATTTCTTTGGTAACTCCATCAAAATTATCAAGTTTATGTCTCTTGGTTCTATCTCATGCTCTATGCTCACTCCCAGATCAACCACCATGCTGGAGAAATACTCTATTTAGCCATATCTAAACCATATGCCAACCCTGGCTCCAAAGATTTATGGGGCATGTCCTGAAAATAAAGGTCCCAGAAGAGGGAACAAGACTATCAGAGAAAGGGAAGAAAGTAGGATGCATTTCCAGAGAATAACTGCAAGAGGTACTATTACAACTGGGTCTTTATTTGGGGTGCATGGATGCTAAAACTGGCATCATAACAAGTAGGGTCCTTCATTACAACTCCAGAAAGAGGTAGGGTCTTGCTATCATCAAATAGGAAGCTGACTCAGGTTGTATTAGCTCTAAGTGTAATGTGATGATTGGGCTCTAACTTCTGGTCACTTTCAATATACCCTGACCATACCTCTCAAAAATCCCAGCATTTGGTGTTACCTCCTCTCCCCAGTTGAAGCATATTGGTGACTGCTCCCCACTACCCATTCTGTCCTAGTAATACTTTCATTCCCCACTTCCCTTGCAGCTATATGTGGTCATGTGAATATAAACTAGTTGATGATAAACTAGGTAGGGACTCCTCAGATATTTTATATCTTCCTGCTAGATAGGAGAAGGAAAGGAAAACTTGACAATACTATGACTATTAATTAATTATTAATTAACTTTTATCATCAATTTATATGGCAATGTTTTTTAGCATCCCAGACATAAAAGATAACCTACCAAAATTGTACCAAGTAGAAACATTATACTTTGAGATAGTGGAGAATACCAGTACTTTTCTAAAAGGAAAATGTTGATTCCCATTGTTTTTTGTATTTTATATAAAATATATTTCATTACACATAAGCAGTGTCTATCTAAATATATGTGTATGTATGTGTGAGTGCACAAACACACACACATAAATACATATCTTTGTACCACAAAGTTGACTCACTGAATTTCTTTGAATTCTATTGAGAAAGACAATTGGTTTCCAATATTTCACTAAAATTTATTTTCCTAAGGACAATAATGAACATAAAATCATAATAACTATGTAAATAAGATTTATTGCAAGCTCACTAACATACATATATTAGCTTCAATGCTAAGTTCTTTTTAGAACTTTTTAGATCTAATGAATTTTTGGTGGATTTTTAATTCACATTTACAAAGATGTAGAAACTGAAATAAACAGAAGTTGAACATCTCATCAAGTTAGCAGGGATTAATCTGGTGCAGGACCTCAAGTCTGAAGCTAAAGCCCTGCTCTGTGATAAAGAAAAAAAAATCAGAGGCTTTAGCCAAGTTTCCCCCATGAAGACAACTTTGTGTGTCACTGGTATGCTTTCCTAAAACCATTTCCTCCCTTTCTACAACAAGTACTGCCCAAGTAATCAAGGAGGTAATATATATGCTTTTCAATGTTGGGAGATCCAATAATGATATGCTCAAGACATGTTACTTTTATTCTTACCACTTTTCATTATTCCAGGAATTAGAAAGATACGCTATTTCTCAAACTTCAATCATTTCTTGCAGGCCACCTGTAGGATTTGATGTATCTATTCACTGTGCCATAATATTAATAAAATATTAGTATCAGCACCACTTACTCAAAGCTTATTGGGTGTTTACCCTGTATCAATATTCACCACAATCCTTTATGATCAGTGTTGCCATCTCCATTTCTAAAATGAAGGAACTAGAGGCACAGAGGATTTCAATGACTTCTCCAAGTTCACAGGGTTGACACTGTGACTTTTAATGGTCACTAATCATAATCAGCAAACTCCACTGGTACAGAAGACTTACATTTTTCCTAATGTGAATAACTCTGTTGTTTAGTTGCCTTTCTCTTTTAGTCTTATGCTGGTAGTTCAAGGTAAAGAGACAAGTTTGCTAGGTTGTTTATATATTGAATTAAGTTCATTCAAGTGCATTAAAGTAAACACATGATTATTACAATAAATTGTTTTATCTCCACCTATGGAGCCATCAATGTCTTCAGGAAATTCTGCTGAGTGGAAAGAGAGCCTCAACTTTGACTCAAGGTGCCACATTTAAATCCTGACTTTTCCACCCGCCAGATGAGCTGATACACGCTGCTTCTTCATCTCTATGTGCTGAGACTCTCCTCAGCTTTTACTTCCACAAAATAGAAATTAAAGCACTTATTTCTGTGAGTGGGGTGAGGGGGGCATATTTAAAAGAGGAACATTATGAAAACCACTAATATGCTTAGCACAGAGTGATTTTTAAAAATACTTACAAGTGTACTGTTTATTCTGTGCCCAGTATTCATGAAGGCATCTCTATGCCTTTAATAATCACTCTATGCACTAACATGTATGTGTGTATATACAGACACTCATATGCTCACACACATGTAAGTATACACACAATTCCTCATCTTCATCACAGACCTTCCAAATTATATGCCACCCTTTTAAAAAGAAAATTGGGTCTCAAGAAGTTATGAGATGTATCCAAAATGATACAACTGTTAAGTGAGGTGTTTAGAATTTGAATCAGGGTCTTCTTGACTCTTGAGTCTGTATTCTTCATTATTTCCAAATTGTGTTCATTCATCCTTTGGTTATTTTTATCAATATCAGAAGCAGTCATAAGTGAGCTGTGTTCCAGACACCAAAGTAGGCACTGAGCAGAAAATGACCAAAGAGTGCCATTGGAGAAGTCTAAATTTGGTGGCTGAGACAGAAGGTAATCACATCATCACAGTGCTGAGAGGTAAGTCTTGTAAATGAGATTCTCATGGGATGTTTAGGACCGAAGGGTGAGACTGGACTGTCAAAACTTGCAGATATGGGGGTTACTCAGGGTCCTATTAGCTGTGGGCTCCCTAGGTGGACATCAGGTGCTCTTTCCTGGGGTAGGTGAGGGAATGACTGGAGACCCCCTTCACTTAGAGCTGCTGCAGTTAGCAGACTAAGGAAAGGCAGTTCTTGCAACAGACACACATGCATTCAGCAAATTTCCAAAGTTGGCCACTGGTCTGAGGAGAAAATACCTTCTTCTGGGCCCTTCTGGTGCATTAATCTACTCAGCAAACATTCACTGCAGGCCTCCATAGTGCCTAGTCCTTGATTGGCCCAGGAGGAACAGAGGTTCCCTGGGGCTCAAGGATGGGGGCTTCACAACACACAGAACCAGAGCGGCAGGCAGCCAGTATCCCAAGTGACCCAACTGTGAAAGGGGCTTATCTTGTAGGTAATGGTTACTATCAAGACTCCAACAGAAAAGTGGTGGCACAACTCTACTCTTTACATAAGCTGTTCTAGGAGAGTTATGGGGAAGGGAGACAAGTTTTTGGCATTAGGAGTTCCCCTGCCTTGGTACCTTCCCAAGACAGCAACATTGAATTGTAAAGACAAAGAGGAACAGATTCACTTTCACTTACTCTGCACAAGAACTAGAAATTGAAAAGTACAGGTGAAATGTTCAGGCCCTTCTCCAGTTGTAACTGGTGGAGCTTTAATCCAAAATGACTGTAGTTTTAGCTTAGTTCAGATAAATAAAAAATGGCTTTACTCAAAGACTCAGACTCGGAATATGGCCACATCAACACTGCTTCTCTTGGCATTAGACTCACTTCAGGTGGATTTCTTCCTCAGGTTGACAAGATGACTGTCAGAAGTGCCAAACCCACTGTTTTCCCTGGATCTCCAACAGTAAGAGGAATTTTGTTCTTTAGTATTTCAGAGTCCTTAGAACCAAGTTTCACTGGTAGAGTCAAGTCCACTTAAACCTAATACTCTGAGGCAAATGGATGAGGAGCAGTTCCTAAGGGAAAATCAGAGTGATGCTTTGTTTGGCTCTTCTTTATTTACTCATTTATTTTTGGTTTTACTTAAAGTAAAATGGATCTTAAGTGAGCAAAATCAATAGTGTTATTGGGGCTCCAAGCCAGTGTAGGAATCTCCATGTACACACAGCATAAGCTACAAGCAAACATGATGTGATTAATAATATTTGCTTTGATCTGAAACTTCAGTTTTGAACTGAGAGTCTTGCCCCACTGATGCCTGAAGAAGTGCCAGTCACTGATACCAGCAGGGAAAGAGCATGTGACTGGGTCAAGATGACCAAGGATGCGACAACAAACTCTGTGGGCTTTGAACATGATGAAGACAAAGAAGACAATCTTGATGATCTAGGTGATAGTCATTCACTTATGATCAACTATCTCTGCTTAGTTCACTAGGAAAAGGCCAGCTAGATGCCGGAACATGTTTAGAGGGTAAAATTTGCCCCTTGCCACTATTCCCCATTCTCTCAGATCATCTGTTTTCTGACAGTGAAGTGTATCTTACAGATTCAACTTCTATCTCTGCTCAATTGGCTTCTGGAAGCAGTGGGCAGCCCAAGCTTGGCATGTTCTCATTCCCCAAGTAACACCCACCTTTTATTAGGATGGTCCCAAGTCAGTGATTCCCAACCAGGGACACTGCTCCTCCCCAAGGGATGATGGGCGTGTCCAAGGACAAGTTTAATTGCCAAATCCTGTGGGGTACCTAGCATTTGGAGCATGGAGGCTGGAGTGCAGCCAAACACCCAACAATGCCCAAGACAGATTGCCCCAACAAAGAGCTATCCAGTTCAGCCAGAGTGTGGGGAGTAATAGGATACTGGCTAGATTGATCCAGGAGAAGGCTATTATTGAAAAGAGGGAAAGAGTAACTTGTCCCTGATTAAATCTGGCACACAGTCCTAATCCAGTGATACACGTTCTCACCAGAATGAGACAAATAGAAACCACATGCCTCCAAATATGGTGGAGGAGAACAGAGAGTCCCTCGTGTGGCATTTCTGCCCAAAGTGCAAAACCAGACTCTCACCATGAGGAGACATCAAGCAATCCCAAAGCGGAGAACATTCTACATAATAGTTGCTCAGTACTTTGAAAATGTCAATGATGTGAAGCATGAAGACACTGTTCCTGATGGAAAGGAGACTGGATGTAACTTGATCTGGAACATCTTTACCATAAAAACTTAGGGAACATCATTGGTGAAATCTGACTATAATGTGTACTTCTATTCGGGCTGGAAGATTAGGGCTGGAAGATTTACTTAGGACAAGAAAAGGACTAAAATAGTCAGTCAGTGATTCTGAGTTGGGCTGCTAGGATACTTCCTTGGGAGGAAGTGTCTGGACTCTGTGTGTGCGGGAGGTGGGGGGGGGCAATGCGTAGTTCAAATAAATGCTATTACCTCTGTATTCATTTCCTGATTTTGAAAAAGAATAAATTTAGTCAAGAATGGAGGAGGAATGTAAACAGCCATATATATATGTGTGTGTGTGTGTGTGTGTGTGTGTGTGTGTGTATGTTTATATATATAAGTAAATATATATATGGCTCTTTTAAAAAAAGAGGGAGGGGAGCTAATCTAATAAAAAATGTACATAGTTTTAGGATTGAAAAACCCTTGTCCAAGTGATAAATTCACTTTGAATATGGGGAGTTTCTTCATTAGGAATTGTGATCCAGTCAAAACTGCTTGGCAGCTCAGTGATGATGCTCTTAAAGGTGGATCACATGACATTCACTTAGTCCCTTTTAGGCACATAGGCTCCTGGGGTGGCTGGTTAAGTGTGATTCCTATGGGAGAATCTATGATATCCTCCCTACCCCATCATGGAGAAAACAGAACCCAGGCTTACACAAGTCACACATTTATTTGAACTACGCATTGTCCCCTCCACCTCCCACACACACAGAGTCCAGACACTTCCTCCCAAGGAAGTATCCTAGCAGCCCAACTCAGAATCACTGACTGAATATTTTAGTCCTTTTCTTGTCCTAAGTAAATCTTCCAGCCCTAATGTTTTATTATTCTAGATCTTGGGGCCTGTGTAAATGAGAACAGTTTTGGAGGAGAGACTGAAATGGAGAGTCTTCAGGTCCTTGGAATGAATGAATTAATTCATTCATTCATTCACTCATTCATTCATTCATCATTCTTGCAACAGAAAATCACAAAACCCTGTCTGCTCACCATGTGCTATTCACGGGGAAAAAGTAGGAAATAGACATACACTAAAAAAATATAAAACAACTGCAACAGTAATTATTAAGTAACATCCTGGGGATTCTGACAACATTTTCTTAAAAAACACACTGGAAGCACAGAATAGGATCCTCTGAGCTCACCTTGGATTCAGAGATGGCTTTCAGCCATTTGAGCTGAGGGATCTGGGGGGCTATTGGAGGAGTGGGAGGGGCAAGGTCCAGGCAGGGGAAGCAGGGTAAGGTGGCTTGCAGGTGAGACAGATCCCAGCGTTTCACCAGTTCCCACTCTGCTACCGGAAGTCAGGTGGGGGGACAAAGACTGGATTTCCTGGTTGCTTGACTGACCTGCCCCAGAATGCAGTTTGGGGCCTCACCCATTTCTCTTGACATTTCCATCGCTCCAGGAGTGAATAATTTCCCACTCACTTCTAGGGCGACATTTTTCCTCCAAAACCATGATCTGTAAAATTAAATGTCTTGAACAGCAGCTCTCTCTGAAGGGGAGAAGGCACGTTCTGAGCCCAGGCGGGAAGATATGTGTGTGTTTCTGTCTCATGCCAGGGAAGCTGGACGGAACCCAGACTCAGAAAATGCCAGAGACATTTGGGAGGAAGCAGGAGAGTGAGAAAGACACCGGGTTCCACGATGGGCTGGGCTCACAGCTCAGGTGCCTTGGGTACAGGAACACTGGGAGGGCTAGTGAGGAGGGCGGGGCTCACCTAATGCGGGTCTGCAGGGGGCTCATTGGCACACAGGACCCTGCAGGACGGAGTCTCCCTTGGCTTCTTACCTCTGTGCTTGTCGCTGCCACCAACCACAGTGAAATCCTTTCACTTCCTTCAAGTACTTACTCCCACTTCTACCATATTGTCTTGTAATTCCAAAGTTTGCTCTCCCTTTGCAAGGAGTGCTGGAATATTCTTCCCCTGCCACTTTGCTAAACCAACTCTATCTACTAGGCTCAAAGAGCTTTTGCTGGCCCAGCCCATCTCCCAGAAGAGACATATCAGGTGTTTATTCATAATACGCTCTGCTCTCCCCAGTGTAGTCCTCATTATATAGGACTGCAGTTGCTTTTAGATGTGTCCCCCTATTCTGCTAGGCTCGGCATTCCCCAGAGGCAGGATTGTGTGTATCCTGTTCACTGGCACACACCTGTCAAGTAATAGGGTGTCTATATACACCCTCAACAGATATTTAGTGAATAAGTGAGTGCTTGAATGAAGAGGTAGAAGAACATTTAGAGCTAAAATAGACCACATTCTCCTCTCACATAGGAGAAACTGAGGATACAGAACTGGCATGCAGGAGCCAGGGTACAGCATGGGGTTTCCTTGCTTTCATGTGGGCCGATCAATTTCCCCTGCAAAACTATACATTGGGTATAAACACAGTGCTCAAAGGCAAGGATGATGGTATTTTGCTTGCATTTTGGAAGGGGCAGTGCCTTCTCATGGGGATACCCACAAGAGCAACTCTAGGGAGTGTTAAAGTGTCCACATTGACCACAGGTTGAGCACCCTTCTCTGCTGGTCTGATTTCCCTGATCATGCTGTCACTGGGTTGTCCAGAGTCAGAACCTAGAACCTCGGTTACAAGGTCTTTACCTTCTCCTTGAAGTGTGAAACATCAACACACACATCACACACATTCCCATTAAAAATGAAATCACCTTATAGGTGCATTACAGAGAAGCCAAACAAAAGGAAAACTAAAAAGCTGACATTAGAACTGATGCATATAACAAAGGAAGGAGAGAGGGCAAACCAGGGGAGGGATGAACAGGAGGGGAACAGTTCACAGGTGATATGGTGATGGGGGTGATGGGCAAACTATGGGCACTGCAACAATGTAAGGAAAATAAGTTTAAATACATTAATTAAAAAAATGAATGAAGTAATTTTTCCCCACCTCAGGCACAAAAGCCGGGAGGTTTTCAGTGTTAAAGTAGAAAAATTAATGTTTTTAAAAATTAATGTGTTTTACTGAGCTAGCATTCGTTTATAACACTGTATTGTATTCAGGGATCTAGAACACATCTTTCAGGTGTGCTACTAAACCACGCCCTCCACCAAGGCATTATTAAACAGACATACCCACCCTTGTTTCTTACGCTAAAAATCTGGGCTTGGTGAGTAGGGATGTCTCTAAACTTGTTTTTATGATAAAAATAAATGAGAATTGTGTTAATCAGAAAAACAGAATCGAGAGAGCGAGAGAGACAGAGGAAGAGAAACTTATGATAATGGTTCATAGTTATGAAGTCTGAGAAATCCAGACCCTGAAAAGTTCATCCAAATACACATGATGAAGCAGCTGGAAACTTCTAAGTTTTAGTCTGATTGGAAAGGAAGATGACCCATTTCAGTGCACATATAGATAGAGAATATTTTCTTATTCAGTTTCTTTTATTCAATTCAGACCTTCAATGGATTATATAAACCCCCTGTTGACTGGAGCATTTTGATGGGGGAAAAAAGGAGGAGTAATGTCTACATTTACAGAACCTTGAACCATTCATGTGCCAACCTGTCCTGAGACAAAGCCCCTCCGAAGTCATGTGACCAGGTTGACCTGCCAACCTCTGCACTAGATTTGCATCTTTCAGCATCAGCATCATTCATCTTAAACATAGTAATGATCACATGCTCTGAAGCAAAAGAACATGTATTGAATGACTCTTCAATGAACTGGATCAAACAGAGATTTCCTAGTCTTATTTTCAAAGGCCTTGGTCCACATGTCTACAAATGTTTCTGCCTAGTCCTGTTCATCTTATGCAACTAGGCTGAGTTCCTTTATAACAAATTAATCTTTGCTGAAGCTACATGCCACAAATTTTGGCTTCAAGATATTTTATGTAAGCATCAGCTGAAAAAGGAATACTCAAAGAGGTTAAGTCATCTGTCAACCCATAAAGCTAGAATTTGAAATCCATATATTTTGGTGAAAAGCAAAAAAAAAAAAAAAAAGTAAACTGATTTTAGGATCAATGTGGGTCAAGAGGTATAGATGATGGTCTTGGTCTTATAGACTTTTCCTTGGACAAATGAAGTAGAAAAGGAAAGTGAAAAGCATGTGTTGTCATACTCTAGCATATACTAGATATTAATGGTCACAGATATCCTAGGATAGTCTTAGTCTAAGACTAATAAACATGGGTTAGAATGGAAAGGAAGCAGTAAAGAGAAAGAAGGACATAGAGATGGTCCAGGACAAAGCCTCATTTATCTTGCTTCTGAAAGTCGGAAAAAAGTTCTACAACAGGTTCTGTCATCCAGACTTCAGTTCCAGTTGAGACTCAAGGGTGGGGTTTCTATACCCATGGGGCACAAAGAGTTAATGACAGGAAGGTGTCAAGTGCTCATCTATGCTACTAGCTTTCATCCCTGGGACTGGCTGATGATTGACAGTGAGTAGAAGCGATATGCATCAACTCTAGTCAAAGCAGCTAAGAGTTGGTGTGTAGACATTACTTCTCCCTTTCTCTGTTTTGGTGTGATGGGTCTACATTTTGCACATGGTATAACTGCATAATAACTAAGGCACCTTGACCAACTTAGTTCCCATTTTCCCCAACAATTTATTATGGATTTTTTTAAAGACAAGAAAATTGGAATAATTGTACAGTGTGTACCTGTACACTTAGCATCTTGATCCTATAATCAACATTCATTGGACTTGCTTTAGCACACACCAATTCATTGTCTAACCCCTCCATCATCAACCTTTGTTCTTCTTTTGAAATTGCATCAGATTCAAGAGAGGAGATAACAAATCTTGGTTGAACTGGAACGCTGAGAATTCAAGTTTTCTGTTGTATCAGTCAACATTGATTATTCTGATTATTACACATGATTCATATCTGAAATCAATTTGTTTTTGAAGGACTATTCAGAGACAACTTTCCAGGTTGACTTGAGCTGGTCTAAAAGAGTAACAGAGCTTTGCAAGGAGGGAAGTAGGAGCTCTACAGATCTGTGATCTGAGCAGGCAGGGTCTAAATGGTAGACCAACTTTTCTGCATAGGGGCTAAGGCAACAAGAAGAGCAACAAAGAAATTTATCAGAACAAAAGATGTCATCATATAAGAACACTCAGTGTTGTGTTCATTTTCTTGACTATTCATTTAATGCTCTCTCATGTTTGAAAAGTTTTTAATTTCATCTTTATATAAAGTTTTTATTGAGATGAAATTCACATAACATACAGTTAACTTTCTAAAGTGTATGATTTGGTGATATTTAGAATGTTCACAATATTGTGAAACCAACAGCTCTATTTTCAAACTATTTCATCACCCATAAAAAATACTCATTAAGTAATCATTCTTCAGTCTCTTCTCTCCCTGATAATTTTCAAGCTTCTTTCTCTTGAACTTTCCCTTTCTATTTGTCACAAATCAAGGAGTTATATTAAAAATTGCTTGAAGGAGAAGGGGACAGACCAAGATGGGTGTCAAAAGAAGTTCATGGCTTTGCTCCTGAAAGGATCTTGAATACCATTTCTCAAAAAAATATGCAAAAGACCAATAAGCACATGAGGAGTTGTTCAGTCTGATGAAGGAATACAAATCAAAACCACAATGAACTACCACTTCAACCCAATTTGATGTCCTTAAATTTTTTTTAAATAGGAAATACCATTTTTACAAGGATGTAAAAAAATAGAAACTTTTGGACATTTCTGGTGGGATTATAAAATGGTAAAGTCTATGTAGAAAACCATTTGGTAGTTTCTCAATCTTGAAGCATAGGTTTACTTAATCACTGAATACGTGTTTGCAACCCTCTACTCCCAAGCATGTACTCAAGAGAAACACAAGCATATGTCCATATCAAAATGTATACATGGAGTTTACTATTATGGATAGAGGCATTATTCATAACAGTAGCCAAAATGTAGAAACAACCAGCTGTGCATCAATGGATACTTAACATAAGCAAAGTTTGTATAACCATATGATGGAAAGTTTTCATTTTTTAGTATAAATCTCAGCAACTAGATCCCATATGGAAGTGAAACCATCCAGTATTTATTTTTCCTTCTCTGACTCACTTCACTCAGAATAACCTCTTCCAGCTCCACAAACATTGTGGTAAATGATGTGAGTTTATTTATTTATTTATTTATTTATTTATTTATTTATTTATTTATTTATTTATTTATTTATTTATTTATTTATTTATTTATTTATTTATTTATTTATTTATTATTTTTGATCACTGAGTAGTAATCTATTGATATATCCCACGTCTTCTTCATCCACTATCCTGTTCTGGGGCATTTAGTTTGTTTCCATATCTTGAAAGGAGGCCAGAGATCAGAGACATTCAGGAGGAAGGGGAAGAATAGAAAAGGAGGGTGATGGGTAGGGTGGAGGTGGTGGGAGGAGAGCACAGCTGAGCATAGAGGAGGATTGTGGGCACTTGGAAGGTGGGAAAGTATGGTGGCCACACCTAAGGTGAGGAATCCTATATTGTGAGAAAATAAACAAGGTGTCAAAAAATAAATAAAAAAACAAACCCTACCTACACTGGAATAAAAAATAATCACAGGAGATATTTTTCTTTGAGTTTCTATTTTCTTGCTTGATTCTGTGACTCTCAAACACTTATATGCAAAATAAAATTTGTTCATCATAACTTTCAACATTGCATTATTTTGAAATAAAGTTTAATTTTAATGCAAGTTAAACAAATGACAATGCTGCTTGCGCACATGAGGATATACTACTCTTCAATCCACTTTTATTGCAGTTTTCATTAGTAACATTTCCACTACTGGTATTAATGATGACAACAACATGTTTAGAAATAACCCTCATCAGATTCCCTATCTTAGATCAGAATTGCTCTTCACTTTAACTATAAAACTTTTCTAATTATAGGGTGGAATATATAGACCATTTAGTCTTCGTGTATCTCGAATATAGCCCTGCCTCCGAACTCCTGTATAACTTATTGCCTAAAGAGATTACAAACCAGTCTGCAAACTCATCTTGTTCTTCTCTGCCCCTTGCTCCATATGCTGAAATCATGTGAGTTCCTGTATCAACACAAGCTCAATTCCATTTTAAGTCCTTTGCATCTGCCAGCAGTGTTCTTTCTCTTGCCAGTCCCGTGGTTTTCTGTCTTTATTCAGATCTCAACTAACTTAGAACTCAAGGAATTTTTCTCCAACAGCTTTCTCTACTAGCTGGCTCCATTCTAGGCCACTCTCTTTCACACCCTTTTGTTTAATCCCTGGTACTAAAGATGTCACTTCCTCCAATTACCTTTTATTGTACACTTGTTTGATCCCTTCGCTTTCTATTTTCTATTTCAACTAGAATGAGTAACAAACTCCTTCTTCTGGTTTATCTCAAGTGCTCCATCCCCAGTTCCTGAAGGCAGTGTATTCCCAGTAAATAATTGTTAGACTCATCAGATAATTATACTACGACTCTTCCATGGATATCTACCCAAGGGCTTGAGAGTTCTAGAAGGCTTTCCAAAAGAGGTGGCATTTGAGTTCAGTCTTTAAAGCAGAATTTGTTGGCAAGGAGCAACTGCAAAGGCCCAGAGGAGAAAATTAACATTGACAGAACTGAGAAGCTCCAGGCTTTTTAAGCCTGGTAATTACCACTTGTCAAGCAATGTGCAGAGCACTTAATCAAAATCACCTCAATTAATCCTCATAACAACCTTACCAAAGTGTTAATATTGCCGTTACTATAATATACATAACCACTGGAAAAAAATAATTGTACAAAGGGACACAGTGGTTAGTGTTGAGGGTGCGTTCCAGCCTGGTGCTCTCACGGGCTGCGCTTTGCTAACCTAGAGGGTAGAAAGAGCAGGTGGTAACACTCAGAATTGGAGGAGCTGTTGGTTGAGGTCTTTGCAAGTCAAATGAGAGGCCTGGATCCAATTCCAGCAGAAATCAGAGGTTCTTCTAATGTATGGGAAATAAAACCAGATCTTCATTGCGGGTACGTTACTGTTCAGTTTGAGCGTGAGGGTGAAGAAAGAAAGGTGTGAAGAAATTAGAAAGATTAGAAGGGAGATCATGATATTTTGGCCAAAGGAGTGGTAGTAGAAGTACAGAGGAGGACATCAATTTGTATGATTTCAGAGAAAGGGTACAGAAATCAGTGGGACTCAATAGTTAGTTCAATAAATAGGGAAATGGCCTCCTAAAGAGGAAAAACAAAGAGATTTGACCTTTAAGCATCAGGCTGTAATGCACAGCATGATGTAGGACAGGAGGGACTCATTTTCCTTCTTCAAGGGATGCAGAGCCAAACTGTCACTGGTCCAGAGAAACCTGCCAGGTCTGTTATTCAACTCAGTGAGAAGTGCCATCCACCCACTCGCCCAAGGCACACTCCCTCTTCCTCCCCACTCGCCATTAGTCATAACATCCAGCCTAGTCCACCTCCGTTTAATTCTCCTAAGTCATGCATAAAAGTTTCCATGCCATTAAAGATAGCCACTATTCCTTCCACTCACCCTAATTCTACTGTCAGATTTCTAGTTTGTTTTGGTTTAGTTCTAACAGTTCCTTAGTTTTGTTTTTCTGTATCCCACATATGAGTGACATCATCTGGTGTTTGTCTTTCTCCTTCTAACTTATTTTGCATAAGTGCTTACAGTTCAACCGTGTTGTCCCAAATGCAAGGTTGCATCTATTTTAAATTCCTGAGTAGCATGTATTTCAGCATGCATTTATACCATCTCTTCTTAATCCTTTTCTCTGGGAAGTTTTTTTTTTTCCAAGACATATCGCATATTTTCAATGTGTATTCCTAAGAACAAGTCTATGTTCTTTCCATAGAATAGACAATTATCAAGCCCAGAAATTTTAATGATCCAATACTATGCCCCAATCCACAAGCTATCTCCCAAATTTGCCAGTTATCCTAATAATATCCTTCTAAGCTGCCATTATTTTCCAGTCTGGAATCCAACTAGAATTAATGAGTGAGATTCAGTTGCCATGTGTCTCCTAGTCTCCTTTGATCAGGATCAGCTCCATGCTTTTCTTTGTCGACCTTGACATCTTTGAAGAATGCAAGTCAGTTATTTTGTTGAAAGTTTCTTCATTTGAGTTCGCCTGCTGTTTCCTCATGATTGGGTCTGGGTTGTGGATTCTGGCAGGTTCCTCAGCAGTAAATCTACTCCTTTCAGTGCATTGTGCCACTGAGTGGCCCCCATGTCAGCTTGTCCCATCCACTGTGTCAGCTTATCCCAGCGGCGGTGCCAGCAGTGACTTTGATCAAGTGGTTGAGGAGTCTCACTAATTTTTTGTTCACTCAAAGTTTTCTATTTTCCCTTTTGTCATTAATAAATCTCTCTTCTTTTTTTTAAGGTTTTTTCTTGGGGGGGGGTGTTCCTCCCCATTCCCCCTCCCCTTCCCCTTGTTCCCCTTCTCTGGTCACTCCATCTCTTCTTTCACTGCCAGTTATTGGGACTGGGCCACCTATGTCCCTGGAGGCTCTTAACCAGCACCCCCAGACTGGGTGGGACTGCCAGACGTGAAGGCCAACAGAAGGGGGTTGGTGGTGGAGGGCATGGTGAAGGGTAGTGGGCCGGTCGGTAGGGGTTACCCCCTCTGATCTTCTCCAAATCCAGTTAATCTTCACCAGAAACAACTAAATCACTAACTCAACAGCAGTTGCACATAAAGATGGAGGTGAGGAGAAAGAAGTAAAGCCCAGAACATGGGACACAGGACTGTGAGACTAACTACAGAGACAAACTGTCTCAGAAATAAATGTTTTGAAGAGATAAATAAACGCCGTGTTCCTCGTAAAACTTTTACCCACTAGTTTTATAGTCCATTGATAATAGTCTAACCCCATGATTCCTTCTAAGTGTATCAGTGGATATTTTTCTTTAAGGAGGCGCTACCCTTTGTCAAATGTTTATGTTCTTGTAAAGACAATTCTCTATGACAGAATTGAATCACTGATTTTCGTTTCCTTTGGTAGATTGGAATTATTTTTCCTTTGTTTGAGAATATCATCATATTTTTTTAATTAACTTATTTAAGATTAATAATTAACTTATTTAACATGTTAAATAACTAACATTATTTAACATGTATGATTCAGAAGAATAGGTTCACATCTCAGATATACATTACTACAGTCCACCCACCCACAAGTAGCCAAATCCTTTTATTATGGAATCCATTTCTATCATTAATTATTTTGACAATTAAACACTCCCTGATTGATCAGGGGTTTGTTATTCCAACCAAGTGACTGATGAGTGGATTGAGATGCTGTGGTACAGTACATAATGGAATACTACTCGACTATTAAAGATAAAATCTTGCCATTTGAGATACTGGGAGAGAGTGGCGGGGGTTATGCTAAGCGAATTAAGCCAGCTGGATTCCTGTCCTTTCAATATGTCCCTATCACTCTAATGAAGCTATCACCAAAAGACACAAATGCTCCAGCCTGGCCAGTCTCATACTTCTCTCAAAGATGCCCAGTCCTTCTGAACATTCTCAGCTTTTATAGCCACAAAATCTCATCCTTCTGCTTTAGAGCTTGTGGTCCTGTTTGTCCAGTTCTCACCTTCATTTCCTTTCCCATTATGCCTACCAGATGAATAGTAGATACATCTACACCTAATAGAGTTGACGAAAGAATTAGTCAACACAACTAAAGTGTGAAGAAAGGAGTCAGATTTCTATATGAATTCAGAGACACATATTGAAAGGAGCAATCACAAGTGTGATTCCACTGGCAGGAGCTCCACAGGGAGGACAAACCTTGGAAAGGTTTTCAAGCAGGTATACTCGACTTTCTGGTGGTTATGTCATAGAAAGGAACCTTGACCTTTCAGTCAAGGAAAGGGAAGACCCAGATAATCTTGGATGTCACTCCCTATTCTGAGAGCCCATAATTCTGGTATTCTATAAACAATGATTAGCAACTAACAAGTAGGTGGATTTCTACCCTTCCTTTTCTCTAGGGTTTCCACGAGGATTTCTGGGAAGCTTTGACGATTTTAGATATAGCTTTTCCCATCAAGGTTGTTGCCCACTAGGAGATAGCCTGGCATGGAATAATTTCATTGTAACCATTTATTCTTACCCACCTTATAAGGAATAATTACGTGTGTTTTACATTCAGGAACCTGATTTCTAACCTAGAAATCAGGTGGTACAGGGGAGGAATAACTGGAATGGCAGCTAGCATGTGGGGCTGTCTTAATTAAGCTGTTCCTCCTGGTTAAGTGATACTGTTGGGCTGAGAATTCCACCTTATCTAAGAAGTGTGGGAAATGTACAAAACTTCTCAGTGAACCACAGTTTCCTCATCTACAAAATAGGGGTGTAGAGTCTGATTATTAGGGATGGTGGATTAAATGCAATAATACTGGTGAAACAATTAGCAAAACACAAGACATAGCTGGGTAGTAAGAATTTACTATTGTTATGTAAATGACAACCTAGATCTATCGCATTAAATGGTGGTGACACTGATCTTGCAAGATTGTGTTGAGGCATCACTACATTGTGGCACATGCAAGTGCTTAGCATACTGACATATTTGAAGTAAATGTTCTGATGTGTTGCTTGAAATCTAATCTGATAGGTAACAACATGAACATGAGGAAAGCTTAGATTGCAACAATATAATGTTCTCTTAATTAACTTCTCAGACCAGAGATTGGCAAAACAAAATATTTTTCATGAAGCCTTCTATGTACAGATTTATATTAGACAGAAATTAATTAAAAAATACCTCTTTTTATTTGGTCTCCAAAATAGAAAAGTAGCTAAGAGGATTGTGACATTTTTAAATATTTCATATCTGATTGGGAATACATTTTTCAATGCAAAATGCCTCAGGTTTCTAGTTTTAATAAGGCTATATGGGTGACAGGAATGGCTTTTGTAACAAGTTCAGAGTTGCCTTGTCCTAACTTTCATCTTTTTATTTCCTGGTCTACCCTATGCACACAGAGTCATAGATACTTTACCATACAATATGTGTGACACTTTGGGTTCGATACTGTGTGAGTACCTGGTGGACTGTAATTCTCCTCTCCTCTTCTAGATCATTCCACAGGACTTAGCACCACTTAAATGTTCATTCTTAT
This sequence comes from Uropsilus gracilis, assembly GCA_004024945.1. Taxonomy (NCBI): domain Eukaryota; kingdom Metazoa; phylum Chordata; class Mammalia; order Eulipotyphla; family Talpidae; genus Uropsilus; species Uropsilus gracilis. Next base: position 123,183 of record PVHY01000413.1, read on the forward strand.
TGCCAATCAAGTCACCCAGTCCTCCTTGTGAACGCCTATCCTGGTTTCAGTTTCGTACTCAGATAGCTAACTATCTCTCCACGACTTTCACACTAGGAAAGGCATTTCAAGTATCCTGCTGGAATGAGCAGGAGAGACTAGTAGAATTATTAGGAATAGTGATCATCTTATTGGGAGAAGGGAAAGTTTGTGTTGGATTGACACCAGAAACCATACAATAGGAAGTCAGTAGCAGTGTCTAAAGTATATAATCACAAAAGAATAGAAGAAGAGCATTGTTTTAAAATATGTAGGTAACCATTAAGAGAGGAAAAAACAATGTTGCCTCAAAGTACATGAAAAAAATAGAGGGAAGATTAAACAATTATTGATTTTACTATGAATGTCCTATTATTGTCTACTTTTCTGTCCACATTCACATAATATTCTGATACAATAAATTCAATGAAATCCTTTGTCTCATGTCCTTGGGTAGTAATTTCTGGGTGCCCCTGGGATCTCCAGACACTATACAACACAATGATTATAATTATGCTTTCATATTTATACCTTCCCTCAAACGGTGAGCCTGAAGGGGAGGGAACCTGTCTTAGTCATCTCAGTAATTCTAATGGGTCTAGCACAGAGTAAGCATGCAGAAAAAGGTTGTTGGATAAATTCCAGGGTCCTAAAATTATGGAAAGGGAGGAAACTGACATAAAGCTTTCATTTAGAAATGAACTAGATCATGTGCTCGTGAATATATAATAACAAGTTGATAATAGTGCACTGAGGATTGGCAGCACAGGGTATTAGGAAAGAGAATGAAGGGCATGTGTTGACTGGTGGGAAGGGCAGGGTACATCAGGAAGTATAGGAAGGGTCATTTGTAAACAAAGAAACAACGTTTGTGCTGAAAGCAGGTGTTCATTTTCCTTATTTGTAGGTTTCTCCAATTTTCTGGTGTAAATATTCCCATCATAGCTGATTTGAACCTACCAATAGACTCTTGCCAAACAGGAGAATGTAACTTCATCACACCCTCAGTCTGACAAATGCCCTTTTCTTCTTTCATTAAATTTCAGGAGTGTAACTTCATACTGTGACATGTGCACATATTTACCCACCAAAGTGTCCATGTGGTGACACATGTAGTCCATGTAGGACTGCACTACCACAAAGCCTCCTTCCATCTTGTCCCTCTCCTCCTCCCTACTGGTCAGTACATATATATATATATATATATATGTATCCCAGAATCTCAGTATTAGTTTGTTGTGCTTGGTATCATTTTCCTAGGTCACTTATATTTTCACAAATGAGTGAGAGCATCTCACATTTTTCTTTCACATTCTGAGTTATTTCACTTAGCATAAGTCCCTCAAGTTCCATCCATATTGTCAAACAAGGCATGATTTTATCTTCTACAAGATTTTATCAATCTACAAAAATAACACTCTGTGGGTATATATAGATCACCATTTCTCCAGTGCAGTTCTCAGACTAGCAATAACCCATTAGCACCACCTAGGAATGTGCTTGAATGTGGATTCAGGGGGTCACCTCCTAGAGCTCCTCTGTCAGGAAGTGTGGAGAGGGTGCATCTGGTTCCATCAACCCTTCAGTTGGTTCCGATGCTTGTTCAACACTCACTGAGCACTGACCCTCCACAGACATAAATGAATATTTGTTTCACTAGACTGAATGGACAGCGGTAAAGAGAACATCATAAATTAAGTTTAACCCTGGAGGGTTTTAGTTCTACCTTCAGGAACAAGATGAAGGGAGTAAGATATCTGGCTGGGGCTGGTATTTTCTTGAATGCCCTATGCCTCCCTCTCTGCCTCAGCCTTCCTGCTTTCTGAGAACTCAATTAGAAAGTTCTTTCCTCGAGTGATTAGGCCTGAGCAGTTCTTTCTAATCACTGCTAGAGATAAATCTGAACTCCTGTTCTAGCTGGGGCCTTTGTATGAACTCAGATCACAGACTGCTTTCCTGTTTTATCCTAGAAGTTTTATAGTCTTATCAGTTTCGGTTCCATGCTGCTATTTTTGTGTATGGTGTTAGATAAGGATGGATGCTTATAATTCATACAGATATCCAGTTCTCCATTACCATTTTAATTAATTTTAAAATTTTTTGATTGAAGTGATATGGTGTATCACTTTTAGATTTTAGGTGTACAACATTATAGTTAAAGACCTCCATGTACTACTTTATGATTGCTCACCGTTTCTTAAAAAGACAATCATTTTCTTATTGAATTGTTTTGAATTGCATGGGTCTGTTTCTGGATTTTCTTTGTGGTTTCACTGATCTTTGTCTATTGTTTTGCCAACATCACATTGTCTTGATTATCATAATTTCACAGAAGTCTTGAAGTCAGGTAGTATAAAAAAAATTCAGTGATTTTTCAAATTTTCATTCAATTCTTTTTCTTTTCTTCTTTCAAAATTGGATTGGCTAGTCTAGTCCTTCATTTTCCATATACATTTTAGCATTAGTTTGATACTTTCTACAAAACAGCTCCTGGAAATTGGATTGGGATTTTATTAACTCTGCAGCCATATTTGGGAGGAACTGAAATTTTAGCAATACTGGACCTTTGCACCTATAAACATGACATCTTTTCATGTTTTAGATTGTCTTTAATTTCTTCTAGAAATGTTCTGTAGTTTTCAGAGAAGAGTCTTGCATGTATTTGCTAACTACATGTCTGTGTATTTCAAGCTTTTCGTGTTAATAAAAGTAAAATAGTTATTCTAATTTTATTGGCTATTTCTGCTAGTACCCAAAATTACAGTTTGATGCATACCCTCAGAGAGGGCTCCACAGGGTGTTATCAGAACACAAAGAAAATCCCTAACCTCCAGCTTGAAGAGGGTGAGCAGTGAATCTTCTATGAATCTTCCATGACCATTTCTTTAGAACCCAGTGGGGTGGGCATCTGGGGGAGATGGGCGGAGCCTGGAGAACACAGAGCAATGATCTGCAATGAGACCGAGGGGTTTGGTTCCCCCACAGTGGAATCCAGGTTGTGCACATCATTAAGTATGTGTCAGATTCAGTTTGTCATCTTTGATCACATCGAGAGCCCTGTTTCTGTCAGCTCACACTTCATAGCTGGTTGCTCTGGCATCACAGCTGTCTGCTCAAGACTGCAGTAATGAAAATGAGTGGGGTGGCTGCAATACCTCACGGTTTGCACAGCACTTCCACTTCCTCACCTTGCTTCATTTTCACAAAAACATATGGAAAGAGATGTAGGTCTAGCTTATTCAGGGGTCTTCTTCGTCAAAGAACACTCACTGAGTACTGATACTGTGCCAGGCACCCCCCGACACCCTCAAGGTGTGCTAGCAAACAGGGCAGATGTGGTCCTTGTGCTCGGGGGAGGTACAGCTTCCACCTGCTACGCAGCCTTTTCTTTAATAACCATCAGAAAAGTAGAATGTGAGCTCTAATCAGGAAATGCAGAGTCTGAGAAAGTGACATTTATCTTGATAATTAAAGGATCAGGGGGACTAAGCTTGTGATGTTGGGAGACTGAGACGAGGATCACAAACTCAGAGGCAGCCCCGAGACTGGCACTGCTATGGAAGCCCCAGAGGGTAGCGTGGCGGAAGATGGGGCAGCCGAAGGGGAGTGGTGTTACCTGTAGTTGAGACCAGCCAGGGCTTGATGACACACAGCCTCCATAGGCTGAGGCCAGGATTTCGGCTTCTGTCCTAAGAGAACTAAGGACTCTAATAGGGAGTCACACCTGACTGGCATTTTCCAAAACTCTCTGAAGAATGTCTGATATAAACTCTGGAAGCATATCTGGCCTACTTGTTTTTGTGGCTCTTGATGCAGGTGGCAGTAGAGAGAAGGAGAGTGGGTCTGGGGTTTCCACATGGGTGGGAGACTCAATGTATAGACTTGAGACACTGGGCAAAGACCAGTTTGGGATAAACATCTGAGTACAGGTGTCTCTTTGTATGAGTATTGAGTTGTTTATTGCAGCACTATTTATAATCTCAAGGACATGGAAACAATCCATATGCTCCCAAACAGACAAAGGGTAGAAAAAGATTTGGTATATCTACACAATGAAATTTTACTCATTAATTAAAAATGACAAATTTGATGAATTTGTGATGACATGAATGGTCCTAGAAGAAGTATATAGCAGAAACAAATCAGAAAGAAAAAGACAGAAATCAAATGGTTTCACAAATATATGAGACATAGGAAAAACAAACAAAAGGCCAGGAGGAAAAGTCAAAACAAGCTAACAACCAACTAAAGAACACAACTGGTGGGGGGGGTGAGAAGGAGTGATCAGGGAGGGGAGGTGGTGGATGAACCCCAGGAAATACAAAGATGTGAAATAAATATATAAATATACTATTTAAATTTTAAAAAAGACCAGTTTGGGAAATGGACAGGAACTGTGAATACAATCTTGGTTGTCCTGGGGGTCAGAGTGGGGGAGGGGGGCTCCACGAGATAATGTCACCTGGGATTGGACTGCAGGAGAAAGATGGGACTAGAAAGATGGACTTTGGAGTTATCGGTAAAAAGATGGAAAGTGAAGCTACCGGGAGGCAGCAAGAAGAGACTGGGAGCCCCAAGTCACTACAGGGAAAGAGCCTGACAGGAGAGTCAGAGCAGGGAGAGGGGGGAAAAAAAGTGGAGATGGTGGGAATTTAGTCAAAAAAAAAAAAAACAGGTTCCACAAAGAGGCAGTGTCAGTGTCAGCATTCTGAAGCAGTTAGACTCCCCGCAGTGAGTGAAGCCAGGGAGGGAAAGACCACCGAGGACCTGGCTAGGAGTGACAGGTGGCTTCACAGAGGCATTTTCTGGGACTGGGTGATGGTGGAAGTCAGGTTGGAGGGTGGGTCTAGCATTGCTGAGGCTTCACAGCCCATGGCTTCACAGAGACCCTCCTTCCCACTTGTCTGGCTGCAAAGGGGGAACAAGACAAAGACATGGCTAGATAGAGAGTAGGTTTTGGGAAATTTTTTTGTCTATTTCCACTCTGAGCTAGCTAGGGTGGCTTTCTATAGCAAGTAGCACCCGGAGATTGGTTGTTCAGCAAATTTATTTTTAAAAATACAGTTTGGTTTTCAATGAATTGGATTTAGGGAAACTGACTTTCATTGACTTGACCTGGAGTCAAATTCAAAAATTTGTGCCAATTAAAAGCACATCAGCTATAGAGTCCTAAGGAAAGGATAGCACCCTTTCAGGCACTCCCTGCATGGAAGCTCCTTGACACATCAGCTGCTCACAGGGCACCAGTGACTCTCCTGGAGGAGGGAGGAAGGCGGTGTCAGCCTCCATTTATCAACCAGGAGTCCAAGGCTGGGAAGGTTAACCAATGACCTGTGCTCGGACAGGTAGTAAGGAGCGGGAGCAAGTGTGGGACTCTCTGTTGTGTTGCCTCTTGGGGGTCAGTGCACGAGACCCCCAGCCTATTACCCTAACCTAGAAGCCACTTCAGATACTTGATGAGAGTTTGGTTTAGGAAAGCAATTGTCTAAAATTGTTCTGGTAACTGGAAAGGGTGGACCTATGTTGGGGAGCTCTTCCCTTCATTTTTCACTTAAATAGGCCATTTAATCGCTCAGATTTCAGTGTGACGGTCACTTTTCCAGGAGCACCTCCCTGAACTCACTAAGTTGGGGATTTTCCTGTATTACTGTGGTGTCCTGTGGCTCTCTATTGCTCCTTTCCTACACTTACAGTTTTTAATCATTCACTGCATTCCCCATTTCTACTAGGAGGTTGAATTTATGAGTTCAGGAACTGGAATCCTTTCTTTGCTCAGTGTCGTATCCTCTGCCTATCACACTGTGCTTGGAACATAGAGGGTTCAACAAATATTTGCTGAGTTCACTGGGTTGTGGTAGCCTCTCCCCAGGGTCACAGGATGACTAGTAGCTTTGTCACAGCTCTGGCTCATCAAAGATACCCTGAAATGCTAGCGTCTGCAGTTGTGAGTTCTCTGGGAAGCAGACAGTCTTGGACTAGGAAGGAAAGACAGCTCAGTTACAGGTCTAGAGATCTAGCTTAGTAAATCAGAGGCCAGATGGCTGGTATGAGCTTTAATCCCCTGTTGTGACCTCCTAGTGGATGAAATTTGCCTTGGGATCAAAAGAACATTGAACTGGAAAGATAAGAGATTCTAGTGTACTTTTGAGGTGAAGGAGCTCTAGTATATTTGGCAGGTGATTCCAGGTGACCCATCAGGCTTGCTTGCCTCTAGTTGGGTGGGGGGGAACAGGGGCACCCTTATTAAGATAGTCAAGTGGGTTCCTTAGCCATCCTAGAATTCCCCTTAATTCCTCCCCTTCCTCTACACATACACACAAGCTCACTTTTATGGGTTCTTCCACATAAATCTCTCGCAATTCATCTCTCTGTAGTCTACTGTCTTAGTTCAAGATCTCAGCATCCCTGACCTAAGCTTTCAGCACACACTGCCACTGGTGTCATCTGCCACCAGGTTGGAGCCATTCATTCACTCAGCAGGCATGATCTTTCTGAAACACCATCTGATCATGTCGCTCCACTTATAAAATGCTTCAGTAGCTCCCATTGCCCTTGGGAGAGAGTACAGACTCACTAGACAGTCAGTAAAGTCCCTGTAGGTGCTGGTCCCTCTGGATGCCTCCCATTCCATCTCCATTTCTCTGAAGCGGCATGTTTATTTTAGCTGTGAGGTAAGAACTTTGTATCTCTGACTGTATGGCCATTGACAATTCAGGTACCATGCCTCTGAAAAGGTGACTTCCTCACCTAGAAAGTTGTATTTGTGATAATATTTGAGGACTAAAATAAAATGTTTATGCCCTTTGTCAAATCATCCCTGAAATTCTCGGGTGATTCAGGTGTATTGATATTTACTGATACTGAATGATATTTATTTATACTGAGATTTTGGCAATAGTCCATTGTGAACCTTGTGATCTCAGGATCACATTCCATGGTATGTGATGCTGAACCTTTTGATCTTATTTATATGCATATTGGTTTCCTCCACTGGGCTATGGGAAACTTAAGAGAAGTTCAGGGGAAATACAGCCCAGAGATTGAGAATTCAGGGCTATGGTGTTACACAGCATCTAATTTTAAATCTGTGTTATAGCATAGTATGACCAGGGAAGATTTAATTTACTCTGCTTTTGAGATAGTTTTAATCTGTAAGATGGGCACAGTGGCAATTATCCTGTGTTCTCCTTATGGTTTGAAGTGAATGTAAAATGCTTAGGAATATCATTGGTTAGTTTAGCATATAACACAATGTAGGTGTACAGAGAAAATCAGATAAAAATTATGAGAAAAGAGAGATGTCTTGTCCATGCATCTCATCCTCACTAACACAAACACAATGCTTAGAGAAAAAGAGGTATTACATATGAATGAATGAAGTAAGCTGTTCAAAGAAAGTGTGGGAAATGGAAGATGTACCCATTTCTAGCTATACTCACAAGCTAATTTTTTTCCTCATCCAGATTTGTGTTTTTCCAAGAACAGAGGCTGGAAGATTTTACTTTTTCCTGGGCAACCAGTATTGAAACCTGTCTGTGTTCCAGGCACTGTGCTATATAGGCTTCCATGTGTGAGCTAGCTGCATGCACCCCCATTTTCAAATGAGAAGACTGAGATGCAGTGGGGATCAGTCAATGGTTCTGGAAGAGCCAAATCAAGATCTGCCAGATTCTGAATTCCAAGCCCCATCTCATACAGCCAGCAGCAGCATCATTATTCCCAACTGGAAACATCTCTCAGGTTTCCCAGGCAGCTCTGGCATTCCTTTGCAGAAAAAGATTAAGAGGATAGTCCATTATGCCGATGCTGTTGCCTTGAAACATAAATAGTCACTCACTGTGGAACTGTTGTTATGAGGAATGTGCAGGCTGGAGAGAAGTGAGACATAAAATCATTATTTCATGCAGAAAGACATTGCCAAAGGGATAGAATTACTTACTATATTAATTCTGTCCTCCAGCCCCCAGCTCATCTCTCTGCATAATGACTTAGTCACAGAATGTATTGTTGGCAACATTTTGGGACATTTCCACTATGATTTTTGTAGAAATTGAATAATCTAAGATATCTCTTTCTATTCTTTTTGCTTTACTTCCTCTCTCTTCCTTTCAACCCTTGTCTCATCACACTCATACCTTTCTAAATCACTATTTCTTCCCACAACCCTCTATACCATCTATTACTCATTCTTATGTCCTGCTTTCTTCTCCCATGTCCCCATCAATAATCCGTTTCATCTTTCTCATATTCCCATTAGGTTATTGTTCATCTTCTATAACAGGTTGAAGGAACTCCCAGTGTAAACTCCAATCTAGTTTTAAAAATTGTGCTATTGGTATTTTGGTGTGGAATATGATGTGGCAACATACATTTGAGGTGGTATGAACCTATATGGCCAACACATATGTAGTATTATAAACTAACAGTACCTCAATAAAAACAATACTGACACAAACAATTTTAATAGTATTCTGGGTGAGTACCCATTGACCATGATTTAAAATCATCACCTAGAACCATCATATAAAACCATCAAATAAAATTACCTTTTACTTTCAACATGTAGAACTATCACAGGAAACCTTCCCATGAAACCATCACAAAAAAACCATCACATAGCAACCCAGAGTTAGAACAAGTTAGGATTAAAATAGGAGAAGGTAAACAGCATCTCTTTACTCTTGATTTATATCATCATGAATCATTCTTAACTGCCAAATCATACTTAATGGCAGAACATGATAGGAATTTCTACTTGAATCAGAAATCCAACAGCTTTCACCTGAAATAGTTGAATGGCTCTGGTAGAGTGTAAAGAAGGACCAACCAACAAAGAGTTAATGCCACAATATTCCAACTCAGTTTCTATTCGCTAGTCTGTTCTCTTATTGCCTCACTTCTAAAATTTATAGGTTAATTGTGCCAGGTGCAGAGAGTTGTCATGTCGAAGAGGACTTTCTTTCCTGGTCCAATATGATCAAGATTATCTAATGCTATTCTACAATTTCTTTTAAATTAAAAACAACTCTTACTACCACATGTTGAACACCTGCTGTGCTGTGAACTATTCTGAGAGTTTTAAATTTATTACCTCATTTAACCCTCAAAGCATTCATGAGAAATAGGACTGAACATGTCCAGTGTAAAGCTAAACACAGAAAGTTCAGAGAGGTGAGTCATTTCCCCAATATTACAAAGCTCTGGAATATAAATAGTAGTTATAACTGTCGGAAAGGAGAACACAGAACATTCAAGATCTATAAAGAAATTGCTGCAAATATTTACTGAACTACTGAGCAATCAAACCAGTAGACTTGAAAAAATAGACATTATGCTTTTGTTTGGAAGAATAATATTTTAAAAAAACATTAATTTGGAGGTAGGTTCAAGATAGTAGCATGGGAAGAATGTGAATTCACCTCCTCCTACTCTTCAACTGTGTAGGGATTGATTTTCTCAGGTCTTTATAGACATGAAAACCTGAAGAATAGAGCTTCCACAATAAAGGTCAAAAGGCAGCACTCAGATGGGTAAGAGAAAGAGAGCTCTGCTCCTACAGAAAGAAATACTACATGAAGTAAGATGATTCACACTTGGGAAGAATCACAAAGATAGGGAACTTTTCTCTGGGGTGGGAATGTTGGGTCCTGTGTTGGCACCTATAATAAAACTTTGCTCCAGCTCACTGGAGATGGGCCCTTGGAATGTGGCATTGTGGAAAGAGACCTCAGGAAAATCAAAACTATAGCAAATGGAAAACCTACCCTTACAGGGCAAATACATTCACTTATCCAGGAACTCAATTCCATAGCACTGGTATGAAAAGCATCTATAAACAATATTGAAACCCCCCCAATTCCCATTTTCATAGTGTCTGCCTGAGAGGTAAGAAAGATGGAATGACCTAGTATATTCCCCAGACTGTGCAATGGAATCACCTGACATGCTTGTTAACCAAAAGGGTGGGGTGAGAGGGTAGGGAAAGAGAGAGAGACAGAGAGACAGAGAGAAAGAGAGATCCTCAGGTCATGCTCTAGAACCAGAGGATGAAAATTGGGACTCAGAATTGGGTATCTCTATTTTTAATAAGAATTACATGGAGTTTTCAGAAGTTTCCCTATATTCAGGAGCTTCTATACATGTGCATATAAAGCTGGAACCCAGGACATCAAACTGATTATTCAGGAGATGAATTGGCCAGTCTCTCCTTCATCCTCAGTATTCATCACAGACTGATTGAACCACAGAGGACTGGATTCCAGGATTGGCTGGTGAATCTTGTGGGGAGAGGGCAGGGGGGAGGGTCTTGTTTGTTGTGATTCTTAGAACATTTGTAGTTAAGATATGACTACTGAAGAGTCTATTGGCCTTATCCTTGCTCCTGGGTCCAGCCAGACCTTGATTTAAAAAATACACATTGGATTTTTTAAATCTGATATTATGTCTCAATTGTGCTCCTTCCAAATTCATATTAAATTCCTAAGTCCTGTAAACATCAAAATGTGATTTTATTTGGAGACAGGTCCATTAATGAGACAATTAGATTAAAATCCAATATGACTGATGTCCTTATAGAATTGAAAAGGATGCTCACAGAGAAACCATCATCTGAAGAGGCAACAAAAAGGTGGCCATCTGCAAGCCAGAGAGGCTTGTTCATGCTGCTCAATCTGTGTGCCTCATCGGGACAGCACTTCCTTCCCAGGCCACCATCACCCATGACACAGATGCATTTTTCTGTGTATTTGTGCTCTGAGCTACTCATAAAATTGGATCAGGACTCAACATGTGCCCTCATTTGCCTTGATTGCCTCTTTTTCTTTAAATAGCCTATCTTCAAGTACAAATAGCCCTCTTTTCTTTCTAGGGATATGTTCCATCTCATGATACAGCAGATGATACAAAGTCAGGATGGATGGATGGATAGACAGACAGACAGACAGACAGATAGATAGATAGATAGATGGTTAGAGAGGGATGGATGGATGTGGATAGATGGACAAATATAATGTGTTTACATATGTATGCATATCTATGATAAAGTTTAGTATATAAGTTAGGCATAGTAAGAGACTAAAATAATAACTGAAATAAAGTAGATTACAATGATATACTACCAAAAGTTATATGAACAAGGTCTCTTTCTCTCTCAAAAATTATCTTATCACATGTAATTTTTCCAGACTGCTGCTGACTATGGATGGAGGGCAACTCTACTGTCTCCTTCTGAGGTACTGGTGGTTAGGACTTCACATATGGGTTTGGGGGATCATGGTTCAGCCCTTACAGAGACCCTGAGAAAGACAAGGGGAGAAGAGGACCAGCTTCTCTGGATAATACACTTTGTTCTAAACATGCTACTGGGTGTACCCAGTCTTCATGAGAGAAAAGGTGGGATGTGAACCATGCATCAAACCCCCAGGTGGGAGGAGAAAGGCATGTGGCATTGAATTTCTTCACAATTTAGCTCTGGGCAACTGTTGGGGAAGGCAATCAAGAAAACATGAGCTCCAGTGCCCTGGAGCTGGGCCCAGGTAACTAGAGCCTCCTTGTCCCATCCTCTGTTCTTGGGAGGTATGTTCCACTTGCTTCCCCACTCACTGTTCTGCCTTCCCCAGTACAGTGTTGGGATGGTGGTGTTGAGACCATCTGTGCAGTGCATGGGACCAGTATTGTTTTTTGTTTTTTTTTTTTCCAATAAAAATGTATCCGGGAACACTGAGTTTGCTTTCTTTGTTTTTATGAGGACAGGTGGTCAAACCCTTTGAAAGGGCAAGCCCTTCAAAAGTTTGGAGTCCAGGGGTACCCACAAATTTTGCCTAGCATCAGTTTGGTTTCTCTGATTGGGAATGAGCCTCCTAACCACAGTTAGAATACATATATATGTATATATTATTATACATACTTACATACATACATATACATATGTATATATTCTTACATCATTGACTCCGCATAGTTCTCTGTAAGAGGAGCAGAGCTGAGAAGAGTGGGGGAGGGGAGGGGAGAGGAGTAGAGGGGAGGGAAGGGGAAAGGGGAAAGAATAGGAGGGGAAAGGAAAGCAGGAGAGAGAAGAGAGAAAAGGAGAGGAGGAGGAGGGAGGGGAGAGTTAGGATCTCAAACAGACTCCTGAACAAATTCTGAACCCATCTTGTCCCATCATGGACAAGTGCCTTGCTCATCAGTCAGGATTCAGAGTTGCAAAATCACCAGGAGTATGAGCTAAAGGTGCCTACAGCAGGAACCACAAGTAAGGGATCAGGAAATTCTTAGAGAGATGGGACAGAAGAGGTGGATCAAAATGTACCACTCTCACTGAACCCACCACAGAACTGAGGTAACAGAGGCCACTGTAGCTCTAGAACCTTCTAAAAACACTGAAGCTACCAGGACCAAGAGTCAGGAGCAGCCTCCCCATGAGACTCTTGTTCCTCAGGTCTATACCAATGTATATACAACTCCTTCCTCCTTCCCAACTGCTCCCAACCAGAAGTCGCGTTTACGGTGTGTTGGGAATTGTAATCCAAGATGCTGAGATATCAGTGGCATGGATATGGGGATGGGGAAAATGCCACCTCTGTCCACTGCCAGGGTGAGAGGCAGCTGCTGTGACACACATCCTTTAACACATCTACTTGTCTTGTGACTGTCCACAGTAAGCCCTGTAAGTAGCTTTCCTTGCCCACTAAAACTGGCACCTACCGATATAGTGTGGCCTGTTTTGCTTCTGGTGGACCCTGCCCTGTATTTGAGGGTTGACTACAAATGTACCTGGAAGGATCCTTAGGTTATGGCCCAATAGTCACATAACTAGTCTCTTTTCTAGTCATTTACAGCTCCAGCCAGAACCAATTTTACTGAATTGGCCAGAAAAAATTGAGATACTAATGGGACCAAGCTCTTAGATGTGTTGTGGCACAAGATAACCACACAGAGCACTTAGCAAAGTGCTCAGACCTGGTAAATGTTTCGAGAAGTGATGGCTTTTCTCATCATGATGATTATTTTCAAGCCCTGAAAACTTTAAGTGCAAGGAAAAGAGGCTATCGAACTGGTCATTTTACCATCTACTTCTGGTGCCGCGGCCAGCACCAGGAAATGTGACAGGGGCTGTTTGCATACACATTAGCAACCCTAGGAAGGAAGCATCATTATTATCCTCCTCCATGGAGAGCTAGGTGGTCCCCCTGACCCTGCAGCTGGGAGAGGCCCAGATGAAATGGAAAAAGCCCAGATTTAATTAGTTGACATGACAGACTCATGCAAATAGAACTAGCTACCCTCCTCTGTTGGTGCTCTCTCCTACCCCTTCACACACCACAGCTGCTGAAGTCTCATGCTGCACTCACAGCCCTGCACATGGTGGATCGTATTACATCTTTTCCCGTCTCAGGAGCACAAGTGCTCACCCTCCAACCCACCTAGATCCCATCTTCAAGTTTCCATTGGTCAAAGAGTCTTGGTCTCGCAAGGCCAGTCAGCTGCCCTGATCCAGGGCCTTCCAAAGTCCTTCCAAAAGTCCTTCCAAAGAGATCTTCAGTCTCAAGGAGATGAGAGGAGACGAGGGAATCGTTATTCAGCCTAACATGGGCCCTCCACACACTGCATTCTTTTTTCCCAGCATCTTCTCTATCACTTAGCCACGTCTATGAGAAGATAGGCTCCAATTATAAAGATGGGAAAACTGAGGCATAAAAAATTGCACTAATTTTTAAAGAACACTCAGTTGCTAAGTAACAAGCCAAAGTCAAATGACTTCCTCTTTATTTTTCTGTATAGATCATGTATGCTAATATATATATGATTCTTAAACCCCCAACTTACTTTACCAATAAGCAAACTGAAACTTACATGGTTTAGTGACTTTCTAAGGTCATTTAGCTTCCCAGCTGGATCTAGGATCAGAAACTACTTTTTCTAAGTCCAACAATACAATCAAGAGGCCATGTATTTATTCAACGTAAGTGGATTGAACTAAAACATAGATGCCATGCATATTTCCTTTGATGAGTTAATGCATAAGAATATATGGTGTATACATACAATGGAGTAGTGTTCAGTCATTAAAAAGAAGGAAATTCTGACACAGGCTACATCATGGATGAAATCTGAGGACACTTAGTTGAGTGAAAGAAGCTAGTTGCAAAAGGACAGATGCTATATGATCCCATTCATATGGAGTTGGAGAGTAGAATGGCAGATGCCAGGGCTTGGGAGAAGAGGTAATAAAGAGTCACTGTTTAATGGGTATTAGAGTTTCAATGCTATAAAACAAAGAGTCATGCAGTTGGTGGTAGTGATGTTGCCCAACACTGAGAGCATTTGATACTACTGAACTACACATTTTAAAATGGTTAAAGATGGTAGATTTTATGTTGTGAGTATTTTACCATGGGGAAGAAATTAGTTTGAGCACCTACTATATATCAAGGAGTCTTCTAAGCATTGACAGTTTAGTGCCATCTTTGCTTTGCTAGTTGGGGGAGAGTGACAAGTGCCAATAAGAATAACAGATAAAACAATCTGTATGATATGTTTAAAGGCAGCAAAGATTAAAAAAGAATGTGAATATGGGAAAAAATAGAGATTAGAGAAACTTCAGGATGCCTAGAGAAGATAAGAGTTTCAAATGACTAAAAAGTGGACGTTTGGGCAAAGCCTTGAAGGAAAGAAAAGATAGAGGCTGTGGCTATTGGGGTGAAAGGCACCCCAGCAGAGGGAAGGGAGCATGGACACCCCAATGTCCATGTCTGGAGCACAGCAGCAAACACAGTGAGCAGAGGAGAAGGAGCAATAGGAGGCAACAACAAAGAGGAAGACAGATGGTCATGCAACCTACTGGAGTTACAGCGACCTTGTAAGGTCTTGGCTTTCTAGATTGAGAAGCACAGGGTATTCCACAGTCACAGAGCTGGGGACTAGTAGGGGTCCACAGGGGCTGTCACAAGCAGTGGGCCCTGTGAGGCTGTGACATGCACGCCTGTCTGTCCCTAAGGGAGAATGCAAACCTGATATTGCCTGACCTCTGCTTTTCAATGGAAACCAGATGTCTGGATTTTTACAGGGAGTTTTCTGATTTATATGTTTTAATATCAGTGATGAATTCCATTTTGTCAAAGCACTATGTCCTCACCATCCCCTCCCCCAAAGCCTCTGATTATAAGAATTGTGACAAATTGACCCAGTTTGAAGTCTTTGCATTATACCATGTTGCCATGTGATCCTGAAATACCAGGCCTGTCTGATAGATTTTGAGACATTAGGAAGAATAAGGCCATTATCTTCATTACTTGTATTCAGACATGAAATTTAATCTCTATCAGTGCAGATACCTCCTTGTGCTACAGTGATTTGTGTATATATTTGTTCCCTTTACTAATTTGTGACTGGGTCCAGTTCAGGGATTGAGTCTTCTTTGGACTTGCCCACCCAGAAGTGTTCATATATCATTGAAAATCCAATAACTATTGAGTAACACAACAGTGGTAAAAACAGCTTGTGTAGGTATTGGAAATGGAAGGAAAAGACACCAAAACAATATTTGGGTTGGGTTGGGTTGGTAATTAAGCAAGTTATTTTCTTTTGTTATTTAAACTCCCACACTGTTATTATATTAGTTGTATAATTGTCGATGAGAGAAAATATTGCAATAAGAAAAATTTATTAGGCATCTAAGACCTCCTTTCATAGCTACTTGCCCTGGAATACAGACAATACCAGGGAGAATTCCCTACAATATCTATATCTTTTTTTCTGGACCCAAGTACTTGTTTATACCACAGAGGTCACAATCAAAGCATCTACAATCTGATATTATAGCTACATAAGGGAATTCACATGTTTTCATTGCGTTACTCTAACCTGCGATCTTCTCAGCAACAAAGAAGAAATCTAGTCTAGCTCAAATAATTCCCACCAAAATATCCAGGCTCTTTCAGAAAAAGGTTCTATTTAATAAGCAAGTGGGGTTTCTGCTGTGAGGATAAGCATGCAAATAAGCAGGGTTTGGGAAAGATAAAAGAGCAAGTAGGTAACATATTGGCCTCACAGATCACAGTGGGCAGTCCAGGGACCCTCTAAGAGGGGACACCTATGTCTGATTCCCAGTGGCGTGGGAAGTTCAGTCTGGCAGCCAAGTCATGGCACAACAGAGCCAGGTGACAAACACAATCACTGTCCCTGAGTCTGCCATCCACACACCTTCATCAGCCAAGTCATGGCACAATCATATGCTTCTCCCCGACTCTGCCAGCACACACCTTCGTCCATGGGGAAAGTGATGTGCTGTGGGCATTTGCAAATACAACTTTGTGTGTGGGATCCATGTGGGGCTGGCACCACAGCAGAAGAAGAGTATATTAAGCAGGTATAATCAACCCTAGCTGGAGACACCTGCACGGAGAATGAAACTGACTTGCTATGATGGATCATGATACTTAGGATACACCTTCCCCTGCTCCAGGGTCTGACTGAAGAGAATAAGAAACCTAGAGGGCCTAGCACAGCCAGACACCTCAGGTGGTTGGGTGCAGAGTCAGGTTAGGAACCCAAATGAGACAATTAGAACGCAACTGCCAGTTTCATTAAAACCCAAACCTCCACAGAGAGAGGCCCTCTGGAAAGCATTGGGGGTGACCTGAGCACCCCCCAATCTTTAGGGTGATGCTGCTCTGTACATCAGAACCCCCAAGTGGACTCACAGTTGAGTGGGAGGAACTGGAGATGGAGCTACTGCCTCCTCCAGTTCTTCAGTGTAAACACAGATAAGACACTCACACCAGGAGGTCATGGTGCCTGTAAGCAGAGACCAAACTGCTGGCAACTGTTGCCCAATATGTGTCTCCTTTTCATCAACTGTACTCCCCTCAGGAAGGATAGGAACACAGGGCAGAGGCTCCCCTGATAGTGCTGATTAGAGGTTCGAAGCACTGCAAGCTTTCTCATCTGTGGAAACAGAAATGAGGAGGAACACACCTACCGTGGATTAGATATGAGTAGAGCCACGGGATGGAGCCCTGCCCCGCACGCCAGGCATCTTCTCATAGGGTCACTCATTGAATCCTGCTGGCAATCGTCTCAGGTAACATGGCTGAGGGCGGCCCACTGCAGCAAGTCAATTCAACTGGTGCAGAGTCAGGGTGGGGCCCAAAGGCCTGATGCAGAGCACGTTCTCAAACCGAACCAGGTGCATGTGGCCACCCAGCACAAGCTCTTTATCCCGTTAGACAGGTGAGGAAATCAAGGTGTACCCAATATTCCAAAGAAACCTGGGTCAGATCACAGGCCAGCTGAACCCACAGTACCTCAATTATATCATAAGATGAGGCTGCACATAGAACGTTATAAGTGCCCTTGAGCCTTATGGTTGAGAGCAGGTGGAGACATTTGCAAAGACCCCATCATTCTGGTTGAGCAGTGCATCACGTCCAGCTTGTTGTTTCATCAGGAATCCCAGCCAACTCTTGCCTGGGTCAGTGGGCAACCCCACATCTCGGTTCTGTTGGGACCGAGCCTGCAGCTAGACATGGCTGAGGCTTGGTCATCATCCTCAGCTGTGCATGTCAGCCGCTTGGGGTACAAATTATTTTTTAATGTAGTCTCCAGTCTAACTGGTGACAAGTGGAGCCCTGGCATAAAGGAAAGGTTTTCATTATGTTAGGTTTTATGTTGTGTAAATTCCCCCCAGGTGATTCCTATGGGGCGGCAATGGTAGAGAAACATTGGCCTGGGCAATGCACCCCAAACTGACAATTAGAATTAAAATCTTCCCCTAAACGATCCTTCATCTAAGACACCTGGGGCTTGGCTGGGCAATGACACTTGAAATGGAAACAATCTGCCATTATGCACGGAGTTTAATTTCAGTTCTTGATACTAATGCTTCCTCTGTAGGGAGGGCTTGGGGAGGGGGTGTGGGGGAGGGGAGGCCAAGGGACCAGGGCATCCAGATGGGAGGAGAACCCGCAAAGCTCTGCCTTGTTTGGTAAACACACCCAGTGCTTGATGGTGCTTAATGGTGCCTGTAATTGATGTCTAAAGTTATTTAAAAGTAAATTTACTAGAAAATAATTAGCAATTTTATAGTTCACTACTTCCTAATTTTGTGGATAAAATTTTTTTCAATGGTTTTATCTGGCGCCACAATTCAACGTGCTGTGAAATCACTTGCCCAAAATGGAGGCGAGCATAGATCCCTTAAAGAGAGATGCACATTTAAAAAACTTGTTTCACTATTTTCATCAATTGGAATGTAAGTCTGTATTTCCTCTCTACCACCCTCCTCCCAATATCCCATTCATATCTGTAATAAATTATCCTTAATCAACATCAAGGGAAAATTGGAGGAAGGCAGCTTGGGATGGACTAGCTTTGACCTTGGGAGTTCTTAACCTTAGCAGTGGAAGTAGAGAAGAAAATTGTTTTCTCATTAGATCAGATATATCTTTTCTTAATGAGCTCATAGAAATATTCATTACCACACATTAGCTCACCTCTCCCGCTCTCTGCTTGTTCAGAGCTATTGAAGAACTGAACAGGCAGAGCTACTGGAGTCATAGAAATGATCTGCTTGGCCATCTCTTTCTGGAGCTCTCTGTCCATGACCAGAAGGGGATTGAGTTCTTGTGGTCTTCAGTGGAGTCAGAGGCTCTTGCTGCAACTTACAAGCCTTCTGCAGATGATAAGCACTTTCCACATCTGAGGAATGGTAAGTTAGTCTTTGCCTGTTTACTGTTGACCAGGCATCAGCATCCTTGGAAGCTTCTAGAAACATAGTTCAGGTTTTGCCTCTAAACTCCAAAAAAAGACTCTTCAGGGGTGTGGACCAGATCACTGTGTTTTAGTAAATTGCTGGAGTCTCAGAACTCATGAATGCCTTGTCGGGTATTGTGATGGTAAATGAGATCACAGGTGAAAACAAGCTCTGAGGTAAAAATGGAAGATGCTATTGAGATTCTGAGGATTGTTGCTTTCTTTCATATTATTATGTGTGAAATGTCACAAAACTAGCATGAGGTTAAGACCTAGAAGACTCATCTGCAATTCCATCAAAACTGTGTGAGAGTTTGAACCCCTAAGAGGCAGACATGCATTATACAACAAACTGACTGAGAGCTCACTCAGGACTCAAAGGAGGGGTGCAGCAGGGACCACCCCTGGTGAGAAGCATGCCGGTTCTGTTTTAGAACAGTGAAGCCTGGGGAAAGTGGTGTTGTGAGCAGAGTTTGGGCTGAGAATAGTAACATGAGAATAATATGAGAATAATAATGTTTGGACTGCCTGACAAAAACATCTCACTAGCCCTTTTATTATTATATTTTGATTTTTGGTTTTATAAGTATTCATCATTTAACAGTCTAGTAAAGGCCAATAATTTTTGCAAAGGCGGATTATCTGGGTCATTTCCTCCTGGTTTAATAAAGTCATCTATGAGATGATGGCAGCATTTCCCTCTGGCTGAGAAGTCTCTGGCTACTCTCTCAGACAGGAAAGCATTTGGTGAGTTCAAGAATCCAGAAAGCAGCTGCTTAGAGCAATGTCATCAGGGACACCCTGCCACCATCCCCCTAGGCAACACTGTCTATGCCCCAGGAGCAGCCTTTCCATTTGGGTGAAGAAAATGCCATCATGACCTTCTGAAAGGGGAAGGACACAGAAAACAGATAGGGCCTCACTTGGTGAGTTGGATAATTGTCCTTTCAGGAAGTTTCTAGCCAAAGCAGCCCATCACCCCATGTCCTTGGGGTTCAGAAGCCCTCGATGTGAGTCTCTGTTCCTTTCATGGGCATAAGGCCCTGTTTCTCCAAGCAGGTCCCTCCCTGGAGAGATGGGCAAGGAAGAGAAACTAGACTGAGCTGGAAAAATTCCTCTGGGATGAATCACTTAACCTCTCTATCTTTTGTTTCTTCTTCTACAGAATGGGATTTGTAACCTGAATCAGAGGCGAGTGACATCACAAATGGAAAAATGATTTATAACCTGCCGCTTGCAACTCCAAGAAGTCAGTCCCATAGCTCATCAGCATCATCCGGCAACAGCTCAGTAAATCTTTCCTCAGGGGTCTCTACCCAGACAGAGAGCCACTGGCCACCACACTGGGAAATGTGCGAGTCTGTATTTGGGAGGAATGTGAAGTCCTTGTCTGCTTTCCCAGGGCAGCCCAGGGCGCCCCATTGAAGAAAATAGTCAACCTGACCTGTGTGGCTGCCAAATGCTCGTTCATCCCGAGACCTTCACCCTGTGAGCTGCAGTCTCCTTGTCGATAAAAGGGAACAATATCACTTCCTGTCTCAAGGGGCTGTCATGCAAAAATGAATTAGATGATCCGCGCAGGGTGTTTGACAGTCCTTCATTCACTGGGTAAATATCTAATTTATGCTCACTGGGTGTGAAGCACTGTTCTAGAAACCCAGGGCAGAGAGGAGTCCCACAGCCACAGGGCTTGGCCCTCCCAGGGTTTCTGTTCCAATGGAAGAGACAACGAGCAAGGGACATGTGAGAGCGGTGGGTGACCTATGACAGTGATGGGTCCTGACACTCCCCAGAGATGACCACTTACTAGGCTAACGGTGTGACAGGGCAGGGTCCATAAGCCACAAAGTTCTTTCTGAGATCATCCGTGTGAGCAGAGACCTGTGGGATGAGGCATGGGGAGGTGGGGGGTCACAGAAGGGCAGTTCAGGTACAGGGCACCCACCATTAATAAGTGCTCTGTAAACACTGGCTTTGAAACAAAGCTCTGCAGACTGGTGGCATTTAACCAAACATGAAGGTGGACTTCTCACCCGTGACGACAAAATGCTGAAAGGAGTACTGCTGGGGGTCTGAGTCTTCCAAGCATTTTATTGCTCCGGTGATAAAACCTGTTTATCTTTGCTTTCCTTCCTGGACTATTTACCTTCCTTCCTGAAGCCCTTAATGATGTTTTCTGACAAAAAGTGAGGTGTTCCTCACAGTCTGGAGGAATAAACAGTGGAGATGCAAACAGCTCCACTTCTTCATAGATTCATGACGTTGACTCTGCACAGGAGGTCACTACGTTCAGTGGCTCTTTGGGGGGAAATCTGGGGGTGAGAACAACTGGGGAGTGAGATCACTAGCAGGTAAAGGGCTTTGGCTGCAGAGCTAGGCAGTATAGGGAGTGGGCACAAGGAAGGATTAGTAGACTCCTTGCTGGATGCTCTCCTCTTTAAATAACATACTATTTGGTCTTGCAGCTCATCATCCACCCCATGGCGCAGTATTTGTTCTCTCAGTTTTAAGAGGAGGCATCCATGCAACAGAGACCAGCAAGACCTTCCCACTCCCAAGGAGCTCACAATCTAGTGGAAAACAACAGCTGAGAGAAACAAGTTCTAGCGTCTTGGTGGCGTATTTAAGCGCAAAGCAGCAGTCAGCCAATTCCACTCGAGAATCAAGGACTGGACTTCTCCATCAGGTCTTTCAGTTTGAGCGCTATTTTTCAGGCATAGAAAAGATTGGAGGAGGGAGAAACCACCGAAGCCAGGTACATCATAACTGTGCAGGGGATGAAAAATCAGTGTGGCAGGAACCTCAAGTGTGGAGTGACTGCTGGGGAGGAGGGAGATGTGGTTTGGGGACAGATTGTAAAAAGCCTTGTGTGCTAAGCTGAGGAATTTGGAACCTATCATGTAGGCAATGGGGAACTATGAAAAGTATTTTATTGGTTTCCCAGCATCTCGTTTTGGAGTAATTCTCCCCCGCATGGTCATTATGTTCCCCGAGTCTTAAGGGCAGGGCAGACTCTGGTGTCCCAAGGTGTGACCCCAGCCAGAGCACAGAGCACTTTGGATCTGTGGCCAGAATGATGGGTTCCTGAGTGGCCATGTGACTCTTTTTTGATGGAGCTGTAAGGAAAATGTGTTTTCTGTGGAATTGTTGAGTTGTATAGGTTGAACTTCAAACACTCATAATAACATGATGTGAAAAGAGATGAGCAAAGGCAAAATATTGCAAGAGGGCAAGGGCAGGGGATTTTCAAGGGACAAATGTGGCAGATATTACTCAACTTCTGGATACAGCCTTACCTGAGGCAGTCATGTTTTGGAAATCTCATTAAATGAGTACATCAATTCCCTCTATTCTTCAATGTTGTCTTGAGTGGTATTGTCATGTGCCGTTAAATAGCCTAACTACCATAGGAGTGACTGGTAGTGTGAGAAGTAATTTAATCAGTTTCTCATATACAACACGGATGGGGGTATAAAGGAATAACACGATGGTCAATAATTTTTTAAATTATGAAGGTAATAGAAATAGCTAGCTTCTTGAACTATTTTGCCAGAGCCTCTTGTGAGATCCCCTGGTGCCTGTGTCTGTCTTCACACTGCCCCTTGAGGTGGTCTCCATCATGGTCTCTATCTGACAGAGAAGGAAGTCATGTCCCTGACAGGCAGAGGGAGACAACTCAACTTTCTCCGTGAAGCCAGTTCTTTTGACCAAGAGATTTGAGGGGAAGTGACAGGGGTAGGGATAGAAAGTGACACTAGAAGTGAATATCTCTGAAACCAATACAAGGGGGCTGGGGCAAAGAGCTTCCTGGAGACAAATAAAAAGAACTTGTGGCAGAAATGAGGACCTTGTAGAGGCAGAAAAAAGAAATTTATAGAGACCCCATCTGCATTTTCTGCCAACAGCACCAGAGCAGAATGAATGGATCACGGGACACATCCTAGCGTAGGGTTTTGTGACTGTGATTTAGACTCAGGCTCAGCCTGCTGCCTATGGCATAAACAGTCGCTATTTTTTTTCTCTCTTTTTCTCTCCTCACAGCAGGAAAGCCAGGGTAATGAAAGCCCTCATTTCCAAAGCCCTTCCCCCAAGCATTCCCAGAAGTAGGTCCTCTCCCCTGGCACCCTTTATAGGCACTGCATTTGGGACAAAAAAACTGAGACGTCTTTTCTTCCTTTAATGATGGAGAAGAGGTTATCTTCTGTGCTATCAGGCAGCCTTGCTTTTGATCGCCAAGGCCACAGTGGAATCTGCAGCCTTCATCTCAAATGCTATCTGCTCTTTCCTCTCGGGATAGAAGGGACCAAAGTATTCGCTAACTAGGACTTTTTCCACAAGTTATCAGAAAGAACACACACATTTTTTTCCATTTAAACCATTTATTGTAGATTTTTTTTATCATCTCAAGGCTATTTCCATGATCTTAGAAATAAACTGGTGACAAAAACTCAGTCCCTGAAGAAATGAACGTTTAAAGGAAAATATTCTTTGCTACAGACACTGGGACAGCTGAGCTTTAACCAAAGACATGGCAGAGGTGGATTTGCCAAGAGGACAGGGGTGCCTTGAAAATTTTTAGGGGAAGAGTCCAAATCCCTCTGTTAAGCACACAGCTGTGAAGACTGCCCTGAACTCTCACCGGGCAGAGGTAGGACATGAACAACACTCTCCATCTTTTAAGAGTCATGATTCAACATTTCCCCAATCTGGTTTCAGCCAATTCCTGCAATTCCAAATCATCTTACTCTTTGTATTTTTTTTCAGGTTATTTTATGTTTCTTCCAATAGGGAGAGATTAAAAAAACAGACATGTTCAAAAGATAACTTCTCCCAACTTAACTCTTAAGGAAGGTGGTAGCTGAAGTCTTCTATAGCCCAAATCTCTTTGGTAATCAAAATCCAGACTGTGATGATCTTGGAAAACCTTCCTCTCCATTCTCACTGGCTTTCTACCATCTCAGGTGGGGGGGGGGGGGAGAGAAGAGGGGGGAGGGGGATATATTTTCATATAAACACTCATGGGGCAGCAGTTCATATTGTCCATCTTCAACTTTCCCTCGCTCCTCAGTCCTAATACACAAAAGCTTGCCAAAGAAGTGACAGAATGGAACAAAAGATGGGACTTTCCCAACCTATTTGGTTGGCTTAACAACCATCAATGTCTAAAACTTCCATGTCTAATTCAATTGATTCTGGATAGAAGTCATTCCCACCAGCCTGGCCTAGGACACCATCTTACTCTTTCTTCATAATGTCTCTTCTGGTGGACAGACTGAGTGTAGAGTTGTCAAGGTCAGTGACATATGTGTTGGTCAAACTGAGGCACAGGTGCAGGTCTTTCCAAAGCTGTGCTCCTTAGCTCAGAAATCTGGAATGTTCTCAACCCAGCACAGCAACTGACTCATCACATGGGGCCTATGAGCTGGGCATACGACCAGGACCATGCTTCACATGAGGCAGGCCTGGGAATATTTGGAATAAAGCATAAATTCAACCCTAGCTTCCTAAAAGTAGTTACTGTTACCACCTGTAGAAACATCTAAATTTTGACACCAACCTGTTGAGCAAGCAGTACCACTCCGAAGTCCCCTCAGCTTACTGAATCTGCTGCCAGGGCAGTGGGAAGTATACTGGGCTTGAAGTCAGTGGCTCAAGGCAAAAGCCTGGCTCATCTCCAGAAAGGAAGACCGAATGTATCCTACTGTTGCAACTCCATAATCAACCAGAATGCATGAACTCTGAAAGGTCTGCTTAGCACCCTAAGGCCCTGCACCAATCCTACACCAACCCTTTTTAGTTTTCAGAGCACCACTAAAATCTCTCCCTATCTTCTGCCCCACTAAAATGCTATAGGACCCAGCTTCCCAACGCATCTGGAATAGAAAATCTGGAATCTCTGCCAGAGGTGCCTTCTCTCAGGAAAGACAATCAGATATGTGTGTGAGGAATGGAAAGAAGCTGGTTAGAGAAATTAGCTGCCCAGATGGGCACCTTCTAGAAACTCCATGTGGGGTCACATGGTTAAGGAGCCTGAGGTCTGTTGCTCTGTGGGGGGACAGGCATCTCTGTGACTGTAGACCTTCAATCATCCTGGGCAAAGGGCCAAAATAGCTTAGTGATGCTTGAGATCGGTTAAAGTGAGAAACTCCATTTTTCACATTCAGCGCTACTTACGCCCTGCCATTATCCTCCACCAAGGTGCTATGGGTATTCCTCAGAGCCAGAAGGATATTCTGATGAAGATCTTTCTAACCTGATATTTCTGACCAAGCAGGATAGACTATTTCAGATTCAGTCTAGAGGACAAGTTTGATTGGCCACTATTCCCCTGTGTATTTCAAGTCGCCCTTTCCCCATGGCACAGGGTGATTAGATGGGATCAGCATCACTCAAACTGACCTTTCATGGGTTTAGAGGAAAGATTATGAGAAGCCATTGGAAAGCTTGTTTACTGGCTGGTATCTTGCTCAGCAGGCTATCCTGGCTCATCCCTCTCCCATTATCTCCAGGACGGCAACCTGGTTTGAGGTTTTACTTCTGCTGTTGCTTTGCTGTGGAAATTTCGAAAAGTTCCTTAAATTTCCAAGCCACTGCAGTCTCTATCTGTAGAATATCAGGGTGGCCAATCCTGATCTACAGGACAAAGTTAAACTAACTTTTAATCTGACTTAAAATATATGTGTGTAAGTTTCCATTTGAATAGTTCTTGATTTAGTCCATTTGTAGAAAAGTTGAATTTTTATCCATTTGGTATTTCCTTCTTAACATATGAGTCAACAAGTCACTGACAGCTCAGGAAAGAACATTCACACTCTGTTTTTGATGTCAGAAAATGGTGTAGAAGTTATACCTGCTACCTGCTGGTGGTAGGTAGAGAGGCTCTGGTGAGATTTATGTTTCCTGTTAAGGACTTGACTATAGTCACTTAAAGAGACAGCAACCTCCCTTATGGGAAAAGATTATCATTGATGGCAGTGTTTCTCCTACACATGTCTTTTCTTTTCTTAATTCTCTAATCTCATGGTTTTTATGTCTTTTTTTTGGGTGGTGTTCAGCTCTTTGTGATTTAGCCTAACTCTGGAGCATGAGTGTAGAACAAAAGGAAGGATAGTACAGGAAGGATCTGCCTGTACATGGGTGTGGACTGGGGGTGTTGATTTGGGCAGGAGACTTGAATGCCTGAAATCCAGTCAGTTCAGTGCTATTTAGAAAGGACTTTGACCTTAACTTTGAAATGAATGGTGGTTCCTTTTAGCATCCTCACAAGTGTTCAGTTTGAGTAAGAATGTATCATAGTCTTAGAGCAAACATACAGACATTATCCTGGATGGAGTTATCAGGAACTCTACCACCCTCCCTTCTATCTTCCTCCTTCCTCTTCCATCTGACCATTATTACCATCCCATTCATTGCCAACATCATCAACATTATCGTTATCACTGTCCATTGTATGATTGAAGCACATTTTTTTCAGATGGCTTCACATCTATTAATTCACTTTGGTTATTGCAGAAACTCTGGGTGGTAGGTGAAAAGGGATTAAACTTATTTATTTTAAATTTAAGAAAACAAATGAGTAATATGACTTGTCTACAACACAGAGAAAGGCACGGATAAAATCCAACTACCTGTCCAGTGAGCAAAAGTTTTCTTTGGGGCATAAGGAGGTTGAAGGTGGGAAGGGATAACAAAGAAACCTCTGGAAGAACCAAGAAGTTAAGATTTTGAAGAAGTGAAACTCTGATTAGGTGGAATTCATGGTCCTGGGGGGGACAATCAGATTATGCTCTCCTGAACTTAAATTTGATGTGAGCAGTGAGGGGTTACTGGGGCTTTGGCGGTGGGTATGGTGTGATAATATACATTTGCAGAAACATGAACCTATACCACTAAACCATAGAAAGTTCTAAATCATGGTCAGCCGATAAACATCAACAAAAAATTATATGAAATTCAAATTCCAATAAGATATGATCAGAGAGGCTCCAGAAGGTTGCAGGGAATTCTCACTAAACAGTCACATCCTTCCTGTCCTGGTTTTCATGAGTTGAAAGATAAATGCGGTTGCTGAAGGTCCTGTTGTGTCTGGAGCTGTTGTGTCCAGCTTGCAAGATCAGGTCGCTTATGCTGTTCAGGGACAGAAGGAGACACTGGCAAAAGCAGATGAGTAGAGGAATAGTAACAGTTGAGCACTCTTTGGAAGGATGAATTCTCCTATTCTCATCTTTGAAGCACACACAGCCACCTTCCCAGAGCTGTGAATCATCCATTCGCGAGAAGGGAGGGGAGTAGAAAATTAAATATAATTTATGCTTTGCTAATTGAAATCAAATACAAAATTCAATCTCCTGTGAGTTGCAATGTGCGTGTTTAAATAGGGCAGAAGTATTATTAACCCGACTCTAATTTAGCAGGTTGACTTAGCTCATCTGGATAGAAAATGATTCTTTTGTCAAGGTTCCATGCTGACAAAGAGGACACAGCTTAGGGGCTCACTCCCAGAGTCACAGAGGTCAAGCTAGGGTAGGTGCTGTGGCAAATAGAACTTCAACACATCAAGTTTGCACTTCTTTTCAGAACCAGGAGCTTTCAACCATATCACCAAACAGACCTTAAAAATCACAATTCTCAAGATGTCAAGCTCAGACCTCTGCTTTATTTCTCCAGAGAATTTTAGCCCACTGTTTTAGATTTCAGAGTGTATACATACTTTAAGGGAAGTTTCCCCACTTTTATTTCCCAGGTGAGAATGACTTACTAACCATCAGCTAACTGTATTACAAAATTGGTTTGCTTGTCATATTTATCTGTGGACACAAACTTATTAGACTTCCTTTTAAGGAGCACTTAAGGTCTTGATGTCTTGGGTTTATTGGGACAGGTGGATAGTTGGGGAGCAGGAAGGTGGAGAGTAGTAGTCATTCTGAGTCTACCCAGGATAGAAGGGGGAGTAGGTTAGAGTAATAGTCATTCCTAGCTAGTTTTAAAAGTTCCTACCTTTAAAACTTCCTCACCAGATATTCTTTTGATACCCAAAGTTGCAATGTAACCCCTTACTTTCTTCCCTGGAACTTCCATACCCCACAAAGAGACCATGTTCCTCCAAAGATGGGG
Source organism: Uropsilus gracilis (assembly GCA_004024945.1). Taxonomy (NCBI): domain Eukaryota; kingdom Metazoa; phylum Chordata; class Mammalia; order Eulipotyphla; family Talpidae; genus Uropsilus; species Uropsilus gracilis. The sequence goes on from PVHY01000413.1 coordinate 151,065, forward strand.
CTACTTCTCTTAGAAGTGATCTTCATGAAGACAGAATGGAAGGTGGAAGCAAGGGCAAAAACATATACAGGTAAGCCTTTGCTTTGGTTGTTCTCAATCCCAGATTCCATAAGAATATTTTTGATAGGGCAGATCCCAGAGGGCCACCTTAGAAATTCTGATTCACCCGGGGAGTCAAAAATGTAGTCCATTGAAATTGTTGGTTAAAAATGATCCCACGACTGACTCTGGTATGCAACTAGAGTCACTTTTTGGGACCACAGAATTCCAAATCATCTACTTGACAGTATGCTTTTTCTGAACAAGCATGCATTTCAAACAGGGGTGAATATATGTGTGCACAAATTATCTCTATCTTCTTTTACCTCAGTGGTGAAGCTATATGTGTTGCCTTCAGTAGTCACTTTCTTAGCTGGAAAAAAATTACTTTTCAGGTGGTTTCTGAGTCTGGCACATCAGCCCATTCCTTGCCATGATCAGTGAGAACAGAGAAAGATGTACCCTCCTGGGGGTCACTTTGTCCATGCTATTTCAAGATTCATCCTGCCCAGCAGAGAAAAGATCCTGGCAGAGTCTAATCCCAGGGAAGGGATACTTCCAACATCCAAGGGTGGGGATGGGGATGGAGGTGACCAACGCAAACATGCCATCAAAACCCATTAGTCAGGTTTCATTAAGCTTTATAACAACACAGTTTTCATTTAGTGGGTGAAATGGCAGTTTAATAACAGCTGAACAGATTTAACTCCCCCCACTCACACATATTTCCAATTTTACTATAAGAGGTCCTGGTTTGGGAGATCTGTGAACAAGTGCTTTATGTCAAATGTCTTATTTTAATCCAATTAAACTAATGGGAAGGGACTTGCTTTGGCAGTGCTTGGTTGGGGGTGTCTGCTGACAGCTCTTCCCTCCCCCACCCCCATAAGCGGGATCTGACAAATGGAGTCAGTCCTCTTGTCACTGTCCAGAGGTGTACCATCTCTGAAAAAAACAAATGAAGCATGAGATGACCATGAGCAAGAGATGGTGGGGCATAGAGAAGGGTGATTCATTCCTTTGTGGCTTCACTGCTAAGGGCTATCCAGAACAAAAGACATGCTAATGTTCTGGTCCATTTCCCTTGGGAACCCTGTGGAACCAAGTAATGCTCCAAATTATGATTCAGAAAATGGTGCCACTTAGGGAGACAGTTTTCAGGGATGCAGACCTCCCACTCAGAGGGCTGGTTTTCTTTCCAGATAGGGTGTTCATCTACCCCAACTCAAGACTTTGAACAGGGCTGTAGCCATGCTGCTGCTTTGAACAGCCCTTTGGGCCTGATTTTGACATGAAGTCATAGGCTAAGCTCCTTCACAACCCAGGATACTCACGAAAAGGGAGACCCAACTCTTCAGAACAGTAGGGGGTTCTCAAAAAGAAGGCTTCTGGGGGTGCAAATGTTTGTCCTTTTTTTTTTGTTTTTGGTGAGAAACGTGCATGCCTTTGCCTTCCTAAGATGAAGAGGGAGGAAGGCAAAGAAGTGTGGGGTGAGACCTTAGGGGGAAGGTTAGAGACACCTTACAAGAAGAACCTTGCCCCCTAGGAGTCCTGAAGCACTCAGCCACAGTGCTTCAGTGTTCTGGAGAGATGTCAAATCAGAGGCGAATTTAGCAATGACCAGTGCCAGACACAGGGCTCAAACTCGTGCTTTTCAAAGTCAGAACTTTTTGAAAATAAACCTTCCTTTCTTTTTTATCCATTAAAAATCATTCATGGCACTGTTTCTGACCTTGACAGCTCTTTATCCTGTCTTCAGACTCCATTTACTAGCAGAAGACAAGGATTAGTAGTGGTTTGTGAGTGGCCATCTGGTCAACCAGATGCTGCTGTACAAGCAGACCTGGTTTCTCCACGAGGGGTGTGCCTCTGTGCCTAAGCCCACAGCCTTGGAAGCAATCCTGACTGGTCACAGGAAAAGAATGAACCTCCAGCTAGGCTGAGGCTGCAAACCCTGGGGGATTCAGGACTCAGGTAAGGGGCCTCCTTAGCCATCCACTAGTCTCCCCTCCACATCTCTAGCCTCATTTGTCACCCTCTTCCTGTTCCCACTGGAAATCTTGACCAGTCATTTGGTAAAACATCATGTTGAAGGGTTTGTAGAACTTCCTCAGTCTGTGGATCACATCTGGGTCAATGCGGGGATGAGTCCGACCTTTGCTCTTGCCTAAGCAACGGGGGGCACTGCTGTCTTCTGGCTTCTTTAGGCAAGGGAACCCCTTGGTTTTGTTGAAATAGAAGTGTTTCTCAGTCACAACACGCTTCAGGCCTAGAAAATCCTGTACTTTGGCCATTTCCCCTGCGGGGTCCACTATGAGTCGCTCACCACTGACAAAGAGGATCTGAGAGAGGGGGAAGTACTGAAGCCAATTTTCCAGGTGTAGAGCATAGATCCCTATTCGAATGGCACTCCAGGAGGCGTCAATCAGTCCGAGGGTCCGGTTTTTGAAGGCCAACACCTCGAAGGTGGGGATCTCAGGTTTCTTTGACAGAGTCTGTGTGTAGTCAGAGATGGCCCTGGTCACAGGGTTCCTCACCACGACAATCAGTTTGATGTCCTTGGCCATGGAATGGATCCTCCTGGGGGCCTCATTGGTCACAAAGTAACTTGGCGTCTTCTCCATGGTTATCTGTCCATCCAATGTCTTAGGCATCACATTTCTGGAAGAGGGAGCAAAAGACAGTGATTATTCCTCCTCAGAAATATGTTAACAGTTTGCATAAAATGTGGGACTTAAATGGCTGAGTGGGGGGTTACTCATTGAAAAACACTTGGAAGTTCTTTCCAATTCCATGGCCCCTGATATTTATGACAACAGCATTATTAGAAAAAGGTAGCATAAGGTGTGTGTGTTCATTCTTGGGGCTCTTATACACCTAGGTTTAGATTGCTGATCTATGTTTACCAGTGATGTTTAACCTAGATTTACTCTTAATTTCTCTATGTATTAGTTTTATAATCTCTGAAATGGTGATAATGAGAACAGATACTTCACACTGTAGTATAAGGATTAGGGGAGATAATACTTGTAAAGCATTTAGCACAGAATCAGGCATGTGTAAGAGCTTAACAAATCAAGGTTATTATTATTATTGTGGTGCTTTCAAAATATGTTTGAGCTCAATGAGACCTCAAAGATTCATCCAGAGTTTGGCAAACTACTATCTGCCTCCTGTTTTTGTATAACCTGCAGCGAGCAATGATTTTTAATCTCTAAGTGGTTGGAATAAAGAAACCCAAAGAAAAATAATAACATGTTGTGATACATGAAAATTATCTGAAATTCAAATTTCAATGCTTAAAAATAAACTTTCATTGAAACAAAGCCACATTCATGCCTTACATACTGTCTATGGTCACTTTCTTTACATTGCAGGGTTGAATTGTTGTGACGAAGACTGACCATCTGAGACACAGAGTCAAGCCTACATACTATCTGGCTCTTTAAGGAAGACTATGTTGAGCCAAACCTAGTCCAAAAGCCTCATGTTCAAGTGAGGAAAGTGAAGTCCAGAGACAGGGATGAATGTGGACATCAGATAGGCTTGTGGACATCAGATAGGCTTTGTGAGCTTGGAAAGTTGAATCATATGCCAAGCCTCATTATCCTCACTTGTTAAATCCTAAAACTTACTTTGAGTTCAAAGTTAAGAGTAAATGCCATGTGGGGTGAAAGCATCTAGCATAGGTCGATTTCATATATGGGATTCCTTCTTTCTTTGTTCCCAAGACTGACCCATGAGGCTGTGATAGATCCCCTAGCATGGCCCAAGTGACTCAATTTCCTTGCCAAGATTGCTTCTACAAGCACACCTCTCCATCCCTATTCATCTTCAGAGATGCCTTGTCTTATTTGGGAGCTTCAGGTGAGTAAAGGAATTTGAGGCTATTTGTCTCCTAATCTCAATGGGTCAAGTTGATCATTGCTAAAAGGAGGCAGAGGATCACACCTCACAGTCCATTTGTTGTAGGCAGATGTAGACCAAAGTTAACTGATGATAAACCTGCTCAATACCATAAGTGCAGCAAGCCATCTGCCACCATGTGCTCCATGAAGTCTATTTGCATCTAAGCCTTGCACCAAAGTGGTACATTTAGGATTACACAAGACCTCTTTGTTATGATGACATGCTTTTAAATGTCTCAGCTAATAAAACTTAATACAGACAAAAATCCCTCAGCTTCCTTTACCATAATTAAATTTATTTACTATCAAGTGTGTGGAGCAAGAATGACTTTTGTTTTATCTCTAACTCACATGCTTTGTCAATAATTAATCGCTGCTGTGTTTTAAGCTTTCTTGGCAAGCACTTTTATTAGGCAGAAGGAATTTGCCTAAAGAGGAATTCGGAGAACTGGTTGTTAGAGTTTCCGGAGGGCAGGCTGCAGGTGGCAAAGCGATAATCGATAGCCGGGCTGGCAGGGACCACTCACACCTTGGACTGATAAATCCTCCAAAGGATTTCAGGTGCCTTTGTTTCATGAGCCCACTTGGTTTGTCCCACACTTAGCTCATTTGGAGGGGTCAGTCTGGGGGAGTCAGATGTGTCCCCTTGAAGAATTCTGATGGCCCATATCACCCTAAATAAGTTACTTAACTTACTTGAAAACTTGATTTTCTTATATAAAAGGTAGATTAATAAAAACACCTCAGTTGTAGTGTAATCAAGATTAAATGTGATAGCACATTTAGGGTGGCATCCAATTAATGCCAGATTTTTTTTTTAAACTTAAACCAGGCACACAATAGAATCATTGCCACAATCATCCTAAGAAAAGGGCAAGGCAAATAAATCTTCAAATTGATCAAACAGAAAACCCGAAGGACATGGGTCTTATCTAGCAAAAGATGTATATTCTGATTCAAGGTAATACCATCAACTGCACCTCCTGATTTTCGGGCTGGCGAAGCAAGCACCAGGGAGCAACTCTTCATTCAGTCTGAGTTTAAGGAAGATGTTGGTATTGTACTTTCATTTCAATTGGAGAAAAAGAGTCTGGTTTTATCATGAAGCTCCTATCATATTATGTAAATTTTTAATAGACAAGTCTGCAAAAATTACCTGGAGATATTTTCACACAACCCTTTCCAGACCTTTGACCCTTGGATGTATTTTTCTTGCTTACTTGGGTGCATTTTTTCTAGAGCACAGAAACAGAGGCTATATTTTCCTTCTCATCTATTCTCTGCTGTCCACTACTCAGGCTTCAGTGCTTGTCTTGACACTGAGCCCCGTTCAGATTTATCTCCTTCACTTCAGCTAATTGCTACAGTCTGTCAAGATCTTTGTGGATCTGGAGTCTTTATCTCAAGTATCTGGAATGAAATAGCACCTCACCTATAAACCAGTGTGTATAAAAGGGTGAGTGTATCTAGCTCAGTGCTTGGTATAAAAGGGGGTAAGTGGAAGGCACTGGAAAAGTTGGGAGCAGTGAATGCTATATATTTTGATCTTTATATTATGGATGAATGAAGATATGTAGGGGGAGTATTCCTGCTCCTTGGGGTACATGTGGTGAGACCATCTCACTGTACCACCATATATCTGTGGTGGCATTGGGGGTATTTGCTGCCATTGTGAAGATAACAAGTAGCTCTACAAAGCCCACGAGGTAGCAGTTCCCTCCTCCTAAAACTGATGCTGAATCAGTGATCATCATTAATTTACTTGATTTGCTTCATTTACATAAAACTCTCATTCATCGGTGGCCATGTAACATACAATTGAATAAAACAAACAGAGCACCTCTCCACAAAGCATCCAGTTCAACTACTATGGCTGATGAACACAGCATGCTTCATACATCACATAGACAACCACTGTAATCAACAGAACAGGACCTGTTATTGCACCAGTTTTATAGAGAAGGAACCAGCCTCAGAATGTAACTATGGCTCTCCAGGTCTCACTGAGCATCTCTGTCTTTGGATTCCAGGCTCAAGGGCAAGTGAGAGGAACTCACTACCTGGCAAATGCCAGGGGCTCAACAAGTGTTACAAGTGAATGGATGAGTGACCAGCCATCAGCCTCTTCTTGAAAGGCTAGGTTTCTGCAGAGATTGTTTTTGTTCTAATCTATTCTTTCTCACCCTTTACTCCCTCCCTAGGCTCCTCACCTGAGTCCTTGATTCAGCAACCATTTCCATACTTCTCTTATTCTCCCCCATTTCTGTGAAACTAAAGGCAGCAGCTCTCTTTTCTGGGGGACCAACCTCTCCCCAACTGGCCTTTGGACCTTAGCTCCCTCCACATTTTTCAGAATCTCTCAACCCCCATTTCCATTTTCTCTCTTGGTTTTCAGTCAGTTCTTCTTCACTAGCTCTCACACTGCCACGTGGCCACATTCCCACATCTGGTGTGGCTGTGGACAAGATGCTGGATTTTATTCTGCAGGTGATGAAAAGCCACTGTAGAATATGGAGAATACGGTTTCTCTGGAAGAACAAGAGACTATAACATGACTTATACTTTAAGCTATTTTTTCTGACTGTTTTGCTGAGAACAGGCAGAAGTGTGATGAGCACAGAAGGAGGGCAACCAGCTAAGGACCCCCTTCAGGAGAGCAGGTCAGAGGAGGCGGGGACATGGGGGCTGTGACCAGAGTCACATGGTAAGAAGAGTCCATATATGGGTGCATTTTTAAAGTGGGGTCATCGGTCCTTTGCAATGGGCAGGATGCACGGGCAGGATGCATGTGCAGGAGAAAGAGGCTTCAGAGATGTTCTCAAGATTGCTGTTGTGAGTTCATGGTTCAGTAGGTGAGGCCCCTGGTAAGAAGCAGGTTTGTGGAGGTTTACAGTCCAGTTTCGACTTGTAATATGAACCCTCTGCTACATATCTCAGCTGAGGTGTTCAACAATCAAGTCACCAGGTCTGAAACCCCAGGGAGACCTGAGTTGGAAGTGAGCATTTATGTCCTGTGTTCCCAGTTCTTGGTCAGGGAGTAGGGAGACAGCAGGGCTGGTTCTCACTAGCTCAACCTGCATAAGATGGGAGCAGCCCTTCACCTGCCCGGTGAGTCCTCCAAAATAGAAAAGGTGTTTAGATGCTGGCCAGGCAAACATTTTTTAATAAATATTTTCTGTAATTTCTTTGACTCCCCAGAGTCCCTGGTAGTCAGGTGTTTTACAGAGCTCAGAGTGATGTCACAGCACGAGCCATGGCCTTCCTTCATGGCTAGTCTCAGTTTCTCAAAGCCACAGACAAGTCTTCTTTCTCTTTGTGTACCTAGGGCCTCACACAGTTCCTGCCCATGGCAGTTCCCCACCACTGCCCAGGGGACTGGGTGAATACATAAAGGCATGAATACATAAATACATAAAGGTCTTCTGGAAGCCAGAAGAACTGGGGCAGTTTGGAAGGCATGGATCCTGAAGGGGCTACCCCTGCAGGGGTCTCCAGCTCCATGCCGCCCCTGTCTGAAGGACCATGCACTTCAGGGTGGAGCATATTGAAGAAATACTGCATCTGGCTTGGAAACACTCGTTAACAGCATCCGGGTGCTTGGAGCAGCCGTGTCAACACACAGCCCTGAAGCCAACAACACTGCAGAATGCACAGCTGTTTTCGTAGCCCCAAGTGTTTATGAGACACTATGCTGCTTGCTCACCCCATCCCCGTCCCCCGAGAGTGGGCTGTGCAGAGCCTGAGCCCTATCTGAATGCAGGTCGGCATCTGGGGCCTCAGAGGCAACAACCACAACAACAGTGAAGGCCAGTAGCTATTATCTTAAGTACATTATCACACTGAACTTACTGGGCGCTCAGTGGTTCAGTGATCCAGAATTCAGGTTCAGACACCAGAACACTAAGCCTTTCAGTTACCAGCCTCCACATGCCCAGGTTCCAGACTTAGTGAACCTGGGTCCCCATGTCACTTCTGTGACTCCAGGCATGTTAATGAACCCAAAGAATTGGTGGCTCAGTTTTACTATCTGGAAAATAGGTATCATACTCATCTAATAATACCCATTTCATAGGAATTTCATGAAAATTAAATTAATAGCTAAGAGAGCACCTCACATGTACAGTGTATAAGTAGTTGCTAACACGTTAGCTGCTAACTTTTGAAACTACTCTCTGAAGATATTAGTACAAAGGACTCTTTGAAGGTACTGAGGTACTAAGGCCCTAGAATTGATTATTTTGCCCAAATCACAAAAAGTGGAGCTGAAATTCAATCCCACACATGTCTTGCCTCATAGGCCAAGCTTTTAGTGATTGTGGGTCAATGTTTCACCTATGGAGGCTCTGCATGGCTACGTGACTGGCCCAAGGTCACTCTGCCCAGAGGCAGCAAAGCTGGGTCTTAAAGGAGACTGATTGCATGCACTGTAAAGGTGGCTTGTCACTGATTCACTACTGGGAGTTACAGAAACCCAGGTCAGAATCCCTAGAAATTCTTGCCAGATCAAGCTACATCGTTCAATTTGTGATATCTCTCTCCAGGGCCTCCTCAATTGAAGCAAATGGATACCATCATGAATGCCGAGGGAGAAAGCAATCACCCGCATTAGAGGAAAGTGCCCACACTCTCTGGAAGGGTCAGCGGCGCAGCTTGCCTTTGACTTGCCTGAATTAGAGGTACATGGGTACCTTACATTTTCCCAAATGCATTATCTGGTGGAACAAATGGTGCATAAATTAGTAATAAGTTCCGAGTCCTCCTGATGAACTGTCACCCAAGAGAATGGTGGTTAGAGCAAGGGCATGAGGCTGGGCTGGATCCTCTGCACTGGGGAAAGAAACTCGCTTTGAAATTCAGAGGGGCACCTGCTACTTGCCAAGCCCCAAGCAGGGCAGTTTGCATGTTATTCTGTGCAACATCACAGAGCCATATCATTCACTGAGTCTGTCACAGATATGTGGAAACTGAAGGCCAGAGAAACAGTGTCCTGTTCAGACCCATGGTCAGGGCCTTGCCCCACCCAGGCGGGGCTGGAAAGTTCCCTGTGGTTTTCAAATTCAAACTCATGAATCTACGGATCCCTGAAAGCAAGAAGGCAAGATCTGGAAATGATATTTCATGTACAAAGACTCCAGAAAGGCGACAAGCCCTGGACCATCTGACTAGGATTGAAAGTGAAGCTAAGAAAGAAGGGTCTAGAGTTGCTCAGTGACTGATTTGGGTGTAATAGTAATTGACTAATTGACTTTAAGACAGAAACGTGCCCTCTCTGGATCTGGGCAATGAAAGTTTAACATGAATTCCCTCATAAACATCCATTGGGGATTGTGAATGCTTAATGTATACTAGGTGCCAGGCACAGTGATGGTGAATTAGGCCCTGGTGGTATCTGGCTGCCAAGGGCTATAGGCTCTTTGAAGGAAAGGCCAGAACATCTACCTCATTTTATAAAGAGGTCTGGGGCTCAAGCAGGGTATCTCCATTGTGAGGTCTCTTTCTCAAACAAAGCTGTGTTTTCTGGATCTCAGCTGCATTTGTGTAGGTCTATAAGAGGATGAAAAAGAAGGTAGAAAGCAGAATAGAGGAGAGGAAAGGAGGAAGAGGGGAAGCAAAAGATGAAGGAGATCAAAGGGGAGAAAGAAGAAGTAAAGATAAGAGGCAGTTAAGGAATGAAGGAGGAAGAGGAAGAGGTGCTGGATATTGGAGACACAGAAAGAATTTTAATAACTGGCAAAGAGTGAGAAAGCATTCCAATGACAGAACCGCATTATTCAAGAAACAGCAAATCTGGGTCTCAAGAATCTTGTTGTCTTTGAAGTTTGGAGCAGAAATTACTAAGCTTCTCAACAGTGCCACCTGATAGAAGTACAATTTGATTCTGCTAAAACAAAAGCAATTGGAGATAGATTTCTGATCCCAAATGGGTGAGTGTCCAGATTATCACCAGATGTCAGCAACTAGAAAATGGAAAAGAGGAAAATGAGAGTATTATTTGGAAAACAATGTCCATCACTCTCTCTTCTGAGAAACCCCAACTGTGATGTCATGTGGGATAGTATTTACATCCAAGGATGAGACTTATCCCAATGAGGCAATTTCATCCTTGGTGTGGAGAACAAGGAGGGCATAACCCAATACGAATAAAAATGGGAAACAAAGAAAGACTCTTTGTGGGTCATTTCATCTCTGCCGCAGATTGGCTCATCGCTTTCAGAGGTAGCTCTTGCTGTTCAAAATGAGGACAGAGAGGGTTCAGAGGTTAGCTTTATTTATTTATTTATTTTAAATCATTTTAATGGTACTTTTGCTCCCTGACCCCTGAATAGTAAGAACTGTCTACAAAGAATATTGAGGATTCCACTTCCATGTTCTTAACTCCAGCTTGGTGGATTCAGGGCATGCAGTACCTTCTCTGGAGCTCAGCAGAGAATATAGAAGTTCTGGATGTGTCCAACTATTCATAGATGGTGGGGAAATGCTAATTCATCACAGAGTGTGCCTGCCATTTTTCCATGCCCTTAACAGATAGTCATACCGATCATACACTCTATGTTTGCCTTTATGGAATCTAAGTTTTGGAATGTATCGTTTTAGACTTTGTGCATCAGAGGTATGTACAACTGTTTTTTGGTGTTTCTTCATGGGAGAAAACTGGATCGTTACACTGAAACAACTTTTAAAACAATTCCTTTCACAAAAAAGGGAAAATATTTATTTGTTCATCAATTTAGAAATTAGAGCTTGCCAGACAGGAGCTAGTACTAGAAGATCAAAAGAAGAGCAAGATCTTGTGCTGAAGATTTCATTTTCAGGGATGAGGTAGACATTCATGGACTGTGCCAGGCAGGTGGAAAAGAATGATCTGAACAAAGAACCTGTTCATTAGTAAAATAATGAACAGTAAACCTGTTCATTAGTAAAAATAATCTGAGAGGCCGAGTCTTAGGATTTACAGAGGACCTTGAGTTTGGGGATGGTAATCAATGACTGGGGTTTGACTTAACGCCAGAGTCCATAATCACCTTTTTCTGAAGCTTACTAAGTGCATGCTTATCCTGACAAAGGTGAATGACAAAGAATTTGACATTGGGTTCAATCTTGAACCAATTCACTTTACATAACTCACCTCATGTCTCTTATGCTCAGAGTCCTCATCCATTGAATAGGGATAATAATATTTATTCAGTCATAAGGAAGGTATCAGGCACTCTGAGCAGAGTGTTGTTCAATGTCTCCCTGGTGGACTCTGCTAGTGTAAAGTAGCACATAATATGTTCTGAATATATTTGCTGAGAGCGGGGAGGAGTAGATGCACTCAAATTCTGGCTCAAAGGACTAGCTCAGGTTGTCTAGCGAACATACCCCTTTTGTAAATGATGACTGATTCACAGAAACCCACCTCCCAAAGGGGTAAAGGTGCAACCCACTCACTGGTAGAGCCTCAGATTCAGTTTGGCATATGGTCCACTGGATTACTATAAATCTCTTGTCACCCAGAGGTGCCCATGCTTTTGGGAAGCCTTTTGGCTAGAGAGGGTTGGTTATTTCCGGGAGCATGACTCACACAGCACAAATCGTGGGCATTCCTTTCATTTCTCCCAGTTACCAGAACTCTGTCCAGGGTAATCACCCTCCTTAACATTGACAGCTCATCATACAACGAAAGTTAACTTATTCCTATGGTTTGATTTAGAAAATGCATATGGATGGAAAGCAATTATGAATTCAATAACCCTTTAAAATAGATTTGTGATTGAGTCATCACCATTGAATCAACATTTTTGAAAGATTGCCATGAGAGAGAGAGAGAATGTGTGCGTGTGTATGTCTGAGCATGTGTGTATGTGTGTTTGTGTTTATATGAGATTTTTATTGATTTAGTCTATACTCAATGTTTGGTATCTCGAGGGATATGGAAGTTCTTTGCAATAATTCTCAAGCCCACAGGTTCGAAAGCACAATTGTAAAACCTAAGCCACTCCCTGTTTGCAGCTCAGCTTCCATCACTGCCCTCTTCCCACCTCTCTCCCTCAACACTTCTCTTTTTATTATTGGGCCATCTCACTCCAGAAGTTCAAAGACAAGATGCTCCTTGATTTTAAATTAATAGGGTTATGGGACGTACTTCACTAACCCGACTGGGGAGACCACTAGAGTGTACTTCCCAGATACTGCATTCACCCCATTCAAAGGACACCCCAGCAGAACCCTACCCTCTTAGCTGCCATTAGCCATTTTATTATATTTTCTTTCCTTGGACTCAGTGATCCAAAGGGCAGGCGCTACAATCAGATGAGGCTGATGGAGGCATCGCATGTCTGCACAACTCGTGTTCATGATTCCATACATGGTATCAGGAGAAGGATCCTCTGTCGAGCAGCCCCACACTGCTCTCCGGGATGCTGCCAGCCCCCTCCCTTCTCACCTGCCTCTGCTGCTAATCCAAGCCCAGCCTGCTCTTACTGAGTCTGACTCAATTACCCTGACAAACCAATTCAAACCTCAACTTCCAAGGGGTGAGGACACTGCTCTTCACCAAGGCGACCACCACATGCCAGGCTTTCATTCAAGCCTGCTTTTCTTGAATCACCCTTTTCTTTCTTCCACCTTCCTCTCAACATACCAGCTTGTCCTCTTGGTGGCGATCCATCACTGCTTTCTGGTTTAGACTGTCACTCACTGGCCATCTGTGGCCATGTTTCCTGAGTCTGGTGTTCTGCCTATCCAGGTAGATGGTACCTGGGCAGCTGCTACCGCCACACTTGCTGTCTATCCCTGGGGTCCTGGTCCTTCCATCCTTACCCTAAAAGACTCTGGGAAACTTATTTAACTTAAGCTTGAATTTCCTCCATGTATAAAATGAGGATCACAGGCCAGGTCAGATCCAATCTCAAGGCATGACTTATGAGACTGAAAGGCTGGATTTATGAGCCTGCAAGAGTCTCAGGATTTGCTCTCCCTGAGTTCATACATTAAAGTCCGCTCATCAAAGTGATGATGGCGGAGGATGTGCTTTTGGGGAGATGATTAGGTCATGAGGGTGGATTCCTCATGCATAGGATTGGTGCCTTAAAAGACACCTCATAAGCTCCTTCCTCTCTTCTGCCAGATGAGGATATAATGAAGGTGTGAAAAGGGAACCATCTATGAACTAGGAAGTGTGTTCTCACCAGACACTCCGGGCTGCTCGAACCTTGATCTTACAGTTCTCATGCTTCATAGTTGTTAAGTTACCCAATTAAGTCTGTTTGCTTGTTTATTTGTTTTGTCGTAGCATCCTAAACAGACTAAATCTGGTGCACTTAGCACCATGCCTAAAAGGAATTCATTGCTTGGTACAAGCGTTAATTATGGTTGTTGCTATGACCTATGAAGTCCACTTCTCCTTGTGTGGCTGCAGAAAAGACCATCTGAGGACCAGACCTGATAGAACAGTCATTTCATTTTTACTTCAAGTGCATTCTTAAAACTAATTTTTCTTCTGTAAATAACTTGTACATTGCCTCCTTCAGAACTAAGGGGCCAGCTAGAGGGAGAACAGTCAGTCAAACCACTTGGCTTCATTGGTGAAAGAGTTATGTGGGCCAACTCATGTCTGGTAGTAGATCTTGTAAAATAAGCAGTTTAATATGGTAAAGCAGTCATCTATATGAATAGTGCCATGGAGAATAATGCTGTGTCACACTGCCATGGGCCAACTCTGGTGTCTGTTGCAAATGAGCTTTAGTGTTAGAGGAAACAAGTACTCCCTGCTAAGTGAAAGCAGACCAGGAGACCCTCTTCCCCTACATGGCCAGGATGTCACACCTGTCTCTTCTACAAAGTGCCCATAAGGGCCTTTTGCATTCTCCTTGAGATGCTCCCTTATAACTCTGTATCCCCAAATCAAGATCTCTGGCTTCAGTGATATAAACGATCATCATAAATTAATCAGTGCATCCTACTGAGCCTGTATTTAGGCTGACTTTCACAGCATGGGGTTCATGAAAAACTAAACAGGTTTTCAAACCAATAAATCTGATCATATAACAGATGGAGAAATGACAGATAAGAAAGAAGATCAACATATACCTAGAGAGATAAATACATAGACACACACACATATACACACAGTACATAATACTGTGAAGATGAATGCTTCTTAATTATCAGTTATTCATGCATATCAATCTCCTATAAAAGGTATCTCTGTCTCTCACTTGCTCTCTCTTTCACACGCATACACACACACACACACACACACACACACTTCCCTTGGCTCTTCCATAATTAGCCTCTCATTATTCAGATTTTGGTTCAAATCACCTACTCTGAGACCTTCTCAAAACACCTGACCTTAAGTCAAGTGGCCTTCACACCAATCTCTTTTACCCACTTCAGAGAGTTCATATTTTTCATCTGAAATTATCCTGTTTACAAGTTTATTTCTGTGTGTGTACCCAGGGGTCCTCCTAAGAATGTAAAGTCCATGGATGGAAGGTGCACTGGTGCTTTGTGGACCACGGCATCGCTGGATCTCATAGTGCCCAGAATCAAGTCAAGGTCAACTCATTTTTGATGAACAATAGAAATCAAACAAAGAAGGAAAGGAGAGCACATTATTGCAAAGAGAGGAAGAAGCACTCTCCTCTCCCTGGCAGTTCAGGTTCTACTTGCTCCCACTCTTCCCAGCCACAGGGAAGACCACCTCATTGCTCAGCCCAAACCCTAGAAGAAAGACTTTATTGACTCTTGTCCCACTCACCTATAGCAAGAAAGATGTGGTGGTTAATTTTATGTGTCAAATTGTCAGAGCTGAAGAATGACCAGAATGTTGGTAAAACATTATTTCTGGGAATGTCTATCAGGGTATTTCTAGATGAGATTAGTGTTTAATTTTGTAGACTGAACAAAGAAAACGATCCTCGCCAAGACTGGCAGCCATCGACACATGGAGGGCCTGACTAGAATGAAGAAAGCAGAAGAAGGGGTCTATTACTCTTTTGGTTTGAACTGGGATGTCCATTTTTCCCGGCACATGAACATCAGTGCTTCTTGTTCTCTGGTGTCAGAACTCAGACTAAGACATACACCATCAGCTCCCCTAGGTCTTTGGAATTTGGACCTGCAATTTATAAACTGACTCCCCTGGTTCTTAATCCTTTGGACTGTGACAAATCTATCTCTACCTCAATCTATTCTATTGGTGCCATGTCTCTGGAGACCCTAGGCTAATATAGACAGATAAGTACATGAACAAGTAAGTGAAGTACTATAGTGAAGTACTATGTACTACCGCTTGTACATTCTGGTAACCCTGAGTATCTCTACTTCTGAGTACATAACTATGTTTGTGCTACAATCGATTTCATTAACCTCTTTGAAACAGATGTGGTATATCACCACCTTTAGCAGAAAGACCATCATCATCACTATGTTAGAGACTCTAAGATAGATCCTTATCCTCCCTACCTCTGGTTTTGATGCCTGTGGCTAATATCCACCCCGGGAGTGGAGGCAGGACCTAGGACTTGCTGCTAACCAACAGAAATTGGTAATGAGTGTGATTTGTTACATAACAGTGTGATTTCCATCTTGCTAGCAGAGTCTCTATTGGTTCTCTCTCTCACTGGCTTTGATGGAGCAAGTCACCATATGGAAAGGACCATTTGTCAAAGAACAGAGGGCAGATTCTCGGAAACAGCCAGAAGGAAGCCGGAATCCTCAGTCAATAACCCACAAAGAAGTGAATCCTGCCAACAAACACACAGCTTGGAAGTAATCCTTCTCCAGTTGCGCTCAAGTGAGCTCCCAGTCCTAAATGCTCATTCTCACATCTCTTTCAGTTATGAAAATTAGCATCATTTGCTGTTGAAGATCCACTAGCACCAAAATGCTGTTTTGTTCCTCTGAGTTAATGAAATCTTTTCAAAAAGATTGCAAAGGAATTTTTTTATCTTCTCTCTATATATCTATATGCATATACCTACATGTTCTAGTCTCCTTTAATTCTCGCAGCCAATCACACCCTCCCATTGGCCTCTAGTCACTCATTGAGAATGATATCTCTTTCAGGGTGGGAGGAAGTCAGCAATCTCCATGCCCCCTAGGAAACAACTCAATAATGACCTCCACATGAGCAGCAGAGTCTCTGCACTGGGAAACTCTATCTTTGCTCTATTTCTACTAAGCTTTATGTATGAAACTGAAACATTCAGCCCCCTTTAGCTTTCTGCTATTACAGCTTACATTGATCCCAACTCCCTTCATTTAAGAACCTAACATTTGGCCAAACTTTCCCATGCCTTACCCAGGCTCTAGTACTGAGGACAGGGAGTTTCTGGAAGGTCCTGGTCCAGAGGGTAGGAGTGCTGCTAACTGCTGGAGCCACGTAAGTCACAGACTTGTTGCACATCTGATCACATTGCCCATGTGTTCCTTCTAGCCACCTTCTATTCATCCATCCACCATGATCTGCAACCACTGTGATCAATGTGTTAAGAAAGTTCTGTTTTGCAGAGTGCTTTGGGGGCAATCATCACCCCCTTGTTGTTCTCTTTCAATGTCCCTATCTAGACCCTCTCCAGAGGCCCTGGAACAACAACATTCTTTTTCTGCTGAAAGACCACGGGAGACAGACATTACTCTCAGCTGATATTGGCTTACATTTCCTGCCTGGTCTATAGCATATTTTGTGCAATTCCAGAACTCAGCAAACTTGTGGCCTGCTGCCTTGGGGAAAAGACTTCCCCTTTCCTACCAACCTCAGTAGCACATTCTCAGCAACTCTCAAAACTGGGCACCTTGAGTCAGGAACAAAGCATTTCCCTTTCTGGGATCAAAATGTCTGGTTTAGGACAGAGAACAGCAAATTGCATTTCCTTCTCTCCAGATAGACATTTCTTCCCTCCCAAGGCACCCCATCTGCCTTCTGCCCCCTCACCCTCCTTCACCATTGGTTTTGTAAAGTTACCACACCTGCCTGAAGCTCTGTGTTTGAGTAAAAGTCTCTTCTTGAGCATGGGTAGGATAAGAAGCAAACAGCATCACACCCTCTGTGGCATCCTCAATAGTGGGTCCCTCCTTTCAAATGCACAAATCACTTGTGCAATCAGTCTCTTAGCTTAAAATTAAAATGCATCCTATGAAATGATTTTACTTATAAAAGTAAAATAGAACCAACACTGATATTTTGCAAAATGTAGAAACTCTTCACAAAAATATTGCCAACACTCTTGCTTGATCAAAAACTTAACAGTTGAAAATATGAAAAATAAATACATACAGAAACATTTGAGTTCTCTACTCAATAATTCTTGAGAATTTTCCATATCAATGCATATCTTATTATGAAATGAATGTTGCGTTTGATGGTTTATGCAAAATAAATGTATGTATTTAGTCCCCTGGAAAGGGTCCTGTGATTTTAACCAGGCTCCCATGGTGACAAGTGAGACTACAGTGGACACCTGTGTGCAGGTCTTTAGCTACATGTGACTCAGTGTTACCCCAGCACAGCCTGAGGAGGTCAACCTGTAAAGACATAGGTGTCTGAGACTAACAGTTTGAACAGATGCTGGCAAATCACTCTCTGTGGAGGGCATGCCAACTTATACTCCCATTCAGAGTGTACATGAGGACCCACCAGTCCTTACTTGTACTGAATCTCTTTATTTCCACCCATTCAGTGACCCATAACCATCCTACAGGACTCAGCTCAAGTGCCCTGCATTCCTGAGGGTGGCAGGATGCCTTCCTGTTCTGCTCTCTGCTTCCCATGGCTAACACTCTATTATTGACCCATCATGCCATATGGCACATATATATTTCCTTGTCTTTTCTCCTCCACTGTGAGCAACTTGGGAAAAAGGCCAACGTAGACTCCTAGGAAAAGTGCTGGGTTGAACCAGATTAACCCCCTGCTTTCTTCCAGCTGCTACCCAAGCCTTTGCCAGCAATTCCTATGCCCCTGGCAGAACCACAGCAGGTGGAGTTTCATGTGAACCTCGGCACTGAGAGATATTAGTGTCTAAATAATGACAGGTGGGAATGAATGTGGTTGCGTGCACCTGAGAGGAAGGGAGTGAGACATAGGAAAAGGAAAGGTGTGCTACAAGGATTAACATTATTACCCAGGCCTGGTGGACCCCTGAATTTCAGCTCCTGGGTGGAGTCTTGCCCTGCATCCTCCAACACACTGTCCATTTGAGCCTCTTAGAATTTCTTGCTCAATTCTGGGTATATTAAACTCTGTCACATGCTGAAATTTGCATTTCAACAGAAGTTGGAACATGAAGATGATGTTTCAACTTCTTAAAATGACTTTCCCAACTTGCCTTGGCTATGTCAGTTCTTGTTCAGGGTATATATCTGATCAAAAGGTCTCCTCCTTTGTGCAGAAGGAGTCATCTTTTTTGTAAAGTGTATTTCATATGAAGAAATACACATGAACCTATATCCAAACTAAAAATGAAAAAAATAATGATATCATTAACTTATCTAGGTGAGTCCTCCACAGTCTCAAATATTGTCAGAGGGATGGATGAGAGAAAGAGAGAAGAGGGTGAGTGAATGTGAGAACATTCTAGAAAATATCACATTGTCAATTTGATGCTCCCTCTGGAAATGGTTTTTAACATTTCTGCTAACTGACCAAATTAGTCAGATGGTCCCCAAAGTACTCATACGGGAACAGGAATGCTGAAAGTTGCTGGAGAATTGACCTAAAGACGAAAGTACCTCTATCCTGAACTTTGCAGTTGTCATTCTCCTGAGTGTATAAATATGCTATGTTTCCAAATAATGTATCATTTCATTTTGTCATTGAAAACTGTGATAATTTTCTATTTAGTGTTGTTATTTTTACAAAAATAACACAATATCTTTGCAAAATCTATTCACGTAATTGCATTTAATTTTGCTCACTATTTTCAGTGCTGCATATTTTTCCATGTGTACTTATAACATTATTCAGCCATTTTTTGGTTGATAGTTGACATTTTTGTCTTAAAAACAATTTTGCTATGCCAATTCTGGTACATGCCTACTGGTACAATAGAGTAAGAGTGTCTCAAGGGTATTTTCTGAATAAATGGAAGCTATGACACAGCCTTTGTGAGCCACACCTAAGAAGTTGTGACTCTAAAGCTTCATTCCCTACATCTATCTATAAGGATTCACATTCATCCTCCTCCTTATGATTTAATATGTGCTACTATAAGAATTTGAATGTGCCTGGGTCTGAGAGATCTATTTTTGTTTATTGATGATTTGTGTTTACTCTTGGGGGAAACATGTATTTCTTACTCTATTTTTCTATTGAGCTGTTCATCTTTTTTCTTCTTTGATTTATAGGCATTCTTTGTATGTTATGAGAACTACCCCTTTCTTTACTGCATAGATTGACAATATCTTCTCTCAGTTTGTGGTTTGATTTAGGAATTCCTTTATGTATCTTTCGACATTATGAAGTTTTAACTCAATTATTTACCAATCTTTACTTTTTTGCTAGCAACTTTGCTTTTACTTGTTTCTTCTCCATCTGATAATAAACATACATAAAGTCTTTCTTTATGTAACTTTCTGGAGGAAACCCTTGTCTAAGCTAAGGAAACAGTGCAGAGGCTCTGAGGTAGGAGTTTCCTAGTGCTCATGGAGACAAGACAGAAACCAGTAGACTGGAGAAAGAGAGGAGACAGCAATATGGCATGAGATTGGGGAGTGAGAATCTTCAGGATGAATTTTTTTGAGTGTGATGGGAAGTTCTTAGAGTTTGGGGTTTTATTTTGAGCAGAGAACTGAACATGATGATCTGAGTCACAATTTCCTTGGACCTCTCCACCTGATGCATAGGGATTTACTACAAAGGGATTTGGATCTTGGAAACCCAAGGAAACAGTTGCTGTAAGACAGAGGACAGTGGGGGCAGTGAAGTCCACAGATTCTGAACCTATTTGGAAGAAGAGCAAATAATATTTGCTGATGGACTACAGGTGGCGTGTAAGAGTCTAGCATAACACTCAGGTAAAAAGATCTGAGCAACTGAAAGGAGGAAGCAACCAGGCATTGAGTTGGAGGAAGGCTTTGAGTGAAGATCTGGTGTCGAGGAGAGAGAAGGTGAGGGGCTCTACTTTTCAGACACGCTCTGCTTGAGACCGCTTGTGGACTTGCAGAGGGAAATGGAGGCATGTTGGGGACTGAATGGCACAGGTTCTGACCATGGATGGCTTGTTCTGTGGGAAGGCTAGCAGAGCACGTTGACCCTGGCCACAAGCAGCCAGGCCTCACATGTCCATGGGAGATACTTGCCCTGGTAAAGTCCTGCATCTCCGTAAATTCCTCTGAAACACGTATTTTGTTTTGTCTGGAAAAACTATGAAACTGCTTTCCTAGACAAAGCAACAATTTGCCCTTGAAATTAATGAATGCTTATATATCATGTATTGATACGCTTAATAGAAGTTGTAGGTGAGCAGGCACAGGGCAGAGCAGACCTCACGAGTCTCTCCCCCAGCCTGCCTGCTCTGTACTTTCATCTCCTTTCGGTACTTTTGTTTTAATAACTGATCAACTTATCTCTGGTGCTTAACTAAGCTGTCCATCACAGAGGCAAGCAGGAAGCAATGCATATATGAACCTGGGAGAGTCCCAGGCTGGAGAATGAGCTGGACATTGACAACATATGCAGATGGGGTATATTACAGTGTACATACAGATGAACAGAGTTCCAAGAACTGAACCTGGGGGAGGGGGTCCTTCCATATGAATTTCACGAGACAGAAGTGGGGGGAGATGCACATGCCAGGAGATGAACTTGGGACAGCAGGTACCTCCAGATGGAAAGGACATTCCCACCATCACACCCCGCCCCCACCAGCTGCAGGTCAATTCTGCAGCCTAGGCCTGTGATTCACTATCAGGAAACCAGGGCCATGCCTGGGTGCTCCCATCCTTCCCTTCCTCCACCCCTAGATGAATTACTGGCACTAGTCAATGTTTGCTTTGGCTCATAAATGCATAATGCCTACCACACAAACCTCAACTGCCTGTAATCGAGACTCGGGCACATGCAGAAAAGATTGTGTGCGTGGAAGATATAAATGATGCTGTCGCCCGAGGTGGCTGCAGGAAATAGGGCCACTGAGATGGAAATTGCAGCCTGCATTTACTACCCAAACAACCTGCCTCCCTTTGCCACCGCCACCCTGGAAGGTGGCGGGAATTAGCTGTAAATATTTTACAGTTGGTAATTTGCTGGAGTAAATCACAGTTCATTTTGCCAGAGAGGGCACTGAATGCACACATGCTTCCTTTTCCTCTAGGGGTTATTTGTGATGTCATCTATCTGGGTCATCCCCCATTGAATTTAGTCCTCAACATGTTTATGTCTCTGTCATTTTTGTGATTGTGTCTCCTGGATGGACTGGAATGGTGGGCGGGCTGGGGGAGGGAGGCAGGGTTCTTCTTGGTGTCCTCAGATTAGAATTTGCTGGACACCTGGATGCCTTTCGACTAACACTTTATTCATTTATTTGCAAGTCATTTCTGACAGGTCCCTGTAAGTGTAGGAGAGGAAGTTGAATAGCACACATCTGTCATCAAGGAGGTCACAGCCTGCATGGGTGATCCCTCATAATATCCAAGTCTGGCTCAAACCAACAGGCATTCCGTGCTAATGTTTAATGAGATCTGTTAGTGTCAAGAGCTGTCCTGAGCCCTTTACACAATTAAACTCATTTAGCCCTTGCAACAGTGCTGGGGTGGGTGGGGGGATTACTTTTGTCCCTATTTTACAGAAAAGAAACTAAGGCACAGGGCAGTTCAAAGACTTGTCTGAACTCACACAGCTGACAGGATTGCAGCCCCTTTAACTGCTAGCAAGGCTGCCTACTGATATGCATATGATGAAGAGGATTAATTATGATTATGCATCTATTACATTTGTTTTGTGATGGAGCTCTGTGGTAGATGATTTCTTTAAAAATACCTTCACATTTTCGAGGGCCTTATTTGGAAAAATAAGCTTTATGATTTTGCCCACTTGACCAAGAAAAGCTAGACTTGGAGAGTGGCCTGCGAGGATGATCATACGCCACCAGGCTGAGGGGTGAGTCCAGGATGTTCTGGCCCTGAACACCACACTCTCCTCATTCCGCCCTGTGACAGGAGTCGAAATGGACAGCAGTCATGTCAACACACAGTGAGGTTGGAGCAGGGAGTAAGTAACCTGAGAGGGCAGGAGGCGGAGAGGGGCCAGCACATCCAGTGAGAACAGAGAACACTTTAGGTAACCTAGAACCAGCCTGCGAAGGAGGTAGCTGGCCAGCGAGACACGCAGGAGTATGTGCAGATGAGAAACATCAATCCTTGCTGGGTCTGCATGTGAGGTCTTACACCCAGACTTGATGGGTCAAGTAGTGGTTCCCGCTCATCCTTTCCCATCTGTGCAGTCAGGTCAACTCATGAAGAAATGGTGTCTGGTTTCACGTTCCTCCTGTGCCCTATTTTGCTGTGCGTTTTGGAGCAGGTCATGGTCTGGGCCTCTGCTCACCCTGTAATGTAACCAACTGTGCTGCACCATCCTCGCTGTCAATTGTAGGGTAAGCAGGAATCATGTGCACGGATCTGCATGGTTCTTTACTGGTTTTAGCAATTACACAGACACACAAGGTAGGAAGGGCAAAGCAGGGCAGGGCCAGGGCTGGTGGAGTGGGGGTAGGGGTGAAAGGGGGTGGACCTAGGAGGCAGGCAAGCTTCTCAGGCCCTCAGGAATCTTTGTTTCCCCCTCTGGAGCACTCTCTCACTCCCCTCTCTCTCTCTGTCTTCTCTGTCCTCTCTGTCTCCTCTCTTCTCTCTTTCCCTCTCGTCTCAGGCTCTCCTTACATTCCTTTATCCCCTCTCTCCTAGACCCAGGTGTGCACACTCACACATGGGCACACCCACCGAGTGGCACAATCACTGGGAAGCTGCAATACCCCAGGTGCCTCTTTTACAGGTTAGTGAAGAAAAAAAGCCTGACTAACTCACTAAACCTATATATCCCCATCGTTAAATAGTCTGAAAGTTGCCCAAGGCAGGGGCTGAACATGCCTTTCCAGGTTCCTCTTCTACTTCAAGCTCATCTGAGCTACATGGCGATGCAGGGGCCCCTCCATGCTCTGCAGCTCCCTTCATGCTCAGCTTCTGACTCTTCCTTCAATTAACTCACATGCTCTTTGGTCCGCCATTTTAAAACATGGTTTTTCAACAAGAAGCTAGTGAGGAATTTGCTGAAAGGTTCTTTGAGGTAACCCATAAGGGATGTTTGTGAGCATACGTGGGAGAATCTGCTGCTCTTCTAATAAAAGAACCGCACTGAATGTTTTGGTCACTTTCTAAAGTCCAAAGAATCTGTGTCATGTGAATTCAACTCACTGTCCTATTGTCCGTTGTCACCATGGTTGTCACAGACAGCAGGCTGGGCCATCCCAGGTTCCCAGCACACAACCTAGAGACACAGTGGAGACTGCAATGGGCTTGTGGGAGAGGGGCTGGATCCCTCAGCTTCCATTTGGGCATAGACAGAATGACAGAGATAAGATTTGTGGTACCAGAGAAAGCGACACCTTCAAACAAGATGACGCTGAGGTCTAGGAACAACTTAACTGAAGTCAGTTTATCTAATCCAACTTCTCTTAATGAGTAACTCACCTGGGGGGTGAGGAGGGCGTGAGACTCACACTCCAGGAAGGAATTCTAAATCTAGTCAAGTGTTTTGTTCTTTTTTTTTTTTTTAACCACCTTTATGGCATTTTAAGAATTTAAACAATGTGTTTTAAAACTTTCCAATTTAACTTTAAATTTCTAGTGTGTTTGTATGTTTATCAAATTTCCACGTTTTTTTAAAAGATGGGCTTACACTGTATTGGTGTGGGCGTTGTCTTATACTTTCAAACACTTTAAGTAGTTTTTAGTGACATTGATAAAAACCTATTTTTTACATTTGGTTTTCAGGGCTTAAAAGAACAGCATACACAAATGGATGTGAAACACTCAAGGGTACTGAATCTTAAATGATCAGGTCATTAAGTGAATTTATTGCTAGGTAAAATGGTGCTAGATTAATTAAGCTGGGGAGATTTTGATTAAACATGAGCCAAAAGTCTCATTCATAGGGATCACATAAAATGGTCAGACAGATTCATTTGAAGAAATAAAGCCAGTATATTTACAGAGAATATACACAAGGACGTAGAAGGTAGAGTTTAACTACATCCTAACTAAGACACCCAGAATCACTCCTCTGCTTCCCTAAGAGGCTAACAGTTGTTTACTTCCCCTTGTGGTCTTCAAAGCTACCCCTATCAGCCCAGAAGTTAGATCTTTTCCTTACTTAGAGAAGAACTGTGGTTGCCTGCGAAGATACCTGCTTTCAAGGCACATGGATGTAGGTTCTAGACCCTATCATGTATGACCACATGGATCAAAGTTCTAGGCCTTATCACTATGACCTATGACAATAACACTATTGTGTTCATTCGCATTTTACTTGTGTGTCTGAATCTCAGTCTCCTCATTGAGGCTGCTAATGATAACTCCTTCTTCACCCACTGTGGCAAAGATTAAGTAAAGGTGAGGGTTTAAAGACATCCAACTCTGGCAGCATTATGCTAACTACTCTTCGAAGTCCATTGCTGCTTATCCTGGGCAGATATCTAGGCTGCATTTCCCATCTGCTCAGGAGCTGGATCTAGCCAGAGATCGAGATACATCTCTAGAATGAGAGATAAGATTAATGTGGTCACACTCTGGAAAACAGTCTGCCCCATAATGCTTCCCTTTCCCTAGAAGAGCTCTTTGTTCTTCTACACGTGGGTGTTTGAGCAGTCTTGGAAGCTAAATGCTTAAAATCTCAGAGTCTCCATCAGCTTGGGCTTCTGAATATGATTCAAGTCTCATGTGGAGCAAACCTTTCCTCACCTTGCTCTGCAACCCTCAAGATTAAGTACGTGAGTAAAGACGGAACTGCCACAGTATGGTGCTAGCCTGCCCCAAATAATGGAGACAAAGCTTGACACCTAGTAAGTGCTAAATAAATGTTTGTTTGCTTTCACCCTTAGCCTCAAGAAAGAACATGACCAAATGAGCTAACACCCTGAGAGAGTAAATCACCTAGCTTTGTACAAGAGAGGTGGCGGGCAGACATGATGCATGGCGATGGTGGGATGGAGGTGGAATGTATTTATTGTGTATGTACCAGATCTTGAATGGGATAATGAGCCTCATGCTGCCCAAGGGACAGCTATTTCAAGGAATGGTATTTCACTTGGGTTGATTTGTTGCCATGTGAGGAAGTGGATAGAAAGAAAATGGGAACACAGGGGAAAAGAATGGAAGTGCAATGGTGTTGGTGCTGACAGGACCCCTGAGGCTGTGCCTGTGGAAACATGGAGAACTCAAAGGACCACCCTTTGAGAACCTGGAGGATTAATGATGAAAGTCCCAGCAGGAGGGAAACACCAGAACTAGGCATCCTGGGTGATGATGATGTCAATGCTTCGGAGGCCTTCTTGATAACAAAAATTCTCACTGTGACAGTTCACAGATCTTACTGAGACTGGAGTTTTGCAAGATTTTAACCCTTGAGTGCCATGTGCCACTCTTAAAATTGCTTGATATACTGACCCATCCATCTTCAATGAAACTGCTTTTGGTATCTATAAATCAAGATAGCTTGCAGGTAGGATAAGCTTTCACAGCACACACTTTATTTTCCTTATATCTTTAGGAGAAGGGAACTAATCCCAAAAGAAATGTAATGCATTCAAAAAACAGCCCATGTTGTCGTAGCATGAATTCAATTTGGGCATGACTAAGACCCTCCAGTCAACTAAGAGACTCTAAGTCCAAAGCAGTTTTCTAAAAGAAATAGAGAGAACATTGGAAAATGGGTGGGGGCAGGAGTAGGGGTAGGGGTGGGGAGACAATCACAAGATGAAGATGCTTGGTTATCTGGTCATGGGGGAAAGGAAAAAGGAAAATGAATGCAAGATCACAAAGTAACAATCACAGAGCCACCCATCCATCCTTGCATCCATTTTGCATCCATTCAGGAACCACTGACTAAGGACTTTTCATACTAGAAACCATGCACATAAATGTACAACGTATCTGCAAAATCCATCAGAGATCCTGGGGAAGGGAGAGTAAGGAATGATAGTGACAAGAACTACGAGGAACCATCTTCATGTTTCATTGCACCCATTTTTTTACATTTATTCATTCACTCCACAGTGTTTATGGGGTACCTCCCAGGTGTTGGGTACTGAGCTGAGGCAAGTTCTGTACCCTGCAGGAGTGCCACTCCAGAGAGCTTGGGCAGGTCCCAAACACTCACCAACATTACAAAAGAGAGGGCTGAGAGGTTGGGAGCTTTAACAGGAAGGTGGTCAGAAAACCTGCCAGAAGCTGAGATCCTTTAGGGGGAGAAAGCTAATCTCCACAGAAGCCAGAAGTGACAATATCCCAGGAACAAGCAGCATGTAGCTGAAACTGTGGAAGGAAGTAAAAAGAAACCAAATGGTCACAGCGTAACCAGCCTGTCGGGGGAGAGGGCTAGGAGAGGTGGGAGAAGAGGGCAGGCATAGGGTACTTCTGTGTTAGGTTTCATCAGAAAGCCCTTTAAGCCAAAGGAAGACTCGAAGCTGGTCCACCTGTAAGAGTCCACCCACGCTCCCAGGAGGGTGATGGAGGTGGGGGTGAGAATAGAAGCAAGGAGACCAGGGAAGGAGAACTTGGCCTGGGGTGTGGTAGAAGAGATGGGGGGGGGATCTTGGGGTTGCATTTGGAGTAAATAGGGTCTGCTGAAAGGCAGAAGATGAGCTGTGAGGGACACAGTGATGGCAGGGAGGCCCCTGGGCTGCAGGCTTTGGAAGCTGGGCAGATGGTGGTGCCGCATACAGATCTGAAGGATGGCTGTCTGGGCCCCTCATCTGCTGCTGTCAGCCCTGGCTGAATGAGGGAGCTGCCATCACCCCATCTGCAAAATGGGGACAATAATGGCTTCCTTAACTACCTCACAAAACTATTAAGACTATTAAGAGGATCACATGAGCTAATGTGATAATAATGAAAACTAATGAAGAAATTATGGGAGGAACTGGCTTTCAATGATGCCAGGTGGCGGTTTAAGTATATTTCTTTGAGGCCAGTACTGACAATTCCAGTCTGGTTGGAGGAGATTAACAAGGCATGAAAATAATGCAGTGGGACCAGTTTTCATAAATCAGAGTGGAAAAGTTTTCGCATTATTTTATAGTTGCACCATGGGTTGGGGGCATGTGTAAAGGAAGGTACAAATGAGTGGTTCAAATGTACCAGAATGAGTCAAGCAGCCCCATAAACCTAGGGTCACAGTGTATAAGTCATCTTCAGACGCCTCGGGGCACTGAGAAGGCACACATTTAGGAGACTGGCTGTGGAGGACCTGAGAAGCATTGTGACTGGGGGTAACCAGACTTATTCCAAACAGGCCACTGCTCGGTGACTTTGAAGCAAACACCTGGTGCTCAATGCCTTGCAACCAGCACTTCTGTGAATGAAATGTTGTCAAGATGGAAGCATCCACCACCCCACCCAACCCCCACCAACCACTTCCTTT
The DNA here is from genome assembly GCA_004024945.1 of Uropsilus gracilis. NCBI lineage: Eukaryota > Metazoa > Chordata > Mammalia > Eulipotyphla > Talpidae > Uropsilus > Uropsilus gracilis. The sequence goes on from PVHY01000413.1 coordinate 178,629, forward strand.
ACTTTCTCCTTCTAGGGACCCCCTTCTCTCTAGTGAAGTGGCTTAACCTCTCCACCCTTCACTCCATTTCCCTTCTAACTCTCATCACCACTGACTCCCACCTGTTTGGTTACCATCTGTCTCTCCCATGAGAACAGAAATGCCTTAAGACAGACTTGTGTTGTCCGATTCACAGCTCTAGTCCCAGAAGCTGATCCTCATGAGCGTTGGTTGAATGGACAAATACATAAGCATGAACAGAATTTACATGGCATCTAGAAAAGGCAGGTATGGAGTGCACCCTGACTGCTTATTTTTACCCCCACATGACTGGCCCCATTACTAGGGCAGTGCTTGCCACATAAGTACTCAATAGTTGTTGAAAAAGTAACATCTTGAATTATTTTTATCCAGGATCCCAGGATCCCATTTGGAGGACTTGGGTTCAGTTCTCTGTGGTAAAGCTGTAGGTACATGGTAGACATTTACTAAATGGCAATTTCTTCTTCTCCTCTTTCCTGGGTATTCATGATCTTGCTGGGTCAGTGTCTGGGGCTGGAATGGCAACTTGTATGCTCCGTTACTGACTTTGTTTTGGCAGTTCTCTGGGATGAGGGATCTTCCCACACTGTCTGAACCTGTACTTCAGTAGCTTCAGCTTACCCTTTGCACAGGGGTCTCAATGGCAGAGGTGAAAAGAGGGCATCCCACTGTATCTAAGGCATCAGAAACCAATGCCCAATGCAAGCTGGGCTTGCAATATCGAAAAAAATACCGCTTTGGAGAGGCTGGGGGCAGGTGGTCACATTTATTGCTACTTGTAGCAAGTGACCTGCACATGATCAGGCAAGAATTACATCCCCTTAACCTTCACTGTCCATCAACTGTGCACCAGATCCTATGCTAGATGTTTCCATCTACCTGTTGCTCAGTGCACACAACAGCATGCCTAGTATCATGCATTAAGACTATCGAGTATCATGCTTTAACATTATCAAGGCTTAACATTGTCATAGACCAAGGCAAACATTACCAATGAAAAAAATGCCTCCTCACTCCCCATCATTCCTCTCATTATTAAGGATTGGTGAATCATCTGGAAGGCAGAATGATATGAACAACCGGATATCTGCATGTCAACTTGCTTTCACTTCTCACTTTAGTCCAGCCTAGTGGTGCCATAGAAACCCTTACAGGGCTGTGTAAGTGACACTCCTAGGCTGTATCACGATGGCTGGGATTGTTGGGGTCAATGCTGACACTCTAGGGTGAACGAGCCTCCTGCACTGATGCAGACCCAGCCTGGTACCTGGTCTCTAGGACCTCACCTTTCCCCCTAGGGCTCCTGGAAGTCTCAACACACTCTCAGAGCCTGGGTGATGGGGAACAGGGAGGTGGAGGGCTCGCCGGCTCTCTCTGGCATCAGGCCACTCCGCCCCAAACTGCTTTTCCTTTGTAGTTGCCTTGAGGCTCAGCATCTCCAAATTAAAATCGCTTATGATTATTTATGATCGTGTGCCCTTTGGATGGTGGTACAAATCTTCTACATGGCCCCCTGGGGCCTCCAGGGGAAGGGCTGCCATGTGGCAGGGGAAGATTTTTGGGTCACCTTATGAATCTAGTTGCTTTTATGGGTTCAGTTCTTTGGGTCTCATCATTTCTGGAGGACGGTTCTTTTCCTGGGTAAACTTCTTCGCAAAAAGAAAGGACTGAACAATTCTTAGGAAGGGCCCCAGTATCTTCTCTGCAGTCAGTCTGCCTGTCTTAGGCCCTGTACCTTGGGGTCACATGCTTGTTTGGCACCGTTTGGCAATTAGTGACTGCTCCAGGGTAGATGAGAGGAGCATGAACGTCCACGTGCAGGCAGATTTCCTGCATTTATTCAACGTTCCTTTTCAAGAAGAAAGCCAGCTCTGTGCTGAATTCCTCCTGGCTCCAGCTGTGGGATCTCAGAGCAGCCCCTTGACTATCCTGAATCTCAGTTCATTTCTATAGAATTGCCTATAGGAGAGTTGTGAAAATCAAAGAAAAAGAAAAGGAAAGGAGAAAAGGGGACTCACTGTAAGTACCTACAAAGTGCCTGAGTCCTGCAATTTTATGCGAGGCTCACACCTCAGAGTAAAATTTTAAGTAATGGGAGATGTGAAGAGCAGCGTCAACATTATTTTAAGTTTTAAAACCATCACTCTGTGCTCGCTTTGGCAGCACATATACTAAAACCATCACTCTGTCTACTTAGGGAAGCATGGGCTGGGCAGAGACAAGTCAAGAGGGGAATAGATGGAGGGGAGATTGCAGGGGTCAAAGTTATTGCAAGAATCCAAGGCGGGAATGTCATCAGGTTGGCCTGGGTGGAGGGAGGAGGAGAGATTTGGGAGTTGTTGAGGGTTTCATCTGAGGGGCTACTGACAGTTTTGAAGTCAGGGGGTGAAGGGGCAAGAGGTGATAAGGTAAGTCCTGAAGTTGAGGGGTGCAGCAGAATAATAGTTTCTGGGGTCATCCGGAAGCTGCACTTCCATCCAGGGACCAGCTTGTCCCTGAATGGGTAGGAAAAAAGCCCCACGCAGCAGCTGGCTTGTTACCTCCTTTCCAGTGCAGCTCAGGGCTTGCTCTAACCACGTTACGGTGATTGAAATCCTATTCATCGAAGTAAGTACATCTGAGCTGCTCAGAGATGCCCACTCAGCGTGGCCAGCAACCTGCCTGCCGCTCACTTGGTCAAGTTACATACACCTGAGCCCCATCAGGAGCTTGCACGAGAAATGCCAGCACACTCTTCATGACCACAGCTCCGCCAGGTGTCCCTGAACAAACAGAGGCAGAAGTTGGACCCCCCAAGAGTGTTTAAAGGGCCATTCAACTGCAGGTTTCCCGCTAAAGGTTCGAAAAACAATCCTTGCACATTTGGGGTGACCTGGGGGGTGACAGTGTCCTCTTACAGTGACAGCAGGAAGGCAAGGAGGAGGGAAGAAGAGCAGCTTGCCAGGCTTGCCAGCTGCACCTCCAGGCTACTCCATAGAAGCTGGAGATCCAACCAAATCAGGGGCAGATTATAAAAAACTAGGGAGAAAAGACCTAAGTCTGCAGGGATGAAGAGATCATCAGATAGCAGCTGGTAGAGAAAGAAGTGAAGGAAGAAACTCATTTATCAAAGATCAAAGAACTTTCTGCGCTTTATTCATCCAGCATTTGTGGGTGCCTACTGTGTGGCCAGGCACTGTTCTAGCTGAAAACAGATGCGATCTCGACACTCATGGTTCTGATGTCCTGGTGGGTGAATGAGATATAGAAGATAAGCAAATTATTGTGATAGAATCTTTTGTAATTGTGAGGACTATGAAGAAAATGAAGGGGTCCCAGGAGTGAGGAGGGGGGCCTTCTTCAGCAAGCCAAGAGGAAGTGACATTTGAGGAGAGGAGCCTAGAGGGGAAATGGGCTTTGGGATTAACTGTGTAGACTTCAGCCACCCTGTTCACGATGTCATTGTGGTGCACGCATCCCTATTTGGGTGGACTATTGGTCCAGCAGTTATACAGATACACCCGGCAGGGCCAGTGGGGTGGAGGCAGGAGAGCCCCACAGACCCCAGGAATCTTCATGCTCTTTCTCTGGCATTTTCTTGACATTCCCTTTGCCATATTCACCTTCTCTCCTCTCCCTCCCTCCATGTTCCTACCAGGGTGACACCTCCTCTTCATGCTTCCTCCAGGCCCAGGTGTGCCCACTCACACATGCGCACACCCACTGGGCCAGGCTTATGTGGCGGGGGGGAGGGCATTCCAGGCATGTCCCAGACAAATCCTATTTACTGCTGATGGCCAGTATGTTTTATTATCCCTTGTTGGAGGTGACCAGCAGGAGTGTTGAACTGATGTGTCTGGGGTTGTGAGGCTTGTGACAGGCACAGCTGGACCTCAACCTGAACTTCCCTTTGTTGACTCAGCTACTCTTTCAACTATGTTCAGTCACCTGTCTGCAGTTATGTTTCATTTAAGTTTCCATCAATCAGCAGAGAAATTCAGTTCCTCAAATAACTAGGTATGAATGAGTCTGGCTTTGAGAATAGGTCTGCCCTCGGGGCTAAACAGCTATGAATGAAGATGGACAGGGCAGGCCAAGAGGAAGGAGGGGTCCCCTTTCCTAACTCTGACTGGCCATCTCCAATTTGTTCTTTGGGACCCAAGTCAAATACTCAGATTTGCTTGGGTCCCTCCAAGCAGAATTAGCCGCTCTTTTGCTTGCTTTACAAATTTATTAAAGTATTTATTTGTGTTCAAATAAATCCATAAAGTGTGTTTTGGGGAGAATGAGATCAAGGATTTACAGGTGGCTTTAGAGAGTTCTGGGAAACCCTTTGGGATTTTAATAAATGTCTTTATCATTAAGATACTACATAAAAGATGTCCTAAGAATCCTTAAGTAAATTTTCTGAAAAAGAAAAAAAAACAAAAACAAAACTGGGACAAGAACCCTCTAAGATGTGTAGGATTCATTCAGAAAGGTTCTGTCCACAACCCAGAAAAGTAAACCCAAATAAAACAAAAACTACCCTCTGGAATATTCAAGCTGTCTTTTCATGTTTTAATTGGGATAAATTACCTTTCTGACCTGTACAAAGTCATCAACTATAGCATCTAGGAATTCTGTCCTTCTTTCTACTTTAATTAAGCAGCAAATCTTATTGGTTAAGGGTACTGGTTTAGAGACAGAGTGTTCCACCTAAATTCAAATCCTAACTGTGTTCCTATTAGTCATTGATTTTGCACAATTTCCATACCCTCTTTTTAACCCTAATTTTCTAACATACAAATTTGGGCTAATGAGCACATTTTTATCAAGGCTGACCAAGAGCATGTATACCTGTGTATAATGTGTGGTAGAAATAACATTCAAGAAGTGGCAGGGTATTATTTTCTTCCTCCCAAGAGTGTAGACCTTTTAGTATCATTCCATATACTGTTCAACAATAGTCTATGCCGCTACTGGATTTCTGGGTGCCTACACCCAGCCTGCTACAAATGAAGATGCTCAGTAGATGCTTGATCAATGAATGGATTGATTTTCCCACTTTGTTTCCAAACAATCTTGTGCAACATGTATTATTGATATAATGTGAGAGATGAGAGCACAGAAGTTTCTAGATGGGGGTGGACTAACTTGTTCCAAATAACAGAATATTTACAGAGGAGAATCAGGATTGGAGCCTAAGTTTGCTGGACCTAATTCCATCCTCAATTCACCTCACTGAGATCTCTTCAGAAAGTCTCCAGAATACTGAGTAGGAGGAGAAAGCAACAGAGACACAACTTCTCATCAAAGGACCACATCTGTAAGGCCATGTCCTGCGCCCCGCTGGGAGAGCCTGAATGGATGAGAGCTTGCTCAGATGCTGTGTCTGCAGGGAGCATCAGAGACATTAGCAACCAGGGATTCAAGAGATGGCTAAAGAACAAAGGAAACTGTCACAAACTCCACAACCCTTTGGTTGGCAGAATAAGGGTCTTATGAGATAAAGACAATGATAGAAGTATAATCGCTGTTTAGGCCGGAGAGCATTTAATAGTTCAATCCCTACAATCTTTCAGGAAAAAGAAATGGGAGATTAGCTGGGATGTGTGCTTTGAGATTTGACTTCAGAAAGAAACTTAAAGAAGGAAGAGCTAGGAAAGGTGAGTTTCAATGGAGAAACTGTTTCTGATGGGTTCTGGTGGCATTGAGAGAGACAAATCCTGTGGATTCTCTATTGAAAGCCCAAGGCTTGGAGGCACTGAAATATAGGGGAGGGATTAAACAAATTAAGTCTGTTTAGCTTGGATAAGCAGGGCTGACAGGGAGTATAATAACCACTCACAGAAAACAGAAGGAAGCAAATACTCAGGAGAGACTAGCATAGAAGTTTGACTGTTGGGACTTGGATAGGGAGAAAGCAATAAAGCCAAGCCAAGGGAAAGGGGCCAGATCAGAGGCCAAATTCCAAATCTGGCAGGGAAGCCAGCTCACCAGGAGTGACTGGCCCTCTTTCTGTTCAACATATCTTTCCTGTTCCCACCACAAGACCTTTGCACATGCCACTCTCCCCACACACCCCTGCCCCAGGTCCTACAAGTTGTTTCAAATTGATTTCACATGTTAGTTTCCTTGGAGAGGTTGTCCTGACTTCACAAATCAATGAGATAACCCTTTAATGCTTTATTGGTTTAATTTCTTAATTTCCCTGCACAAGAATATAAGAGCGTGAGCTCCTAACTGTCTAGGTTGGAGATCAATCAACGACACTCCACACCCCAAATCTGGTCCATCACTTGCTCTTGCAAAAACAGTTTTCCTGGAAAAACAGAAACACCCATCCCCTTATGCAGTGTCTACGTTTTGCTTCATGTTACAGAAGCAGAGTTGACTAGTGGGATAGAATTCCTGGTCTGCAAAGTCCTAAAATACTTACCATCAGGTCCTTTTTAGGAAAAGTCTTCCAACCCTGGTTCTAGACCATACTGACACTCAGTGTTTGAGATTATTTCATAGAATTAATGAAGATAAGGAAATAAAGGTCTGAGTGGGAGAAGAAGATGCAATGCTCATATTAGCAGCAACAGCTGTAGAGTCAATTCCAAATACTTCACACAACTGAACACAAAACACTTTTCTCAACACCTGCTCTAGTACCAGGAACTGTGCTGAGGACCAGGAAAGAAATGACTGAGAAAAATTAAAGTCATTCCCAGGCTGCCAATTCTAAGAGCTGATATAGAAAGGGAGCTAACATTTAAATTTCATGAGTGTGTGTGCCACACAGGTGTGTAGAATATAATGCTGGAGGGCAAAGGAGCAGCAGTTAAACATGTCAGACAAGGGAAAGGGCTCGATGAAGGAGAACATCAGTGATTCTGTCATTTCATCTTGACCTTGAATATTATCAATGGAGGCTTTAATTTACTGAGCATTTTCTTTGTGTTGGGCACTGTATAAACACTTAGCACATTTAATACTTACACGAAACCCCTATGGTGAATGTCTGCATTGGAATAAGTTATGTTATGCTAACTTATTATTAATCTAACATATTATTAAGACACATCTCAGTGTCTAAAAATGACCGAGGTATATTTATTGTCTATATAACATGTGCAAAGCAATTGGCAACCAGGGAGGGAATACGAGTGGGTTGCTCCATAAAGTCAGCACACAAGACCCCAGCGTGACAGACACCCCACCATCTAACAAAGCCACTATTTTAAGAGGAAGCTCCTGGTTTGCTACCATGGCAGGAAAGGAAGGAGAATCATGTGCCAGCTTTTAAAGTCTGCACAGGAATGTCATGTGCTCTTTGTCATCGGTTCAAGAAAGTCACATGACTGTGCCTAACTTCAAGGGAGCTTTAAGTGTGACAGGAGAAACAAGACACAGGGTTGACAATCAGTGATGTCTCCCATTTGTGTTATTTACAAATGATAAAACCACAGGAAGTAAAGGACAAGAAGGTAAGGTTACATGTTGAAGTTCACACTGAGCAATGGTAACAATGGACTTGAGTCCCAGTCTCTCTGATCCTACTGGCCATTCCCTTAACCTTAATGTTTAAAATGGTCCTGAAGTTTTGAAGAAGAGCTTCTCAAAGGGGGTGGAGGGTGGATTGGGGAGGGAAAAGTTAAAGAAACTGGAAGTAGGTGGTTAAGAAAATAAAGATCAGCAAGTCTTCAAGAATGTACGGAAGGGGTGTAGTCACTACCCCTCGAGGTTTAGAGGACATAAAGAGGCAAAGGTCACTGACAGAACAGGATGATGCCCTGGATTTCCACCACGTCTAGGCCATAAAAAAGCCATGGGACTGCAACACTATTTGTTCCCACCTTCCCTGCTATTTCAAAGCAAACATCCCCTCAAGTAAATGGTATCTGACCTACCTGCTGGTCCCCAAATTTCTCAACTTTCTCATCTTTGCCTCCAAATCTTGCACATGCACTTTCCTCTCCTTCGTGCATTCTTCTGATTTCTGCATATGGGTGAGTGTCCCTGATTCTCAGGGCTCAGTTTAGCGGTCTCATGTGAACACAGCAGAGCTGTGTACCCCAGAGTAGACCTTCCAGAATGCTGTGTGCGTATGTCATCCACCAACCTATTGCACAGGATTTGAAATTCCTTATAAACTCCTCTGGGCAGAGCCTGGGGCTCTTCCTCTTGACTCCTCAGCATTTGGGGAGTGCCTGGCACCTTGAAGTTTCTCAATAAATGCCTATTGAAGGAATGACTATATTTGGAAAAAGTCCTATAGCCTGGTGTCTCTCAGACTTTGATGAGTGTACTTATCACCCAAGAATAAGTTAAAATCTGATATTGACTTAGTGGAATTAGGTGCTATCTGAGATGGTACATTTCCAATAAAGTGTTAGGTGATTCTAATCGATGTTGGTCTAAGGACACACTTTGATTAGCAAGACTGTAACAGATGCTGTGATGTCTGGCCGCAACCTCACATCTCACAGCTCCCACCAACATCAACTTGACAGATTGTGGCTCCCAGCACCTGTAGCTCTTTCCTTGTGGTCTTCTCTGGCTGCTAGAACCTGCTCAGCCCAAGCAGGGGAGGGGGAGACCGGAAATGACTTAGAGTTAATGGCCCAGGCGCAACTGTTCATGAATAACTGCTGAGTCCGGGGAGGAAGTACCAAGACTCTCTCATCCATTGGCCGGAGTAGCCCTGAGACGTTCTCCACAGTCTCCCAGAATTTCCCCCATGGGACTGAGTTTCATCATTCACAGGTAACCAGCTCCACAGAGCATCAGCTACTGGCTTTCTTTCTTGCTGAGTCATGTCCACTCAGTTTCCTGGGATGGATACCTAATTGAGCTGCTTGTAATCCCATCATTGTGTAGGCTGCTTTTCGAGGAAACCCACTTAAGTCAGCCATGAGAACTTCACCATCTGCTCTGATTGTCCTCTGATTCCTACTAGCAATTTATTCACTCCACACGTGAGTAGGTAGTGGAAGACCAACCAACACTTGAGAATAGAAATTAATTCTGGTCTTTCTCATGTGCCCAGACTTGTGCAAACCAGGAAACAAAGCACTCACCCGAAAGTGTGGGTTCGTTCTTCCCTGACTCTCTGAACTTGGCCTTGGTGGGTGGCGCACTCCAAGCAGTGGGGGCACCTGAGGAAGAGCAGCATTTCTGAAGAGTCAGTAAATCATCTGGCAGGTAACTTCAGATGTCCCTCTGCCTATCTCTCTCAAGGACCTCAGGGTCCTCGTCTTTAAAATGATGCTATCAATAGGATCGATTTCTTTGTAGAGTTACTATGAAATTTCATTGAGACAATGGATAAAGATCAGTTCTCCAAAACATACCCCATTCATAGCGCTCCCTGCAACATGTAGTTCTGCTACTGAAGTCATTATCACGGATTCTTTCCAATAAAGTCATCCTGGGCTGAAGCTTGTCGCTGTCTCTGAAGGGGAGTTGCCACAGAAACATCTGGCCATGCTAGATGCACAGACTCCCAGAGGAAATACATATGAACTGTTCTATCTGTCATGGCGACCATCCTGGATCCAGACAGGAGGCCTGGGTTCAAATCCCATCTCTGCCTCTAGTGACCTTTGGTGATTACATGACTGCTCTGAGCCTCAATGGCCCCATCTGTGTGATGGGTACATTAATGATCCTCTCCTTACAATACTAAGGTTACTGTGATATTTAAACATTTATCAGCTAGTTGGCCTGATACACAGGAAGAGCTCGATAACTGCTGCTGTTGCTATTACCATTGTCACTATTGGCAACAGATCTATGGAAGCTATAGGACTTCCGTTCTGCCAGCCTTGGCTCCTATGTATTTCCAGGAACACTGGCTTGACTAGTTTTCCCTGACAGGCAGCTTCAAAAGAGCTCTTCATTTTCAAAGGATGCATTTGATAAGTTTGTGAATTTGCATGCTGCCAATGCCCCCCCTCCGCTTCTGTAAGTCCAGATTATTCTGTTTATTCCTTCAGTCACAGCTGTCATTTATCGTGTGGAGGCAGCTCGTTTATTATGTCTCAGGCTTCCCAGGCACCTGCTTGGGGCAGTCTGTCAACTCTCTGTCAGGCGCTGCCACCAAGTGAAAAGCTGACAGTGGCACCCACTGTCCTGGTCACCCACAAAGGGGTCTGAGAAAATGTTGGGGCTGAGATGTTTCCAAGAAGAACCTCTTCCTTTCATCCTGTGGCGCACCACCAAGAGAACTGCCTATTTTCAGATCATTTTTTCCCAGTTTGGTACCCAGAGCTGCTTTCATCCTTACACAAGACAAACATAGTGGTTTCCCTGTTTCATTATTAACACATTCTGGCATAATTACTTGGGCTCTCAACTGTGACCTGTGAGAGATTACTCAGTAGTGGAATTTTCAAGGGGAATACAGCATCCTGGTTAAAGACCGCAATATGCATTTTCCCAACCAAATCTATTTGTCTCTAAGCCCCCAAGTCAAATCTCTTGTTGAATTTGTTCAAACACAAATTAATAGTTGAATTTACATAGATTTAATGTCTTATCATCTTTCGGGTCTGGGCATCTATATTCAAGTCTAGATGCATCAGCTCAGCTATCTCATGTTGAGGACTGAAAATAATTTTAATTCCACTAAAGCTCAATCCTTTTGTACATTACTAGTCCAGAGCAGCCAATCCTTTCTAATAACATGACAAAACCTGCTGTTGTCCACAAATAAACACACATTTCTAGGACTTGGGCCATGTGCATAGGCTTGCTTTAAAAAAAAAAATCAAAGCACAAACAACTTTTGCAAGTGAAATAGATCTACCGGGCTCTGCCTGTATCTCCACCCCAACCCCCAAATGATGCAGACACTTGTTACTGAGGGGTATTGGCAGTGCTTGGGATAAACATCCCCTCAACCATAGCCACACAAATGTCACTTGAATGAACACAATTCATGCGTGCAAGCAGAATTCACTGAGCCTCTGATATGTGCCAGGGACTAGGCTGGGTGCTGGAGAAGCTGCAGTGTATAAAACAGAAGTCCCTGCTTTCCTGGAGTTGATATTTCAGCAAAGGAGACAAACAAGCAAACAAACACAAAGAAATATATGGCAGCGATAAGTGCTCGGGACACAAATACAGCAGAATAAGGGGCTACGGTGACACTGGTGGGTGACACTGGTGGGCAGATGTGGCAGTGATGTAGTGCACTGGGTAAAGTTGACCAGGAAAAGTCCCCCTTAAGCACTGATTAGAATGGGCAGCATGCAGCTATCCAGATGTTGGGTGGGCACCATCATACCTTCTGTTCAGTCCAAGCTCCCAGTGACCATGCCCTCTCGCAATCTGGCTGCTCTTGCACCTCCCCTCAAGAGGTGCTGTCGGCTTCCTTGCCTCCTTGTATCTGGATTTGCCATTGGTCAAAGGAAGTCACATCTGCAGCCCTGATGGAGCCTCAAGACCACGTGATGTAAAGAAGTCCAGTCTAGACTCCTCCGTGGGGTCCAGGAGCACTAGAGACTGGGAGAAATATCAAAGCCCTGAGGCAAGTTGCACCTAGCAGTGGTGGCTGGCAGTGGAGGAAAGGAGTGGTTGAGAGAACCCCAAAGCGGCCAGTGTGGCTAGTGGAGTGTGTAAGGACACTTGACTATGCTGAATCATTTCTAAGGAATGCAGAGTTCCAAATATGTGAATCTGTAAAAGTAGTTAAAGACAAACAACAGCTACTCCTGTCTCTTCAGATTCCAGTAACAGTAGCTGCTACTGATTAAGGGACTTTCTTATCACTTTATTTAATCCTCACATCATCCTATGTCTAGAGACAGGGAAACTTTGCTTGGAGCTAAGTTTTGTATCTACTTAATGAGTGAAAGAACCAAAAATTGTTCTAACTTCTGACCCGCAGTTCCCTTCCATGCTCAAATGTTGGGGTCCCTTCTTTCAAAGTCACTGTCTAAAGCACAGCCATTCTCACAGAATGGGTGAGTCTAAGAAGCTCCTTGTCAAGCACTTGGTGCCAACATCTTCAGTGATCTTTCAGGTAGAGTAGTCCAACTCAACTAGTTGGACAGTTTGATGCACTTCAGATTTACTGTCAATGTAAATACCGTGCTCCTACCAGATTTTCAGGTTGCTCAATTCACTCTCCACCAAACCTACATAGATATGCCTTGCTCTGTAAGTTACTGATGGCATTAACATGAGTTCCTTTTCATAATACTATCCAATAGTCTATTGGTGCTTTCCATATACATAGCTATAATTCATCTTGTTCAACCCCAAAGCAATGCTGAGGTACAGACAATTAAGGAATCAAAAATTGTAAGCAATAAACTATCCGCCTAGAGGTGACACAAGCATCAATAAATAGAATTCTTCAAGCTCAGAACTTTGGGTAGACTGTTATGGCAATTTGAAGCTATCTAGAGTATGGATGATTCTTTAAAGAGTACTTAGATCTTAGAAGTATGAGTTCTAGAGTCAGAAAGCTTTGTAGATCTCCAAGTTTGCATAATCCTAAAGAGCTTTCAAGAGTAATTTTCACTCTACATAAATGTCAACTCCAGCACTGACATTAGAATCCAATCTTCCTGTACTCACTTTAACTTATTTAAAGGTTGCTATCAAAATTAAATAAAAGAGTGCATGTAAAGTGCTCGGCACAGTGGCTGACATAGAGTAGTTGCTTAGTAAATATCTACTGAATAAATAAATGGGCAAAATAGTAAGAACCTGCTATGTGCTGGTTATGAGTTCCAAGATTTCACAGACATTAACTCTTTTAGCCTATGGAATAAATGATAGGGCTTTGCCATTCCATAAATATGTGCTTAACTGCTGTACTGCACTACCTCCCATGTATTATCTCTTAAGCACTGCCTTAAATTTCTAAGACTAATGCCACCATCACACAGATAATCCTCTCAACTTCTTGGGAGGGGAGGGGCTCTAGAGACCACTGATACTGGGTCTGATACTGGGAACCAAGTCTAAAGACCCATATCCTGTACCAAAGATACAATCAGCTCATCAGCCAGAGTACAAGACTCCAGACCAAGGTAGAATATGAAACATTCTTCTTCAAGATATTCCTACCCTTTTAAACACTAACTACCTGTAAGGAATATGAATTTACCCTTACTCAGGCTCTTTTACACCTTCCACTGCCAGCCTCAGCAGTCAAAACCTGAAGCTTTATTTTCCTCTCAGGTTTCATTACTCATAGGTGATACTGTGTTGTAAGAAAGGCCTTAATATGGTTCATGCATAACTATCAATGAGACACCCTGCTGTCTTCCTGCATCCCTGCCTGCTGGCCTTTCTGTGTATCTGCTCCCCTATTTTACCTTTAAAGTCCTGTCAGATATCTCCAAGGCTCTAAGATTCTTTTTTCCACTTGACAGAATCAACAGTGAATCTGCCCAGCCTGAGACAGTTGTACAACACCATCTACAGTCATCATCTGGAACCATGAGCCAGTCTTAAAAATAGTTCCTGTGCAAATGTGGAGTGATTTTCCTCCTATGTGAAACAGAAAAACAAAAAGCAACAAAACTAAACCAAACAAATCCTAGAAATATGACTGCATAATTGAGGCTATGTGGAGAGGGGTGAATGGGAGATAGAGAGAGGAGGGTGCCCAATGGATTATGATGGATTGTATGGATGTGTGCCTAGGTTGTGAGTATGCACAGCTGAAGAAATGTGAGCCAGTGCCTCTCAACCATGGGCAATGTTGCAAACCAATTCAATGCTTGAATTAAAAAAGTACAACCCCCCCAAAAAAGAAATAATAAAAGAAAAAAGAAAAAAAACTATTTTCTGAGAGTTGAGAACACAGAGCACAGAAGGGAAAAGACACTTGCTCAAGGTCACACAATAAGTTATGGCCCAGAGGGTCCAGAATTCAGTCCATTGTTGAGGTATTTATCAATGACTCTATGCTGACTTTTTCAAATAGTTTCCCCACATCTTATGGTCTTTCCATCTGTTATATCAAAACCTGAAGTCAGCAAAGGTGGGACCCATCAGAGGAGAGTGGGAGAGTGATTCATCCAGGTCACGCATTTCAATAGGCATCAATTTGAGACTTTTGATGTACATTCCCAACAAGATGATGTGTTTGTTACAATGATATGCTAACATGACTGAAAGCAGAAAGAGTACACTCCTGGAGGACTAGGACTAGAGTAAGGGAGAGCGAAGATTCTAGGTAACAAAGCTGAAGGGGACCCATTCCTGGGAGTGGACACCTAAATTCTGGGCCCTAGGTACCTCCCATGCTTCACCCTTGTCTTAGACCTGGTGCATCCTACAGCTTTACAATAAGCTCTCCAAGTGGCTTTTGGGGTAATACTAGTGAATATATTTTAAAATAAGTCCACTAATTAACATGTGCAGAGTAAGACTCTATTGCATACTTTTATTACTAAAAGCATTCAATGCAAACATTTGATATAGGCCACCATTTTCTAACCACTTGCATCTTATGATTTTTTTAATATTACAGAAGTCTCAAAAAATGCAAGTGCCTTGGGCTTCTCAGAAATGGAGATGTCTCCAAGCTCAGAAATCCTTTTTGCTCTGAAAGTTGATCCGTCAATCCCTTGTCCCTCCCCTTCCTCCCTCTTCACTCCTACAGCAGCACTTAGGGATTCAAGTCCCCTTCAATATCTCACTCCTAAAGCCCCCTCCCTGTGGCCTTGCAAGCCTGACCCTCTTTCTCCCTCAACCCTCATCTACTTCCACTGATCTTTCCCTCATCTGTTTCATGTGCCTCTGCCTCAGATTACAAAGAATTTCATCTCCAGGGTTTGTGGAGCTCTGCGTAGGGGTGCCTATGGGGCTTCATGCATAATTAATGACAATTCAGCTACACATGTTTTCTATTAGCAATTCAGGCTCTTTTTAGGCCTTTTTAAAACATACTTTGCAATTCACCAAAATTCTGAGAGTCATTTAAATAGGAAAAATCCATAAAAACACCGAATGTCTGAGGCTTCTGGAAGGAGGCTTTAATGAAGAATTTCCCCCCTAGAGGAGCATTTCCTGAAATGCCTTTTACTCAGTACCACAAGTTGCTCCAGATGAGTACAAAACTAAATCGCTGGTCTCCTCAAAACAATGTCAATGGAATACATTTTTTAAAAAATGGTCCTAGGTTACCATAACAACCAAGGTTCCAACATCATGTTGACTAACTGCAAAGTGATATGATCAAGAAGACCAGAGCAGAGAACAAAAAGTATCAGGTTGCTATAGCAACTAGATATACAGAAAAAGGAGTTGTTTCAGTGGGGAAGTTTCCAGTGCAAAAGTAAATCTAAAGCATTCTTCTAGGGTGAGTAATTACCTAGGACACTTTTCGATCAGTTCAAACTCATCCCATCATTTTGTTTGGTTGGCAAAGTTTACAGACAGAAACTGTATCAGTTAGCTATTGCTGTATAACAAGTCATCCAAAAATGGAATGAACTTAAGCAAAATCATTTATTTTTCTCCACAGTTTACACATTAATTGGGAAGTTATTTTCATCTCGGTGGTACTCAGGTTATCTGCTCCAGTCTCATCTGATCTTAGTCAGGCTTGTTCAACAGTCCCCAGTTAATGCAAGTTTACAGGAGCTGAGATGACTTGGCTGTGAACAAGGACTTTTTCACTGTCCACTTGGAATTGCTCTCATGATACAGCATGGTTCCAAAAGCAAAGCCAAATCTCAGAAGACTTCTAGGGTCCTTAAATTAGAACTAAAATACTAGCATTTCTACCACATTCCATTGACCAAAGCAAACTGCAGGGCTAAATAAATTCAAGAGGTATGGAAACTCCTCTTCATAAAGGAAACCTCTGCAACATCTCATTGCAAAAGGTATGGACAATGGTAGGAGTGGAGAATTGGAATCATTTTTCCAAACCTTATACCAATAAACCAATTTTTGTAAGCAAGATGCCTCTAGATATCACACTCAACAGTTGAATATGCAAAAACTCAAACCACCCAGCTTCATATCAAAAAGTGTTTGACTTTAGATTAAAGCCATATCAGAAAATGCCAAATCACAGCTCATGTATTAGACACAATTTTTTTTATTATGTGATTTTAGGATTTTGTACTTGTTCCTTAATTTCATTTTCCTCTTTCAAAAATGAGCAGAGTCAAATGGCCACTTGAGCCTCAAAGGACAAATAATTGATGCTGAATATGAAATGGCCTGAAATATCCACTCATCAGCTGATGGAGAAGTTTATTAAAGGGTTTTAAATTGTGATAGTTGAAGCCAGATTGTCTGGCATCAATTTTTCTCTCAAACTCTACTGGTTTCAAGAACTTGGATAGAATGCTTGACTTTCATAAATTTCCCAGTAATCTCATCTGTAAAATGTATGTAAAATAATTTTATTCACCTATTTTATTGACTCTAAGAGAAAGTTTTCATTTTTTTTTTGTATTTCTGAAATTGGGATGCACCATCCAATTGATTCCACATTAAAGCCAGACATACTAGATGTGTGTCCAACTGATGGTATCTTAGCTCATTGTGTCATTGTATTCATTCACATGGTGGTACCTTCCTCAGAGGGTTGAGTTAATCTCCTGATATGTTAGAACAGCATCTGTAGTAAGTAAGTGCTCAATAAATGTCAGTGATGAGGAAGAAGAGGAGGAAAACCCAAGCTGGCCTATATGTACGAGGAGTGCACATTCTAGTTGTGAACAGTGTGGAAACTTGAAAGAACAGCACAATCTGTGTCTGTTCCTATGTGGTATCTTTTCAGGAGAAGTGAAGAAACTGAACCTCCCTGATCAATGGTTCTCAGCAGTGGTGAATTTTCTTGACTGGGCATCAACTCTGGGAGGACAGTGTCATCAACTCTGGGAGGACAGTGTCATCTGCCCATTTTGCTGAAGGAGAATGTCAATCAGGGAGTTGTGGGAAAGTGTGTTTAGGGTCACTAGATCAATTAGTGGTTTGGAAGAAGTGACCACAGACTTCTGGCTCCAAATTCTCTTAATTCATCTCCCTTGGGGCCACTCTATTGTTTCAGAGCTCAGAATTACTGTATTAAACCAGCCAGTGCTGATTCAAGGCTTTTTTTCCCCAAAAGTGCTCAGAGGGAGTTATTTAGGTGAAGGTGGAATTTGGGGACTTTGTGATATGACCCCTCACTCCCTTTCCCATATTCATATGTTGAATCCTATAGAAGGTAAGGATTTGGGGTGATCATTCATAAGGGTGATGCCCTCATTTATAAGGGTAATCCATTGTAAAAGTCTGAGAAAGTTCCATTGCTCTTCCACCAGCTGAGGTTACAGCAAAAAGATGGCAGCCTAAGAAGGGGACCTCACAGACACTGCATGTGCTGACACCTTGACCTTGGACTTCCCAGTCTCTAGAACTATAAGGAATTTTAGCTGTTGAAAAGCCTCACGGTTTGTGGGTTTTTGTAATAGCCATCTGAAGGGACTAAGTCTGGGGCAATGTTTGTACAGGAAACACAAGACTTTTACTTAGATTGCATGGTAGTTTGGGAATGGTTTGGAGTTGTCTGAATAGAGATTATGAGGGATAAGTTACTGCTCTGAGCAATCACTCCAATTATAAAATGCTACTTAGTTCCCTCTACCTCTCAAACCCATTTGCTCCTAAAGACCTTACTGCCCAACCAAATTCCTGGGAGTTCCTAAATAGTTTCATTCATTTCTGCATCAGATCTTGTTGATTATTTGCTATGGAAAATATGCTGATGCTTTAAACAGTCCCACAGGAAGTCATTCCACATATAGACCTGACTTCTAAGGTGCAGACATCCCTGAATTTCACACAATGCAAAGGGATTTTCTTCCTTTGGTCAAAGAAAGACTCTATAGAGAGTGACATCCTTATTCAAAGGTGAGAAGCAAGAAATCATTTAGAGTTTTGCAGAGCCAATTAGGCAAGAGGAATTCAGCGCAGTATTCCAATGGCACCTCTGCAGGTGCATGCTGTTTTTCTGTAATTAACCTTTCATGTGTCTCAACATTGCAGCTGCTGATGGTGAGCCTCGTACCAGCTCAATTTCTACTTACCTGAGGGTGTGGCTCCTGTTGGGAGCCATTCGGGTCTTTTGCAGATGCTCAGTAAATGAATACAAAGAGAGAAGGAAAGGACTGTGGAGGCAAAGGAGAGAAGGAAAGGAAATGAACTGGATCAAAGGAGGAAGAGATGTAAATGTTTCCACCTTTGTTCATTTTGCTGTAGAACATTTAATTGCCTCACTTAGCACATAACACAACATAAAGCAGTGAAAATATTCTTTTCCTCCAAGGGACTGTCTCGTCAGTGTGGGGTGCTCTAACAAAGTCCCATGGGCAGGGTGGCTTATAAATAACAGAAATTTATTTCTCACAGTTGTAGAGACCAGAAGTCTGAGACCACAGTGCCAGCATGGCCAGCTTCTGAAGAGGGATCCCCGTCAGGTAAGCAGTATAGTGTACCTTACCTCTTCTTATACCTCTAAACAGCAGAAGGAATGAGGTATCTCTCTTGCCTCTTATTATAGGGGCACAGATCCCATTTGAGAGAATTCTAACTTTCAAGGGTCTCATTCTCCAGACACTTTCCCATTGGGGTTAGCATGTCTACATAGAAAATTTGAAGGTAAGCATTTAGCCTAGAACAGGATCACTCACTGCAATGTTCACTGCCTCCCAGAAAGAATATCTCCTGCTACTTCCCTTGACAATTTTTGATGTTTAGGCGAGAGAAACAGAGGTTTCATATGATGGGTGTATGTAATTCCTTCATTTGATTCCTTTACCTAGTTCACTTCTTTCACATTGTATCATGAGAAGCTATGTCTGCTACACTAGAAGCAGTTACCTGCAAAGCAAGTCTCCTATGGACTGGATCCTCCTGATATCCTGCACTGTAGGGCTCATCATGGAAGAGACCTGTTGAGAGTGGCACAGATCCTTTCGCACCTCCCACCACCAGCCTCTACAGACACCATTTGCAGTCCTGTTTCTTCCCTTGTTTCACCCACACATTATTCATGCTATCGTAAAAGAGCACTTGGGAACACAAGCACTGGGCACACACACCTATAGACAGAGACAGCTGGCTGGGCATGGGGCCTGTGCACCTATGAGGACAGACACTCAGGCTAAGAAGCTGAGAGCACGGGGTGCGTGTACCTGTAGTACAGACAGCTGGGCTGAGAGCTTGAGCTCAGAGAGAGACAGAGGAAAGAGATAACAGAGAGAAGCCAGAGGGAGAGCAGGAAATTTCAGTGCTGAGAGGTTCAGTTGCTGCCAGTCTCCCAGTCTCCCTACCTCCCTGCCTGCCTGCCTACCTGCCTACCTCGCTGCCTGCCTCTGTGCCAGCCTGCTCCCCTGTCTTCTGGTCTGCCAGTACCTGGTCCCCCACTTCAGCACTAAAGGGCTATCAACTCTATTGAGGGCTCCAAGATTCTTTTTCTGTCTGCCTGACTCCATGGTGAACCTGTCTGCCCTAAGCCTGGTTGTGCCACTCTGCTCTCTATCTTCTTTATGAGACTTTAATGCTATGAATGTCCAACCCAATACCCAGTTCCAGCTGTCACCTACCATAAATTCAGGATGCTCTCATCTCAAACACACCCTCCAATTTGGTGATAATCCATCCGGCTGTTTTGAATGACAGAATAACATTAAAATGAACGGCCATTTATTTTGTTAATGCAGATGAGATGCAGGCAGCTGTTTTGTTGATACTTTTTTCCTTCTCTGAGACATTGAAGCTGCTAGTGTCGAGTTTGTTACATGGGCTCCAATTTCTTCTCTCCGAACTTCAACCAGACTGAGTAGCTCAAGGTGGGTGAGATCTGTTTCCTATTTCAGTCTGGTCCCTGTCCCTAGACCAGGGTACAAAGTTTGGAAACCAAGGCCTTCAATGAATGTGAAATCCATGGGCATATTTTCCCCTCCTCTACTATTTTAATTTCTTGGCTTGTAGTTGAGTCTGTGCTCAATGTCCAGTCTGTCCGCACTATTTTTAATTCGATCTCAAATTTACTTTACCAGTGAGCACAGACTAAACAGCCAGATTTATAAGAATATATGGCCATGAAGGGGTGGGGCTGGGAGAAAAAAAAAAAGAATGCATGACCAGTTGCAGTCACTACTTCTAGGCTTTCCCTGCTTTGTCCTGCTTATCTTCTGCCAAATTTATTCCTGATATTCCAGAGCCTACAAGGGTTTCCCATAATCCTTGAATCACTATGACTCAACTGACTTCACATCTCTGTGATCTGGTTCTTGGGCCATGTTCTTCCAGGCAGGCTTCCCCACAGTTACTTACACACCTCAGTCTGGGTCCTGTACATGATGCTCAGTCCTGTCTCTGGGCCTCCTCTCACGGTCTCCCCAATCCTGGATTGACCCCAATTTTCCCCCCACATACCCTCAAGAAACTATTTTCTATATTTTTTGCTAGTAATTAAAAATAGCCAACATTAAGAACTGAGCATAGTTTAAAATTCGAGAGTACTATAATTTCTTGAAACAGTGGAAGATTTGCCTACACTGTCCTTCCCATTCTTTTGGCTGTTTTTATTGTTTATTTGTTTTTAGAGAAGACTCACCAACCCCAGTCAATTAGAACATTAGTATTGACAATTAACATCCCATACTTCCTCAGAGAAACAACTAATTCACAGTTAAGATATACTTTATGGGGAAAGTGGCCTTAAATTAGTTCTTAGGGCCTTAATTAAGTACTAAAATACATAAATGAGGCTAGATCAGTGAGGTGGAGGGGCCAAGTGCTTATACATGTGTTGTTTGGGAAATGGGCAGTACAAATCAGTGACCAGGATTTCTGCAACATTCCCTCCTGCTAAATGCTGGTGAGTGGAGGTAGAGGAGAACATGAGGAAGAAGAGCTATGTAGGGAATCAGAGCCAGGTAAGACTGTATGCTCTCTGCATCCACCTACCACTGCTCTTGAAGCCAGTACAAGATCTTTCAGCCTACACTATGTAATGAGCAGCGTCCTGGTAGACAAAGACAACCCAGCTTCCACGGTAATGTCCAACTATGTATTAGTGCTTTTCTGAAATGGCAAGCAGGCATCTGGCTCAAGGAGTTTGTAGAAATAATTTAATGAGACTGAAAAAAAGAAGACAAGAAAATCTAAGATATTTTCACCTCAAAAGCTGTTCAAAACACTGCATGGGATTGAGGATGATGTGTGCTTTTTGCCATGAATAGAGAATTTGCTCAGAAACCAAGAACAGAGAAATAGACAGGTTCTTTAAAGAATGGGGGCATGTAATCAGAAACATTTCTAAGGCTCCAAGATGGCACTTGTCTTTCTGAACATCTTTATAAAAGATGGCAGACTTGCTGTTAAGCAGAAAACCCTGACACATGGAGACGAGTAAGTTCTTCCACAGAGTGAGAAGTCAAAAAGAGTTGAGGGACAGTTTTTCTGAACCCCCAGTCTCAGTAATCAATGACAGATCAGTTGATTACAAAGCCAACATGATCAATTGCTAGGTAGTGTTTTGAGCTGCCTCTACTCTCACTGGTATTTCTAGACCAAAATGGGCCAGAAATTGCTACATTATTCCTCAGTACAAAATTTGGTAGAAAACTGGATATGTACTAGAGGTTCACTCAACAGAGGCTAATTTTTATACCAGATTTCAGGTGACAAATGTTCCACTCCTTGACTGCCTCTCACCTGAGAGCCAGCTACAGAAGTATGTTTAGAGAGTTTCTGTCTCCGTCATGGTAAAGGATCAGTATTTTGGTCAATTAGCAATATCAGCTATGCAATTAAAAATAAAAGCAGAGATAAGTACAAATATGCTGAGTATCTGAAGACTGTAGGACCCATCTAAGAGCAGGTTGTAAGGTACTGAAGGAGAGGGGGCGTGTACTTAAAGGCAATCTCATGGCTACCAGGAAATTCTTAGACCAAGGAAGGGAGACAACAGTGTTTGCAAAGGTGAAGTGTTTTCCATTCTGTTGGGAAAGGTTCCAACTGACTCATTCCTAGTATTTACCCATGTTACTAGGCACAGACACCTCTAAAATTCAATGAAAGGAGAGAGAAGGTCAAGTTCAAATTGCTGCACCTACTTCCCAGGAACTCTGACTCCCTGTAGCTCTCAAGTTGCTTGAATAGTCACCAATTCTTTGGATGGCAGAACCAGTAACTCTGAATTGACCGGTCACAAGACAAAACCCCTAATGCACAGGCCCTGGATTTTGATAACAATCAACAGAATCACAAGTAGCAATAATAGCAAGAGTTTAGGGGATTTCGGAATGCAATGCCTTCACTTTCCTGGAACAGCTCATTTAATCCTATCAAAATCCCAGAGAGTAGCTGTCATTATCACCATCTTCACAGCTCAGGCTGAAAGAGTGCACACGTGTTCTCCCGCTCCACCTGATGACGAACAGAGTTAGAGACTCAGCGAGTATCAGGCAACTTTTCAAATCCGCGAATTGACTGATTAAGCCAGTTTCCCTGACCCAAGTTTAATTCCCTGCCTACTTCTTCAATATTGATACGGAAAGAATCATCTTCTGGCTATTATTTTCATTATTAGAAAGACAAGATAATGATGTTATGGAAACAGTTCTACCTTTTCTGGTCTAGTAGTTTTCGGTAAGAAAATAAGACTTCACATCTTTCCCAGTCATCCTCCTCCCTCTGCTTCTCCTCCTCATCTTCATCATCCCAAGTCTGTCACTTGGGGCAGGTGCCTCATCCATTCATTTTCCTGCCTCAGCTCACACAGTTTGTCTCTGCATCATTCTGTGACCTTAAGTCTTAGGATTGTTTCTGTTTAACCTCTGCCTGATTCCCATGTGAACTTTTCCTTTGGAGCAAACCAAAATAATTGAGTACAGCCCCTCCCCCTCCCCCCCATGATAGCATGTACCTTCACAGCCAGAGCCCCTGTTTATGCCTCACATCACAGCTTTGAACCCAGAGAAGGAACCAGTCCAGGCAAAAGGTTTGCCCAGGCCTGGAGACTAATACTAGGGCCAGTCCTACTTCTTGTTCTGATTTCCCACACACCCCTTCCCGGCCTGGACCTCAGTTTCCCTAACTTCACCAGAAAGGGGCTGGGTGAGATGTTTCCTGATGAGGCCTCCAAGACCACAATTCTGGATCTGTTTGCTTCCATACGGAAGAAAACAGAGTAAACTCTAAGAGAAACGATTTCCAGTTCACCTGAGTAGGCTCAATTCTGCCATAGGGAGTGAGGAGGCAAAACATAAAGCAGGGATGCTTCAGCACTGCCCAGGCTGAGACCTGATGGACAGGAGAGATTCCTGTAATCACGAAGCAGGAGCCAGCACAACCCATTAAGTCCTTTTAGTTGAAGCTGCCACAGAGCTGTCCGCCTCCCGCTGTGCCTGTGAACTGAGTCCCTCCCAGTTTGGGGGCCCAGGCATTTTCTCATACTCCCCTCCTTAGCGTACTCTGCCACCGGCCTGCCCCGGAGTCCACATTTAAGCTGACCAAAGGCCGGTGTGAAGCAGTGCAATTTAAAAATATTACCATCACTTGGGACCTGATTTCCTTTTCTTCTTTTGACAAATGGAAACTCCAGGGGTTGCTCTGAGCTGATGCCCAGATAATGCTCAAATAGCAGACACTCCAGCAGCCCTTCCCCCCGACCCATCAGGAGACTGGGCTTCAGAAAGGTTTGCTGATGTGCTAGAAATCACACAGCCCCAAATCCAGATCTCAGATGGCCTCTATTAATGCAAGTCTCTAATAAGGCTGTGTTGCTCCCCTATTCATGTCAAACATCCACTCACCTATCATGACCTTTTGAAAAATATTTTTCAAGCTTCTTAAGTTGCCATCAAACTTATTTTAATTTCTCTCATGCTTTATGGACAGGGCCATGCTCGTCTGTCTCAAACACTCCATGAGATCTCCCCCATTTCCTTTAATATACTCCACAATGGGAGGGAGACACTGCTTGTTCCAAACTCTCCCTCTCTCTTCAGGCAGACAGGTACAGGTTTACGTCACCCTACCTGGGTGATGCTAGATTAAGCACTTCATCTCTGGGGAAGTTTGTTGACCACCTAGCAAATGGGGAAGCCACTAGCTCCAAGAGTTTATGATCAAGAATAAATAGGGCAATATAATGTGATCTACTCAATCAAGGATGCCTACTGCTAATTATAAAATGAATAATTCTTATTATCATGAATAATGATACATTTCTTGAACTTGTCATCTCAAAATAAGACAAGGCCAAGTACAAGTTGATCTGTTTTACCATGAACAGCACGAAAAAGTACTAAATATAAAATAAAATAGAAACGCCTGTGAGTCACAGTTCATTCTTGGAGGAAACCGATATTTGTTGTGTTTTAGGAGGTTGGATGGGGGCAGTGCAGATGCTCCATCTTGTGAATGAGAAGAGAGTATGAGAGCTTTATCTGGTGAACACAGGTGCAGAGAGCAGTCAGAACATCACCTGGATCCACAGAGCCCTGCCTGAGCACCTGCTTTGCTCCCTTACTGATATGCTCATGGGGCTTGGAAGCATCTCAAAACCCACAGGTGTACTTCTGGTTCTCGACTCAGGTAGTCTCTTGAACCTGCGGACTCTTGGGTCTTTACCTCTAAAACAATGACCTGATCTGACCCACTTCAGCTCCCAGATCTCACTTTTTTATTTCATGTTGATGTTATCTTCATGGTAAAGACTATTATTCTTTTTCATCATCATTCTGTGACCACAGCTCTCTGAAAATTCTCTCCTTGGCCCATTGACCACAGTTCTGGTTGTTCAACCCTCACCATATACCCCCCAGTTTTCCAGGTCCCTGAAAGAAACTGATGAAAATTCATGGGAAGGAGGCATTGAGCTCTTGCATTGGTAGATAAACTGAGTCAGTTGAGAGAGGGAATTAATTTGAATGGACATGACTTAGCATTCTGCTGAAATGGAAGAATTCTCAATGCATCCTCACAACCACTTTGATCTCTCTCTCTCTCATAGAGACAATATTAAGAGGTAAATCCAACTTGTCAGGTATGCTATTGTGTTTATGCTCTGAGGGGATGTTTATCAAGTGTCCAGTGAGCCAAACCATGTAGATAGACAAGCTAGGTCATTTCAAACTCTTCGCCCAACCCAGAAAGCGCCCCTGTCTCCATGAATCAAATCATTCAGAGTGTCAGCCTATCACTTCCTCCTGGTCAACATATATCCCACTGTTCTGAATTAAATTTCAGTAGAGTGGGCTATTTTTCATGCCAAAAACACCGAAGAGGACAGGGAAGAAATAAAGTCCCCATATGTACCCTCCTGCAATGGCTCTGGAGAGCGGAAGGCAATTTATATAGGGACGGTCACTGGGCTCAATGGGCTTTAAGGTAAGCAGTTTGAATTTTCAGGTGGGGAATTTTTCATCAAAACTGATGAATAAGCTTTGGAGCATGTTTGCAGCCTTAGCTTCCTCCACGGTGACACATAGAATGAGGTCACTGCCATTTATTCAATCACAGTTACACCTGAGCATCCCTGAGGGCAAGTGTAAAAACCAAATCCTCAGCTTCCCAGCACCATCACCAGGACCCCAACTTGGAGCCTGGGCTTCCCCCAAAGCATCGTCATCAGCACCTCGGTGCCTGCCATGAGCTAGCACAGCGCATTTCTTACTCATGTCATCTCCTTTCCCCTCAGAGTTGAGACTGAGCCTCAAAAGGGTCAAATCACTTAACCAAAGCCACCTGCCTCCTCAAACTCAGAGCTGAACTTGGACTGGGTGGGTCACACTTGAAGTCAAGCCTTCCTGCTTTGACCTTAGCAGGCTGCCTTCCCAACCAGGAGCCCTTGCCCTCTCATGAAAGACTCACATGGACCCCAAATGACCAACTCATCAAATTTTAAAAAAGATCATGGTGACATGGCAGGGAAGAGATGCTCTGGATTAAATCTCACTGGAAAAAGAACAATCATATCTAATCTTTGTCTGGTGCTCAGAGAACCTTTTGTGCAGGAATTGAAAATGCACGGGACTTGGGAACCAGCTACACAACGCTGAGGAGCTTAGAGTCTGCAGAACTGGAAAGCAAACACCTTAAGGGTTTGGCCCTTCTCAAGTCACACTCCTCTTGCCCAGGGTTCATGGTAGGATCAGTGTCTCCCTCTACTTATACTCAGACACAGCCAAGACTTGCTCTGTCTTGCTCAGTGGAATGAAGACCATGTGTCATGTTGAGGCTGGCACACTTAACTGCCATTTCCCCAGTATTGGTGGTAGCAGAGTCTGTCACAAAGGAACCTCCATCACTCTTAGGGGTGCTACCCTAAGTTGCTACCCAACTTAGCAACTTAGGGTAGCACCCCCCCTGCTGATGCACAAAAAGGGTGTTTTCTGAATGAGAAATGTTATTTTACATTATTGGAATTTATAATATTTTACATTATTGGAATATAGCCTAGCCTATATTGCTACAGCTGCTTAAGCATTCATAATTACAATGATAGTAATAATAATAAAAATATACATAGGTAGATGAGTAAATGACCGTTTTCTTTTTGAAAATATCGTATCTACACATTACATTTTGTGTTTGCGTCCCAAGGCAAGTAAATTGGGTCCACAACAAGACCCCACCTCACATCGGTAAGACTGGCCCATGTCCAAAAAAATGGGCAAGATCAAATGCTAGTGAGGATGTGGAGTAAAAGGAACACTTTCACACTGCTGTGTAAAAATGGGAATGCAAACTGGTTCAGCCACTATGGAAAGCTGTATGTGGGGGAACCCTCAAACTACTAAAAATGGAACTACCATTTGACCCAGCAATCCCACTTCTGGGAATCCACCCAAAGGATACCAAAACACTAATTCAAAAGGAAACTGCACACCTATGTTTATTGCAGCACTATTCACAATAGCCAGAATATGGAAAAAGCCCAAATGCCCCCAAACGGACGAATGGGTCAGAAAGCTGTGGTATATTTACACAGTGGAGTATTACTTGGCAATCAAAAAGGCAAATCATGCCATTCATAGCAACATAGATGGAGCTGGAAGGAATTAGTCTAGCTGAAAATAGAAGGAAAAATAAAAATACCAGATAGTCTCACTTATATGTGGAATTTAGATAAATCAAACAAAAGGACAAGACATAGTAAAAGTTGACTGTAGACATGAAACACCCAGCAAGGAGCAGGATGGAGGGGGGTGAATTAGGGGAAAGCAAAGGGAATATGGTGATGGGTCATGGGTTATTGGTGGGAGAACCATTGAACCACAATGTAAAATAAATTAATTAATAAAAAGATGATGCTATAAATTCCAAAAAGAAGAGACTACAGAACTTCCAGTCTCCAGCCAAAAGGCAGTTAAGAAGAGAACCCGTCCCAGAAACTGAGTCTGCCAGCACCTTGCCCGTAGGGAACCAATCTCCAGAACTGTGAGAAATAAAGGGCTGGGGGTTTAAGCCACCTTGACTGTGACCTTCTGGCACAGCTGTCCTAGTAGATGATGCAGACCCTGCTGCACTTGCTGCTTCCTCCACCTGCACCTCTGCTGGTGCAAACTTCACCACTCAAATCTCAGGTCAACTGTGACCTAGGCAGGAAGCAGCCCTTCCACAGACCTCTGCATGAATGATTCCTGCCTGTCATCACTCCCTGTCACCACTCCCCATCACCCAGGCACTGCCCTGAACTTACTTTACTTACTTACTTGACATGGTTCTGGTTTATTTCCCTCTGCCTCCCATGAGTATAACAAACTCATGGGAGGGGAAACTCTTTTCATTTCTTGCCTTCACAGTGCTGAGACTAAATGGGATCCAGTTTATTTTTGAAAGAAAAAGAGAAGAAACAAAGAAGAATGGAAGGAGGGAGGGCGGGAGGCTGAATGGGTCACTGCACAGCCTCCAAGAGGAGACAGAGGCAAACGTGAGTCCTGCTCACTCTGTGTGACCCTGGCCAGAGAACATCATGGCTGTAAGCCTCAGCGTCTTACTGGGTCAATAAACACGATAATATTGACCTCACTGGGTTTGCTCTGAAGATTAAAAGAGACACCCTGTGAGAAAAAAATATTAGCTTCACCTGCTCTGGAAAGGTGGGTTTCCTGGAATAAAGCTCATCCTTGTCAGGAAATCTTGTGGGAAGACAGCTGTATTATCTGTGGGGAGAGCATCTAGGAAATCTGCATATGGCTCCTGCAGTTGTCAGTCTCTGCTTGAGGTTTGCAGGGTAATTAAAGGCACAGTAGGCAGGTGTCATTAACTTGTTAACCTGAAGTTTTCTCCCCACCCCCACCCCAACTGGAAGAGAGCCTGCAAAAGGTTCCTATGAACCAGGTCTGACTTAGACACTTTCAGTCACTCTCCCTGGAGCCCACACATTTGTTTGGGCTCCTGATTAAAATGCAGGGGCTGCAGTGGATTAATCCAAACATCTCTCTAGATGAACAGACAGGTCTTCTTCAAACTCTCTGCTCCCGAAAGGAGATCCCTGACCTCCAAACTAAGGTGCCCTCATGCCCTGCTGCGGAGAGATTTGAGCATTTCCAGATAAATTGCTCAAGTTATGCAATTAGGTCTTCTGAGTAGAAGTTGTATCATTTGCATGCTTTCCAGGCTTCCATAGGTAAGGCTTCTCTGGCTGGCACTTTTGAAATACTGAATGTAAGACTTAGAGTAATAAGGCTGACCACTTGGCCTCACCCAATTTGCAGAGTGAATTCATGCACCTCAGCTCATTTCTCACCAGGGCTGATAAATACAAGCTCTATCTCTGCACAGTCAACACAGGAAGGAGCAGAGGCCCCAAAAGTTGAAGTGGTTTGGCCATGGGCTGTGAAGAAGCACAAGGCAGTCTCTGAGCTCTCTGAGAGGACCCTGTCTGTCTTATCCCAGGTGTCACTGCTGCATCCGGCAAAAGCCTAGCACCTGAAAGCACTCAATGACAGTTGATAATTATTTGACCCAGAGAAACAAGCAGAATCCAGACTATCACGCACTTCAGGGTGTGTGGATGTATTCAGTTCTACTCAGAGAAATATCAAAGGCTTAGGTGGTCTTCCTAAGTCCTCCCAGCTGACGAGATGGAAACATACATGCATGTGCAAATACACACATGCATATACATACACACATGCATGTGTAAACATACTAATGCACACCCATGCCTGTGCTGAGCATATGCACATGCACACACATACCTACACACCCCCAGGCACACATTCCTAGATCTATACACTCTTAGGCAGACACACATTCACAAGCGTATCACTCTCTGTGTGATTATTCTCATTCTCCTCCCTCTCTTGTCTACCTTTTGCCTCTCTATCAAAACTTCCCAGATTCCAGGATTTTGTGTTCTACCTTCATAAAATTTACCGTAGCTTAGTGAAAGTCATTCTTTAAATTAACTCACTTTTTACAAACAACTGGGCTACCTTTCAGTAATAAAAAAAAAAAGGTTTGATGTTGCTATTACACATGGCAGCCCAGAATTCCATCATAAATGAAAGGCAAGCATAGACTAAAATAAGCTAAAAACAACAGTGAGTCTGTCCTCACGTTTTCTCTCACTAGATATCATTACCTCCCAAGGCTCTCAGTGTTTCTCACTGCTCAACAGGGGACATTAGCAAATGTTAGAGAGGTGTGAAAGACACACTAGCACTACAGCTATTCTCCTTGAAAAACTGGAAAAGGAAAAGCAAATGACTTTCTAGCCATGGGATTCACTGTTATTTAATGTGCCATCCAAGTACCATTTAAAACCTCATCGCACACAGTCGGGAGTGTCTGCGTGTTCACATGCACTCAGCAGTCTATGGCCCATGCAGGGGAGCAGGGTCTGGAGAAGGGACTCAGCCCCAAGGCCCCCAGAGACATCTCGTGGGAGCCGCTAGAGCCAGGCTCTGCCCATAGCTTCTCACTGTTGACTGACATCCACTCACAACCCCTCACTCCAGGTTGAGCTGCGCCTCTTCAAGATTCTTAGATTAAGCCCTAACCTCTTGCAGCAGAGAAGGAGACTGTCACTTGGAGGCAGGGTCTTTTAAGAAATAATGAAGGTTAAGTGAATTCATGATCCAATAGGACCTGTGTCCTTAATAGTAAAAAGCATTAAAGCACAGATGCACCCAGAGGGGACCACATGGAAACCTGGCCTGAGCAGAAACCAACCCTACTGACATGTATTCTCAGATGTCCAACCCCTGAAACTGTGAAAATCGGATTGATTTGATGTAGGCCATTTAACGGTACTTCTGGTGTAGGCCACCAAATGTACTTCCGGTGTAGGTCACCCAACAGTACTTCCAGCGCCTGGCAAACTAATGCACAGTACAAGAGGAAGCGCAGGTTTCCTAGAACCCGTTTTTCCTCCTGACACCCTGCCTGGGTCACATCTGGTGGAAGCCATGCTCACTTCCCAGCACCACTTTCAGCCACTCCCCCATCCTGAGACTGCTTTCCATCGTCCCCACACACAGGGTTCTGCTTCATCGAAGCCCTGCAGCCCCTGTTTCGACTGCTTGCTCTCCGCCATAGAACCACTTCTGCCTTTCTCTTCTCATCAAGAGCATCCTGATTGCCAAGTCCAAGTCTTCCTGATGTAACAGGAGTGCAGTCAATGTGTCTTCAGTAAGATTGAATTAGGTAAAATGAAAGAAAATGAGCTGCCTGGAAAGAGGAGCAAGTGAGTAGTAGCTGAGGAAATGAGGGCTTTGGAGAGAGCTCTTGGCTGGGAATCAGCCTGCCGTGTGCAACCCACTGGCTTCTCCAATGCACGGACCTCTGTGTTTTCTCACCTGTGCAGCAGGGTTAACAGCAGCACCCTGCCAAGTTGTTTTAAAGATTAAACTAAATAACAGGGACTTCCAGGGCAAGACACCAGCTGGCGAATGACTGAATTTACTTTGCACCAACCCCCCCACTGAAATATTCATGAAAACACACACCAATAGATGCAGGTTTCTACAGCCCGGGAAACAGGAACCATGGATCAAAATCTTCTGGGTTCTGGGGGTGTTTCACTCATCAGAGAACAGAAGGATCTCTGATACAGAACAATAAGACCAGTACCCTGTGACAACTAGAGGCAGGGAAGTACCCTGGTCTTGAGCAATCTTTCAGGAGGTGGACAGTGGCTCATGGAGACTTCATCTCTCCATCCCTCTAAAATGGGCATCACTTCCTATAAAGCGTCCGGGATAATGCAACCGTGTGTTCCCACACAGCTGCCACATGACTGCTCTTCAGCAGGGAAGGACAGGAAGCAGGGAAGAGACAGGAAAACCAAGACAATTGTAGCTTTTCTCCAATTTTGTTTCAAGAAAGGAACAAAACAGAAGCCCAGCACCTTGATTAAGAGCAGACTCCAGGGACAGTGTGCCAGGTTTGAATGTTGCTCAGATACTAACAGTCTGATGTTGAGTCAATAATTCTGACTCAGTCCTCTCATCTGTCAAATGGGTATACTAAGTTCCAGAGTCTTAGGAACATTGTTCAGAGTCAATGAGTGTGAAGGGCTTGTGAATGGGGCCTCACATCCCAGGAAGTACTGTGTAATGTTACAAAGCTATTACATACACATTTCTCTGCATAAAGCAGAGAGAGAAAATTCCTCTTGAGTCTTGAAGAGTCACACTGGCTAAAAGACATCTAAGATGCCAGGAATTTGGTTTACAGAATAGTAGAGAGAAAGGGGAGGTCTGACCACACTAGAGGCTCTGTATGGGAAATGAAAATGAACCCACAGAGTCACATGGGTGAACTGGAGGCCTGATTGGGAAGGTTCTCACACCCTGCATGCAGAAATAGCTGGTATAGCCAGGTGAGGTGGCTGCAGCAAGTGGGAGGCTACAGCGCTCACAGGTAGGATGTGCTGTGAAGGAGACAGACGAGAGGGGAAAGCACACTTTTGAAAGCATATGCTTTATGGTTTCTCTACAGCTTCTAAAACATAAACTCGATGAAATAAGAAAATAAACCTGAAATGATCCAACAACTGAAATGAAGAGAACTGTGTGAGAGAAGCTCAACTATATGGAAAACAAAAATATAAAATCAGAGAGAATGTGGAATATAGAGAAACAAAACAAAAGAATAGATAAAACTAAACCAGAAAAAAACCTGGAAATAGCTTCAGGATTAAGGCTACAAAATGGGGATGGTGGGGATGGGAACAAAGGGCCTAAATGGTTTGTGGTAGTGAAATGTGGGTGCCCAATGCTGGATGTGGGGTGGTTACATTGATCTGAAGGGGTATGAACCTATTCTACATCATCTATGGTAGCACACGGCAAACCAATGTTACTTTAATTAAAAAAAAAATTAAGATAATTTTTAAAAGAGCAAGACTCAAAAATTAAATAAATGAAAATAAAACTAGAGAATTAAAACATACCACATGCATAGTAAAGGTAAAATTCACCTTTAGGGCACAAGAAATCCCCTTGAAAAGGAGAGGGAAAGGGTAATGTTATAAAAGTACAAAGCAAGCAGAGAAAGTGAAGATGTGGAGAGAGATGGAAAATTCACATATGAAAGTTATTCCTAAAGAGAAAGTCAGAAGACACAAATAATCAGCAAGCCCAGATTTAGGGAAATGCAATGGTCAGTGAGAGAGGTCATTCCAGATGTCAGGTGAGATGGGGAACTGAGAATTGTCTACACTGGTGACTGACTTGCCTCTCAGCACTGAGGACTGTCTACACTGGTAACTGGCTCGCCTCTGCCTTCCTGGTCTGCAAGTCCCAAGCTGGATTTGACAGAGATGGTAATATCCAAACAGAATACTGGGCGACACAGCAATATCTCACTGGCTCTTCTGTGTAAAAGCAGTTCTCTGGTCAAGTAAGTCCATTCATGCATAAATCAAACTCAACAAAAAACGAACTCTCCACTACAGAACTTTAATGCTAAGATGCATGATGAATATTTTATTTATTTGTTTGCTTGTTTGTTTATTTGAGACTAGGTCTTGCTATGTTGCCTGGGGTAGTCCCGATCCCGTGAACTCAAGCAATCCCCAGCCTCAACCTCTCAGGAAGCTGGGATTACAGATGCCCACCACTGTGCCTGGCTGCTTTTCAAGACCAGGTCTTGCTATGTTGCCCAAGGTAGTCTCAAACCCACAAACTCAAGCGATCCCTAACCTCTTTGCCTCTCAGCACTTGGATTACAGATGTGTGCCACCATGCCCGGCTTACATGATGAATTTTGAAGGCAGTGATGAGTTAGGCTGAATTTGCAAAATCAGAAAGAGTAAGAGGTTATTTTCTTCTCACGCTTTTGACCATGATGCCAGCTCACCCCTCTCCCTCCCATCATATTCATTGCTTGTAACAGCTACTGACATCTCTAGACACGGTCAAGAAACGCCAGGTAGACCTTGAACAACCAAATGTCAGAATCAGAATATGTCAGGCTTTCACGGACATGCCCTCCATGCCACACCCACAGCCTCTGGAGCAGTTTGGTGTACAAATTACACATGCATGCAGGCTGTCAGCAGCTTTAGCAAAATCCTGGTGGGGAAAGCCACCGTCCGGTTACTAGGAGAGAGCACTGAGATACGGTTAGTCAGCAGCCAGTCCTGATCCAGATCTTAATGCCTCCATTTACTGAGCTGATGCTCTAGCACTTGTGATCACAAGGCTTAGGAAAGCCCTGGTGCTGGCTTGCATCCTTCTATCAGGCTATTGTTTCCCTGGAACATGGACAATGAATCCCTAGGGACCACAGCATCAAGCCTATCTGGTATCTTGGTCCAAATAGGGGCCTTTGCTGCCATCAGAATCTGAGCGTCATCTCAACCTGGAAATTCCCCATGCCAGGTCCTACCCTCCCATGACAGGTCTTACCTATACCCCCCGCCCCAAGCTGGATTTCCAGAATGTTGAAATTGATCTCAATCCCTACTTTCTCCATCTACAATCTAGTTTTTACCTTTTGGTCTGCTCTATTCCTGCCTATATGCCATGGTCTCTGAGAGTTTCCCAGCAGAGCTCATTTGCAGATTTTTGCCCATTGCGCCTTCTGCTCTCTTCCTGCAGGATGGCTAGGGTGCTCTTTGGAGCTCCTGTAGATGGCGTAAGAGAACAGCTCTGAGAGAACATCTGGTGAAGGAGAACAACTGGAGGGCAAGTCCTATGTATGGGAGGGACTCATCCAGGTGAGGTACTGAACCCAGACCTCCTAAGGAGGGGAGATCAGGGATCCTGAAATAGGCTGCCTGGGTTATAATCCCCGCAACCCCACATACTAGCAGTGTGGCTTGGGGCTGTTCACTGAACTGTTTCGAGTCTCAATTTTTTGATCTTTAAAATAAGGCTAATAATGGAACATAGAGAAAATAACTGAAGATAGTGAGGTGAGTTAGGAAGATCTTACATTAAGTCAGTCAAAAAATAAGGGCTTGAATTTGAGGCAATTAGAGGGTGGTTGGATAAAGAAGTAGGATTGGAAAGTGATTTAGGAGGTTGAATGGCATAATTTCATGTCCAATTTGCCATAGGAGATGTGGTACAAGTGGTCTCATTTATATGAGGGATATGAGGAGAACAAACAAACAAACAAAACATATTAAAACTGCCAGCAGAACTGAAATATAGAGTGGGGGGGTGTGGGGTGTTGGGGGTGGGAAGTGCACAAAAGTTTAAGATGATGGCACTTGAGTGACATGGTGGTAGGAGATCGCTAGGGCTAACGATAATGTAAAAATAATTAATTAATTAATTTAAAAAAGAAAAGGAGTGAAATGAGAGAAAACCATTCAGGGGTAGTGCTTAATTTTCTTACTAAGGTGGCTGAATAAACAGGTTTCTTAACCAAGACAGCTCAATCAGGTGATGAGAATTTGTTGTGTATGGCGGTGAGGGGACTCTTCCCAAGGAGTGCTGGGGAGGGGGGGGGGCACTTACCTCCTTTACTTCTTCCCACAACCTGATGGTAACAATCCCAAGTGAGGAAACTGAGTCTGCTGCTTGATATCTACAGCTCACTTTATCCTCCCAGTAGTCCCAGGGGTAAGTGTGCTATTATCTCTGTCATGCAACAACTGCCCCAGAATCAAAGTATTTTGCTCAAGATCACACAGCATCTAGGCTGGGATTTAAACCCAAGAGGATTGGACCCTGAGTGGTCTGCCTTCCAGTGCTTGCAAATACACTCAACAGAGAGATAACTTAGTATCATCTCTATAATTTTCCTACATGAAAAGTTCAGATTCTTCACATAATTTTGGTTCAAAACCCTTCCTGTCTATTGCCTTAGCTAGTGTAAAGGTGTTGTGCCATATTCCATATTTATTATAGCTGCTCCACAGATTGGTATGCATTATGTTTGCAAGGTGTGATGCCTGTGTAATTGCAGTGCTGAAAGCTACTACATGTACAGATATAGAGATTAGGGACAAACAGCAAGACCATTTTACCATATAAGTGCATGCCTACAGAAGAAGGATAGCTTATTTTTAACTCTTAAGCACTATTTACTTAGCTGATAACAAAGTAGAATGGGGGGGTGATAAAAGCTGTGAATAATGTTCAATATTAACATTATAAGTTACCTAGGAAAAGGGGGGTTTTACAGTATAAAAGTGAAGTACCAAAATCCAGCAGAAGGCTTAAGAGTCCAAACCACTCTAAATATTGATTTGACTCAATTGTGCAATTTAGAACATTCCTATTTCCCCAGAGAGGAGTCATTCCTGTGGAAAATTGTGAAAATGGAACGTAAAAAGGAGAGAGAAGAATAAGTAAGATTGCAGAACAACACTGAACAGAGTTCACTTTCATCTTTTGGGAAATATTTCCACCCTCTCCCCCCAAAAAGGAAACCTCAAATAATGCAGCCATTGGGAGAACCAATTTAGCTGGATCATGCTAAAAAGCTTTTAGGAGGGAAGCAGTAAGTAAATTCAACTGTTCAAATGCATTAGGATGTAATCCTAAAGTAGTAGCCTGGGTAATCGCCAAGCTATCAACAACTAAAAGGATTGAGACTATTAGATGCGGACAACAGAGAAATAATGGATGTTAAAGAGGTCGGGAAATAGAAATGATGTTCTACACCCACCATATAGTTTCAAAGCTGATGACAGGAGAATGGAAGCTCCATTTTCTGATGACTGTTCAAACACACACACAATAGACACACACACACATACACACACACACAGATAAAGGCCAGCATCACCTTTGTTATGTAGGTGGTTAAACAATCACTTTTCTCTTCAATGTTTTGAAATATAAGAGGACTTGGGTCTCTGACTAATTTCAGAGTCAAGGAGGAAGTATGCTTCCTTCTTTGCAAGAATTCAGACTGGAGGGCTGCGAGCTGAGATAGTAAAGGCTCTGGGACTCTTACTGGCTCAGGGCACAGACTGCACAAAATGCTCATCTTACAGAATTTGGGAGTAAGAGCTAGTTCTGCTTCTCCAGCTGAGCTCTTGCTATTGGCCAAAACACTATAGTTGAGGAGAGCTGAGATTCTTCCAGTGTGGATCTTCTTCACTACTGGTTGAACTGCGGCCTCCTGGGCTTCCAGCCAACAAAGCAGAATCAGAGGTGGGGCAAGGATGCTGAGGCCACTGTCCTTGAGAATTGTCATGGGAAGTAATGTGATCAGATGTCATGAAGAGACAGTGATGACCTTAAATCCCAGGCTCTTGGAAATATGATGGCAGAGTCCAGGGGGGTCAGCCAATGATAACCCATGGGCTAAATCTGCCTGGCACTCATTTCTACAGCTAAGGTTTGATAAGAAGACAGTCATTCATTCGTCTTTGATTTTGACTGCATTGACCCTGCAAAGGCAAAGTTGGGCAGGTGCCATAAGGCTTGTATGGCATGCCAAGTTTCAAATACTTACTCTGTGGCCCTTTACAGAGAAATCTGGCTCAATCCCAATCTTCGAACAGGCCAGAGATTTTTCTACTACTTCTGTACATCAGAAATATCTAGGGATTTTTTTTTTTAAATTACCACATCCACAGACTTATTCCCAGAGATTTTTGAATCTATAGACCTGAGGCAGGGATAAGATATAGTTATCATGTAAAAGGATATTCGGGTGGTTGTAATGAGCAGCCACGTTCAGGACCACTCCCTAGAGGACCGCATCCCCTGAGCTGGTGTTTACAAGCAGCCTATGGAACTCATGTGCGTCTCAAGTGCCTTCTCTGCAAACATGTATGAGCAATCACTTTGTGGGGTATTGTCTCAATGAAAGATGAGAGACAATGGTGTGCACACCTCTGAATACAAGGCTTAGCATTCAGTGAGTCTAAATGGTGGTGCTGGTGATGAGAATGACAATAATAATGACAACTTAATGGAGGGCAATACCTAGGGCTTCAATAATGCAACTGAATATGCATTTGCTCAGCATCAGCTGTGCCCTCTGCAAGGGGAAACTGAGATAAATCAGGTGTGATGAGCACCTGAAGGATCCCACTGTCAAGTAAGACAAACAGGCACATACAAAGATATTGACAGCAACAGAAAAGACAAATGAGCAAAGAATATGGACAGACATGTCAGAGAAGAAAAACGAATTTCCAATAAATATACACAAACATGTTGAACTTTGGCAATAAGAGAAATGAGAAAGAAAACTTGAGACAGTTTCTCCCAGCAAATACTGAAATATTAAAAAATATTCTGCATTCACGGAAGTGTAATTTTTACAGGCTTTTTCAAGGATGAATTGGCAGGTTAAAATCTGTGTACCTGTCAAATTCTCCATTTCCCTTCCAGATAGAGGGTCCATAGAAATATATGTGCACCGAGGGAACATGGCAACAGCGAAATGCATGTAAATACCCCTATGATGGGACAGCTAACTAGATCATCATTTTAATCTAATGCTGAAGATTTCTTTTTAATGAGAAATATATGCAGGTATGACATGGAGAATCAGTCATCCAATATATTTTGCAGAGATATTTCCAATAAGAGAAAACGTCTCAGTCCAAGAACAGCAAAGGACATACACATTCAACACAAAAACCTTACTTTTTTATCCCCATCCATGTATGTACATCTCTAGATTTCTTCTAGAAAAGGGAAAGGCGGTTTAGAGAAGAATAGATGTTTCATTTACTTATACTGCTTGAATATTTAATTGCATGAAGGTCTCCAGGTACTAGTTATATACATTTTTTTAAAGAATAAGAAACAGGGTAATAATAGGGTGAGCATTGCTGTGAAGTGTGTGTAAAGTACGAGAACATGACCCAAAACAAAGGGCAGGGTTCTGCTGGGGCAGGGTGGGTGGCAGGGGGACACCGAGCGAGGCCATGAAGGATGAGGCCTGAAGAAGATGACTGTGGTATCCCTGGGGGGAGATGGGCATGGGAGTTGGGGGGGGCTGTCAGCAGGGCCTCAGAAGCATGGGCTTGTGCGCTTTGATTCATTCATTTATTCACTCAGCAAACCCTGATAGGGTGCTTCCTCTGAATTCAAGAATGTCCCAGGCTGGTGAGACAGCAAGGGACAGACAAGGGATCCTGCTCTCACAGAGCTTCTGTTGTTCAAGTAGACAATATATTAAAAAACAGAGGCTGGGAAGTAGTGCGGTGTGAAGAGGGGCCCCTGCTTTAGCTAGGGTCACCACAAAAGGCCATCTGAGGAGGTAGCAGATATAGTAGCTACAGAAACTGAGAGAACTAGCTGTGGGGACAGAGACATCTAGCCAGGGCTGAGCTTGACATGTCCCAGGGACAATGGAGGGCAGTGTGGCTGGCTTGGGGGGCAAGAGGACAGTGCCAGAGAGTTGGGGGCTTGCACAGGGCCAGTAAAACTTTGGAGACAAGGAAAGGACTTTACCTTCTCCTTTGAGGGAAATGGGTCACGGGAGGATTCTCATCAGGAAAGTGGCTAGACCTGTTTCCTCCCTCTGGCTGCTGTGCTGAGAAGACTCCAGGGTTGAGAGCTGCAGCAGGAGCAGCTGAGAGGCTCCAGTACCTACAGGTCTGCTGAGAGCCTGAGTGATGGAGTATGTGTGGGGGTGGGGGCACTAGTTACAGACTCAGGAAGCAGAATGTGGGTGGCATGTGGACCTCACCGGGGCCCCTTCCTCAGAGAGCATCACCCTGATTGTCTGTGACAGACCTGTGGGGCCAAGGGTAAGAATGTAAGGCCACATGTGACACCCTTGGTACAGTGGTTCTGCTCTCCATGGGCTAATTTTCCAAGGTTCCAGGGGGCAGTCACCCATCACCTGAAAATGCTACATAAATTTAATCTCTATTATTTTCTATGGTTGTTTATCTCTTGATGTGCCTAATTTATAATGTAAACCTAAATCACACATAAGAATATATATAAGAAATATGCATATATATCTCATACATATATACACACAAACACATACCGTACACACACAGACACACCATAATACTATATATGGTTTTAGGTATCCATTGGGGTTCCTAGAACATATCCTCCAGAGATAAGGCGGTACTGTATTTGAAAGCTATAAAGCAATCTAATAAAGTACTGTATAAAATATGTTCTTCCTCCTATCTTCATAATTATATGGAAGGTCAAGTTCAAATTTAGAATCCTGTGACTTCTCACATCTCCCTGCCAAAATACAGCCCCCTGGAGAACTGGTCTCTGGCTCATGGTTCCTGGATGCCCACCCACTGCCTGGGTCCCCCCCCCGCCGCCCCCACCTTACCTCCATCTCCGCCCTTCAGTGAGAGTGGATTTTTGCACATGTGCAAGTACAGTACAACCTGCACTATGAAAATCAGTGGACAACAACCCGCACATCCCCTCTGGCTTGGGTAAGTAACCTGTCCTGGTAGAGCAGATCCCAGGGGGGTCAGAGGGGAGAATTGAGCAGGGAAGCCTGGGGTCTCTGTTACCAGGTAACAGTCCAGACTGAAGGTCACAGGTTATATGGGGCAAAAGCCTTTGGCCTATGTCTCTTATTCCATAGGAAGGCATATCACAGGGAGAAGGCTAGAAAAGAGATCTAAATGCGTGACCCAAGGCAAGGTAACCTCCGGCCTGTACTTGACAATGGAACAGACTTTCTTTTTTTTTTTCTTCTTCTTTTTTTAAATTTATATATAAATTTCACAACATTGTAATCTCAGGGATTTGCCCCCCACCTTCCCTCCCTTCCCTCCCTCCCCCCCCCCTTTCCCTGCTGCTCAAAGTTGTGTGCTTCAGTTTGGTGCTTAGCTTGTTTTGACTTTTCCTCAAGGTTTTTGTTTATTTTTTTCACTATATCCCATATATTAGTGAAACCATTTGGTTTCTGTCTACCCAAAAGAGACCTCAATGGGGGTACAAAGGGACACAATGCTCGGATGTTTACTGCAGCACAATTTATAATTGCAAGGTCATGGAAACAACCTAAATGCCCCAAAATGGATGACCGGATGAAAAAAAAATGTGGTATATATACATGATGGAATATTACTCATCAATTAAAAACGACAAATTTGACAATTTTATAACAACATGGATGTATTTGGAAGAAATCATATTAGCAGAAACAAGCCATAAAGGAACAGACTTTCTTAATCCTGATGACTGAACTTAGACCCCCATTCTTTGCCCAAAGGATGTGAGATGCTACCAAGAAGTTATCTGTGTGGAAGCTCCTAGAAATTTCAGCACCTCCATTCACATTTCAAATGTCCTAGAACTACCCCCATCGTGTAACTTCTTGTACTTAGTTCCTATTGACTGCGTTGCTTTAGGTCTTTTAGCTCTGGTTTTCTCTTAGATTTCTTTGCTCAGTTACACCGCAAGCTTTCTCCAATACATTCCTCTGAAGGCTCGCATTGTTTGGTGACAGTTGCTATGCCTATAGCCAAGAAACCCTGTAAGATGCAGGCCATGTTACAAAGATGTGTATGTACCACATTAAAGCAGTTGACCCTCAGTGTATAGAAAGCAGACAACTTCTAAACAGAGAATGGATTTTTTTTTTAAATGTTGCTGGAGAAACATAAGAGATGAACAGACAGGAACGAAACTATGACGTCTCACTTCCTTTCCTCATAGCACTTCAAAAGGTGGTTTCAGTGGAGCCATCTGTTATGAACTGGAAGTTAAGCTTCAATAAAGAAGAAAAACACAGGTTGAGGGTAGAAGGATGAGAGAGATACCAGGAAGCTGGGCAAGTGGACTCATTTTTAAGCAAGACAAAGATCTCAAAGCTGAATCCTAGGAAGCACAGATTGGACAGTGAAACATCCAAGGCCAGTTGAACTCAGAAGACATTACAGAACAGATGGTTTTTGAGAGGGAGAAGCCAGGAGAGGTTCCCTAAGGCCAAGTCATGCCAGACTCCTACCAATCCTGACCTCCCCCATACGGTTTAGTTACATGAATTGCAATCTTCAGCAGTGGGATGCAGTCAGCTGCCTTGGTCTCACCAGCTTGTGAGCACTTAATGGGGCTACCATAAACTTGAGGACACGCCCTGATTCCTTTTAGTTGCAGCTTTTCCCTAAACCTACCTCGTCTTTGCCTTTCACTGACATTGGTATCTCAGCCCACCTGGATGTGTCTTGAGACCCATCAATCTCTTGTCAAGTTGTCCCTTGAGAAATCCCCAGAAGGACTTCCTTTGATGGATGTGTGCAGCTTTATGTGGCTGGTGTCCACTTTCCCTTGTGCTAGTGACAGCTCTATATTCAGCCTTGAGAAAGGACCCTTCCTTCACTCCCAGTCCCCACGTCCCATCAGGGTTGTTGACTATGCCTCTAGGCCTAGGGTTTTGTCTTTGTCATGTGAGTGAAGAGACACTTCTGACATTTTAGTACCTACATGTGAAGACAGAGTCAATGGCAGGATGATGTAGCCAGATGTACCTTTAGAGAAATTCTCTCTGGTTGCAGAGTGAAGTGGAGACTGAAAACATATCAAAAGACTATTGAGCGTTTTGAAGGAAGATGATGGCTGTTTGGACAAGAAAACTGGAAAGAGCAAGAGAAGATGTTGATTCAGGTGATTTTTAGGAATTAAAATCAACAAACCGGTGATGAGTTGAATGGGGGACTGAAGAAAAAATAGAAATGGTAGAAATGATTCCTAAGTTAGTGCTCTGCATAAGTGAATGGGTAATGGTAATTTCACTGCAAGAGAGGAATCTTAAGAAGAGTCCAACTTTAGCATGAGAATATGGCTTCAGTTTGGAATAGTCTGAAACACCTAAGGATATAAGTCCAGGAACAGCTGGGTATACAAAATATGGTACAGGAAGGCTGTTGGGTTAGAGATATTAACTCAGTTACCTCTGTCTCAAGCCAAAGATGATATCAGTGAGCGAAGATCCAGAAACCAACTTGAGGACTATATTCTCCTCTATATTCACTGTGATGATGCTGTTTCCATGTTATATTTACATGGTGGGTTTCCTCCCTCTCAAAATTCATCCATCCATGACTTGTTCCTGCATAAACCTAATCTTTACCACAGCTAATTTCTGTGAATGGTAATTTTACTTTGTTAAATATTTTCCAAGACACAGTTTTAACAATGCATTGCATAGAGATGTTTCCAGAGAGCTGGGAAGATAATGGGGCTAATTTTATTTGTTTTCCATTGATTGTTCTAATAGGCATAGGAAACCATAGGCATCTGGAGTCTGGAGACTTCCACCTGCCATTTCATGGAGCAGCTCCAGTTTGGGAAGTTACATTAGGTGGTTTTGAGGACAATGATCCAGGACAGAATGCAGCCTAGAGGCTTTGTGGGAGAGGGAACAAGTTAACTTGGGAAGATGCTAAGAGGTCCAGTAAGAAGAGAAAACTGACTCAAATGCATGGCTTCTGGAAAGCAGGATTTATGCCTTATGTCTCTCAGGCCAGCAGAGAGACCTGGTGCACAGGGGGTATGGGTAAATGTGTATGGAATGATTCTACAGATGACGATGTATGTAAGGAGTAATGACCAGACTGAGGTGAAGCGTGATGGGAAAGTCCTCAGCATCCTGGACCTACATCATCATTAGGGGCTGCCTGTGGACTGGGCATCTACATTTAGAAGTCACCAATCTCACCTCTGACATCATGATGCCTGCAGGCCTGCCTCAGCTAACCTCCCTCTCTCTGTGCCCTCCTCCAAGAGCCAAAAAGCAGAGACTCTAGAAAGATCCTGGAGCATAGGCAGTCAGGGCTATGCCTCTCTCCACTGTCTACTGCATCTCTCTGTCTCTCCTGGAATCACCTGAAGCTGAAATCTGAACAAACATTGAGACTCCAGATTGTGTGAGCATAAATAAGAAACATTTATTTTTTTTTAAATTCTGACTGGAGTAATACTGGTTTATAACATTATATAGGTTTCAGTTGTACAGCACTGTATTTTGACATCAGTATATACTGCATTAACCTCACCAACAAAAGTTCTAGTTTTTGTTCATAACCATACAGTAAAGCCCCTCTGCAGGATTTTCCCACCCCCTTGACCCTGACCCTCTGGTCACTATCATTGTAGTTTTACAATCTAAGAATTTTAGTTCTGTTGCTTATTTTCTTTTTTTCTTTATCTTCCATATATGAGCAAAGTCACACAGTGTTTGCTTTCTCCAACATACTTAGTTTATTCACCATAACCCCCTCAATGTCCATCTATGTAGCTACAACTGGAAAGATTTCACCTTTTTCATAGCTGAGTAATATTCCATGCTATGTGTCCATCACCTCTTTATCCATTTATTCGCTGGTGGACACTCCAGTTGTTTTTATAATTTGGCTACTATGAATAATGTGGCAATGAATATGGGGATGCAGATATATTTCTGAAGGTTCTTCTGTTATTCTTGAGATAAAATACCCAGAAGCAGGATGTCTGAATCAGATGCTATTGCTAACCTATTGCAATTTCATGTGGACTCTTCTTACTGCCTGCCATGGTGGCTGTACCAGTTTATCCTGGGACCATATTTATTAAGCACGACTATCTGCAATATGCTATCCCCTACCTGTCGCCTCTCTACCAGTTCACTGCAGCTTGGCATTCTCACCACCTTTGTTCAGAGAGGAGGAAACTGAAGCTGTGACACTGGGACCATCACAAGTGCTAGGGTATGAAAGCCTCTAAGCCAGAGTGGCACAGTTCTACAGCCTGTGTTCTTCCCCTCAACTTCTCAGTCCCTCTTCCAGGACTTACAGAGTCCTGGATGTAAAGAGAACACCTGAGCCAGAGTTGCTTTTTCTCAAGTTTTTCCCAAGTTATTGTGAGGAGTTTTGAGGTTATGCTTAAAACCAGCTCTCACTCTGCAGGTGGATCAGGCCAGGTGTGCTTCCTACATGATCACTCTTCCCTTTAGGTTTTTTAATTGGGGACCAATTTGCTCCTTTCTGCTTGATTAGGATCGAATACTTGCCTAGTCAAAATAAATGCAATGATAATCAGCTTGCCTTTGTGCCTCCAATGACGGTGCGCCCTGTCTTCCCCAGCCCCGGCCCTGGCTGGAATACAAATGCCTTTCTGAGGAAAGCTAAGTCCTAGCACACTTCGGGGCTTATTTCTATCGAAGTGTGGGACACGGGGGTTCATCTCTGCCAGAGAGACTAGGATCTAGGGTGGTTCCTGCTGTGGCAAGCTCCTTCCCCTGCCTCTCCTGGGGTGGCCCTTGTACCCTGATTTCTGCTTCAGTGGTTCGTCTCGCTATTGCTGAGTCAGCTTTCTCCAATCCCAGCACCAGCCAGGAGGAACAGGTAGTTTCTCACCGAAAGGAGCCCTTGGCTGGTCTAGGTTTCCCCACTGGACTCCCCCGT
Source organism: Uropsilus gracilis (assembly GCA_004024945.1). Taxonomy (NCBI): domain Eukaryota; kingdom Metazoa; phylum Chordata; class Mammalia; order Eulipotyphla; family Talpidae; genus Uropsilus; species Uropsilus gracilis. The sequence goes on from PVHY01000413.1 coordinate 223,342, forward strand.
AGTCTGCAGCCAACACCTGCCTGAGTTTGCTACCCAAGGGCCAGTCTCCAGGTGAGACCATCTGTGTCTCTCCACAGTGCCTTCTTCTCTAGACATTTCCTTTGAGTTCCTCAGGGACAGGCAGGGTCTGAGGACTGTAGCAACCAACAGTGCTCCTGCCCTTATGGTGTGCACACATGTTCTCCAGAGACACCTCTTTAACTGAACGCTGTTACCTGCGTTTCGAAGGAGGAAAACAAAGTTCCGAGAGTTTTCCTAACTTGGAATCTCTCACAGGGATAAGCAGAGGAGATAAAAGTTGGCACTCATTTCTAATAGCCAAGGGCCATGCTCCTTTTCTATCCCACAACCTCTGGCCATGGGTTTTAATCCCTGACCTAAGGTGGAGACAGGAGCTTTCCCACAGCAGCTCCTGCCCAGGTTTGTTCATCTAGCGAGTTCCCAGTCAAGCCTGCAAACTGCTTCAACTCTTCTAAGGGTCTCCGTGTCTCAGGGTACAGAAGCAGGCAGCATGCCAATCTGCCAAACACAGAAGGGCACCTACTTGGTGCTAGCAGGTGCTTCAGGGACTTCCTTTGCCGACATTCACTTGTTCCTCACCAGTAACCTATTAACACAGAACATTTCAGTCTTGCTGCCTTTTCACAGGTGAGGAGGTGAAAGGGATTGAGTGTCTACAAAAGTTCCCCAAAGTCATAGGACTAGGAAAGGGCAGAGCTGGCATGTAACCTCAAGCCAGTTCTTCAACATCGGACCCCCAGCTGTGTGAGAGGAGATAAAAATGGGTCTCATGTGAGAGGAAGCTTGGTTCCCAAAAGCCCCCAGGGCCTGCTACCAGGCTACCTGATGATCACAGTTGCCAGGTCTTGCTCTCAAGGAGTATAGAGCTAGGAGTTTGGTCTTAGCAGGCATGCAGGGGATAGGTGCTGTTGATCAAGAGGCCAGACTATACAAAAGTGTGGAGGTGAAAAAGACCCCACAGTGGTTTCCAAGACAACAAGCTTGAGCTTCACTCACTCCTGACACTACTGTGCGAAGAGAGAGACCCAGGCAGGAGAATTCCTCTCAAGCCAGCTCCTGCTCTTCCAGGGACTAGCATGGTGCCAGGTTCAGGGCCTCTCCCAAGGGCAGCAGTTACATTCTTGCAGGATCCAGTACAAAATATAATCAGAGACCCCTGTTTAAAGATGAAGAGCTCCAAGATGGCAGCAAGCAGACCACAAAACCAGAATGGGGCTCTAAAGCTGGGCCTGGTGTGCCCACATGGGCTACTGCCCAGGAAGCCTGTCTTGCCCAGGTGTTCTGGAATGATGTCACATCCCTCATCTCTGTCTCCCGGTCTCCCCTTGTGATGCTTCTGCAAACCAAACATTATCACGCCCTGGCTCTATTTGAGAAAATGAAATCTCGAAGGCATAGGATGACTTGATCAGGTTCTCAGAACTAATGAGTAACTGTGTCAAGATCAGAATAACAATGAAAGTGTGACAGTTACCCCTTCTGGAGTCTTGGAACACAGATTCTTTAACCCTTCTGCCGGCTGCTGAAGCTCTGTGCTTCTGTGTCTACTCTGGAACTTAGATGGCCTCATACCTTGATTTTATATAAAAAGTCGCCTGAGCCAGTAAGATTTTTCCCAGAGACAGAGTCAACACACAAGCACAGCCCTCCAGGGCCATGAGTAGCTTCCCCAAAGTGGAGACAAGGAGTTTAAGTGGTAGTAGAAGCGTGTAGACACTCAGTTGGAGACACTGGGGAACCTGAATTCCTGAAAATGTGGTTATCACTGCCATGCCAACTCCTTGTCAGGCTGGCTCCGGGGCCCTGCCTCACGCATCCTCAACAAGTGACAAACAAGCACCTCTCCTGGGCAAACACACACACCCGAGAGTTTTCTATAATCATCGTAATTTTTAAGGGGCTTTAAAAATATAACCCCCACTTCATACTGACCTTTACCCTATTTAGTTCAAAATTTAGACTCTGATTTCCATGTGGTTGCTGCTCTCTGTGATGGAACATGAGCCAAACATCCTCAAAATACCACATGCTTAAGACCAGGAAGTCAGACTACATGGAGCTGGGTCCAGACCCTGGTGTTTCTAGATGCTCCTGAGAAGCCACCTGCAAGCCTCTCAGTTCCTTCATCTTCATAGTAAACAGCTACTATGCAGGGTTGTGACTATGACGTGTCTGGTGTGTGAGGACACCTTAATGAATGCTAATGTGGGTAGTGTCATATCCGCAGCAGTGCTGGTAAGTTGTTCTCACTGAATTCCTAAGCTGGTTCATTCACTTTTTCACTCATGCACTCCACATCAGGAAAGATCGCTGCATATTTCCTCTGTTCCAGCTCAGTTCCATCATTTGTCGAGACAGCATGAGACAGAGGTACACATCTAGAGGAGCTCAGATCAGCAAGAAGAAAGTAAACATGGGCCTGATGACTGATGCTACAAAGCAGACATTGTTCACGGAGAACTTGGAGACGGAATCCCTGACTGAAAGAATCAAGAAAAGCTTCTTGGAAGAGGGAGCAAGCCCTGAGCTGGACATTCAGCCTCAGCAATGGCAGCTCAGTGGGTAGTGTTTCAAACACCAATCATGAGAGCAAGAACTATTTTTTAGGAATGGAACTCTCTGGAGTTTCCTTATAGCATGGCTACCATCCGAAGTGATCTTTGGTTCAAAGTTTTACTTTGCATTTTGAAAAGTCAAACAGATTCACTTCTGAAAGAGAAAGAGTCATATATTCAAAGTCCAAAGCTTGGGAGTCGGGACTTGGGCAATATATATTCATAAACAGGGGCATTTTAAAGAGGAGGGAAAGCAGTGGCTTATGAGGGAGGGTTCCTAGGCTCAGACGGCTGCCATGTGTCAGAAGAGAGTTTCCACACACATAGCCCACAGCTGTATGTCCATAACATAAAGACGTTGATCTGCCCCGTGCTCTGAAAGAGAAGGTTCTGTCCAGTGGACCCTGCTTTGGTGCTTCTTTTGTCTGAGTATCACCACCCACTCCCCTTTTTGACTTGAGGATACACCTAATTAGTCCAAAACAATTATAGTTATATATTTATATAATATATTTGTATATTATATAATTATATATCATATAATATACAATATGAATGTGATATATATTATATATAATATACATACATAATATGTAACGTATAATATATTAATATAATATACATCATATATAAAATATATCATATAATATATGTAATATATAACATATACCATATAATATATACAATAGATTAATACAATACATATTGTATATAATATATTATATGATATGTTATATAATATATAGTGTGTGATATCACATATATTGCATATGCTATATATTGCATATTATATATGTGTGATATTGTATATGATAGCTGTGATATATAATATGTATACTATGCGATATGTAATATATATTACATATATTATATATGTATATAATATGTATATATGTATATAATATAATATATATTACACATAATATATACTTATATGATATATTATTATAAATACATAATTATAAATATGTAAAAATATAATTATAAATATTATATACAACATATATTATATATGCTATATAATATATAATTATATATAATTATAGTATACACCCCAGGGCTCTCCCCAGCAAATCATGCAGAATTAGCATGTCAACCAATTCTGAACAAAAATGAGTTGGGGGTCTTCTCAGAAAGCTTTCCCCACTGGAAAAAAGGTGGCAGCAGAAAGCGATTGGTATGTCTTATTCACATTCACATTCCTCTGGACTTGAATGATGCCGGATGTAAGCCTAACATCACTGCATCTATTTCGGAACCACACAGAGAAGCCAGCCTTCAACACAGCAGCTGAGGAGAAAGGTAAGAACCACCAGGTGGCTTGCTGGAGACATCATGGAGTTATTGAGTTATTGAGCTATTGAGTTCAACCTTGGAGTCACCTATTCAGAACATCTTATTACTGCAACCAGTAAGTTGTTCTTATTGTGTAAGCCAATGTAGTTCTGAGCTCTTTGCTATTTGTGGCCAGAAGCATGATTTCAGATTAAGTTCAAGTCTATTCACTTTTGAAATAAAAGGATTGGTCCTAGTTATTAATGTAAGGAGAAATAAGGGAGACTCTGCAACAAAAGATGTTGTTTCTAAATCTTCTTTTTCTCAGAAAACATATTTTTTCTTATTTCCCATCCTCCCATGCGACATCAATCCTGCCAGCCAGGTGACTTCAAAGCCCTCTTTGTTAACCGGTAATTAATCAGTGGCACATCACCAGCTGACCAAAGACCATCCTGAGCTCTAGAAATCATTTTGGGTATCAGAGGGGGGAGTTAGGAGTAGAATGAAACAGTAACAGAGAGTGAGATATTCAGGGAAACCTCGCCATCACCAGCAACAAAACTTACACTAGATCTAACTTCATGTTAAAAAATAACACATTTTCTCTTCAATCAGAGATGGGTAGGAATGTACTTTGAATTATCTGCAAATTCTGTAAAAGGACAAGTTGTACCCCATGGACCAGATGGTAGAAGATGGAATTAACAAAAAAATAAATAAAATTGGAACCTAACCCAACAGTAGCTTTGCTACTAATGGAATGAGACAAGTCATCTCCAACAACAAGCTCTTACCTGGCAAAGCATCTATAAGCTATTCATTCAAGTGATCTAGTTTTTGCTTTACCCCCAAGACAGAGATACCGTACTTGCTTCATGGCCTGTGCTAGATTATGTCTCATCAATTTGGCTAAGGCTGATCTTATGTGAACATTCATTAAAGAGGTATTGGCAGTGTTTTGTAAGCCATGGAACACTGTGTGAACCAAGACTTGTTTAAAAGTAAACAGAAGCGAAAACAAAACTCACCCAAATAATTCAAGGGCATTGCTCCTATGGGTGAGTGGCATTCAAGTTCTAAAGGGCAGAGGAGCCATTAAGTGAAAATGTTACATCTCATTAACGAACGACCTGCTGTGACCACAGGAGGTCTCATTGATGAACCCCTCCAGGATACCAGTGCTCTTCTGCACTGTCTCTAACACCAAGTGTAACTGTGCAGGAAAGGCATTTTCAGATGAGGACACCAAGACTCAGCCGGATAACCTGTGGATTAACTTGACTTCATAAATGACAAAGTGATGAATCCAAGAGGTAGACTTAGACACATCTGGCTAGAAACCTCAGGATCATCCTCCTCTACTCTGCCATTTCAACTAGGAAGTCTGAGATAAGAACCAGGAGGCAGAGCTCCTTTGTGATACTGGATTTTCAATGCAGTCAAAATGTGTCAAATACTGTCCTTCTGTCCATGGAAACAGCCCTCCTCCTACCAACTCAGCTGTGCCAAAGTTTGGGTAGAGAAAATTAAATCTGATTGGTAGATATACATAATCTCTGAGCAAGTAAGTGGCACAAATGGTAGCTACATCAATGTCACAAATTTTCATTATTTCATTAACAATAAAAATCATTCAGATATTTTTAAAACATGGAAAAAACACTTGAAAATAGTGAGAAAGGAAAGGGGAAAAAATACCAAATGGCACATGCACTGAAATGACTATAATTACTGAAAATGCATTTTCAGAGCATAAAAAGTACCATATAAACAGGGACCTTATTGACTGAGGGCAAACGAAGGCCACCATCCAGATCAACCTGCAGCCTGTTTTGTACAGCTGCAAATACTGTCCCCCACCCCATTTGTGGGGAGGCTAGGACTGCTGTCATGCTCTAAGGGTAGAGCCTTTTACCCCTCACTCTAAAAATATTTACTGCCAATGCTTTATAGAAAAAGTGTTCTGACCTCTGACTTAGAAGACTATGGCTACAAGCATGCCCTCTTCCTGAATGCCAAGGTTAGTCCTACAGGAAAAGGGAAAACCACAAGACACTGTTGATTAGTTGCTGCTAATATTTGAGAATTAGCTATCTTGATTTCAGTGGAGATTCGCCCATGAGTATTTACAATTGTACTGAGAAGGGAACTTCCATGGACTGTTCAGAGACAGTGAGCATGGCCAAGCATCCTCATAAACTCCCAGCCCTAAGGGTCTCTAAGGGAGGGATAGTTCAGCAATGGCCACTTTGTGCCAGTTTCAGTGATGCTCACATGATACACTGTGGATGGCAATGCAATTCATAGAGGGGCTAAGCAGGTAACACACGTGAATAAAGCATAAGGCAATAGGGAGTGTTGGAGACAGTGGTAAATGGGGAAAATGCCCGTTGTACCTACACAGATATGGAGACTGTCCCCATCCCCACTGGATTGTTCCTTGGCAGGAATGCAGGCCTGGTGCGACCAGATCTTTTCATTTTTCTAAAGAAGCTAGAAATCAGATATTTAGGTAAAAAAGCTGACAGTTGCCCAATTCTACTGAAATTAAATTTGCAAACATGTTAAGTTTGGAATCATCTTAGTAAGTATTCCCAGCAAATATTCAAGTCCTTACACAAGGCCTGCTTTGAAGTTTTAAGGAGGATCTATTCAAACATACATTAATAATGACATTTCACAAGTGCCTACTATATTCTAATCACTACTACAAGTGGTTTGTATATATTAATCTATTTCTTCATGAGGTAAGGCCCATCTTCACCAACACCAATTTACAGATGTAGAAACTGAGGCACAGAATGCATGCGCGAGGACAAAACTCATGAAAGTAGAGCAGTTGATGTTATTGGCCCATGAGCCACCTTTGGAGCAACGAAGCTCTCAGTCACCCATTGCCAGGGTTCTCGGGTCCCAGAGCAGTGGTACCCCAAGAGCAGCCTAGTAGTGCAACTCACCAGGTCTCATCTCAGGCCAGCAATCTGTGTTTTCTTCTAGATGCTCTAAGACACATTCTTCAACAGCAGGGCTGTCTCTGGACTCCCACAGCCCCACCATTCCTGATCACCCCTAGCTTGAGTGGGAGAAGGGTGAGAGTGAGTCACCCCCTGGTTTTAGACCTTGAATATTGCTTGAGTAGAAGAGGCACCAATGGTTCTTAGAATACCCCTAATTCCTGGGCCCTGTCTTCACAGCACTCCTTCAAACAGAAGAAAGACTGACCTTAGACAGAATGTCTTGCACATCTCACCCCCCACTGCCTCCACTCAGGCTGACAGCAAGGGAATTAGGATCCTCACCCCAGTTAGACTCAAGTCGCCTCCTAGATTCCATGACCACCTACTTGTCAAGGGCAACCATCACTGTGTTCTCTGGGCATGACACCCCTTCCTACAAGTGCCCCATGTCTTGGATTTGGGCATCTATAACCTTTGCAAGGCAAAACTGGTGGGAGACTGTGCTTTGCTAAGAGATATTGGGGAGTACAGCACCCACAGTGCTCTTACACCGTGCCAGAAGGGCCTTGGCAGTTTTCAAGATGGACATTAAATCACTGGCTGGAGAGAAAGTGAAGTGGGTGTCAGTCAGACCCGGGGGGGTAGGGTAGGGGGGCAGCTGTTGAGTAGCAATCACAGTGACTGTGTGATGGGAGTCAGAACGAGAATCATAAATCTTGATTATTCTCTGTCTCAGCTGATTTGAAGCAAATGCCTTGGACAGGGATAGAGTTCACATCTCACTGAAAACTGCAAAAAACCTGATTAAATGTACAAACTGATATAAATAGCCCTCGATCCATGTTAATGTTCCTGCCATCACCACTGAGGAAAAGAAGTTTCATTTTGTAGATCTGGGGATGTGCTTCCCTAAGAAGTGGCCTGGCAGGTCCCAGGGAGCCACACAGGGTCCTGCCATACTCCCTGTGTTTCCCACTTGTCCTGGGGCAATGTCTATCACTATGTGGCCAGAATGCTGGCTGTTCTTATAATGAAGGTAATTAGTACAGCCAGCCCTTCTAATTCCAAGCGCCCTCCTGCTAAAATTAGGCACCCTATAGAAAAATGGAAAAGCAGAATCATTACTATAAAGCAATAATAAAATAAACCATTCAATTAAGGATGAAAAAAGGCACTTGGATTAACAAGAATATTGTATGCATAAGAGCATTAAAATACCAGCCAATTACCATTTTTGCATACATAATGAATGAACGAACCTAGAGAGCAGAGTGATTAAGATAGAAAAGTACTAAGTCATGGCACCCTTTTCTATAAACCAACATGGCTACTTGGGGTCCAGGGTACAGAGGGGTGGGAGACCACCTCAACACCCCCGGACCTACCTGCCTGGAATCTCACATGACTATAAGGGAGAGGTGTGGAAAGAGCAGATAAGGAAGGAAGCTCCAGCTGCTGAATGGAAATGTGAGGTTCCCCACCTTTGGGCAGATGCCAAAAGTATCCTTAACATCCATATATGGAGATCAGGTCACAGGATGTGGAGCAGGATGGCACAGGAGGCTCCCAAGCCAGGCAGGTAAGATGCAGATTAGTGACTGGGACAAGGGAGGGGGCAGGAAGATGGGCAATGGTATGGAAAGGAAACAGTTTGCTCTCAACTCCTGCAGGACATGAAGAAACGTCGGCTGGGATTACCAGGTCTAATTCTCCAGGGAAGGCAGAAAAAATTGCTGCCAGTTTCTGAAGTTTCCCGATTTTTAAAACATATGTGAGCCCAACACAAAGTATGTGAAGATCAGATGTGCCCTGTGAGTCACCAGTCTCAATGCTTAAAAGTAGAGGGTCAGGAAGTTGTGTCCTTAACTGACCTGGCCAAGCCCTGGTTCTATTACCAGGGAAGAATCACAGAACCTCTTAGGACTCCTGAAGAGTCAAATAAGAGAGTAAAGTCAAACAGTCTTCCAGAGTGTATGCACTTTGAGGGCACCTGCAACACTCCTTTTGCTCACTACTCTAGCTCCAGAGGGTAGCAGCACATTTGGCATACAACAGGTGCATGTGGTGTGTTTGTTGAATGACTGAATAAGTGAGCAAATGGTTGAGTATCCCTCTCGACCTTCCCACATCCAGTCTCCTGGCCTCTTTGTTATCCAGTCTGACTATTCCAACACCCGCAGTTTCACCCTGTTGAGCAGGAATCAACCTGCGTACCTGGCTCTGTCACTTGCCCGTTTTGTACTTTATTTTACCCTTCTTCACCCATGGGGTCATTCATCTGTGGGTCCTTTGTTCTGTGCCCTTTGTTGTGGGGTAGATCCTACTGAGCAGTGGGCTTTCAGTGTGTCCACAGGCCTGGGCACAAAGATGGAAGGGTATTAGCCCTGTTTCCAAGCAAACTTGAGACCCTGAATCACAAATGAACCTACTAATGTGATAAGCGCACTGATGCAGGTGTGTGCAAGTGGCCACTTGAACTCAACATCTTGACCCTAACTCTCCTATAAGCCTACCTTAGAGAACATTCTAGAATCCTGACAGTACTCCCTGACTCCAAAGCATTAATGTCAGAAGCCCTCTTGCTCTTTCCCTACAATCCTCCTTATCAGAATCCTGGCAGCCTTGAATCTCCCATGACACTATCTGTGCTTTTCCTCTTAATTTGCTATTTTCAGTTTTTTTGAAAGACTCCTGCTTCCTTCTACTCTTGGGAGCTAATCATCCCGCGTCAACACGGCAGTCTCATTCATGAGGATCTGTGAATTCAAACCCTTAAATACTCTTTCCAGCCTGAAGTTCCCATCGTTCTGAGCTCAGCTGGAGTCCACAAAGGGGCTCATGACTGACGTGGGATCAGTGTCTCCCTGACACAAAGGGATTTTCTTTTAACAATAACTCCTGTTACCTTGGTACAGGGTGGTCCTAAAGCTTTCTGCTTTTTGACAGATCTGTTCCATCACTATGCAAACCATTTCTTCCATCTCTCTATTTTCTTTTATTTCTGACTGCGAACTAGTCATTTTGTTCCTAACCCATGACTGTCGAGCCAGTATTACAGCCAATATCAACCAATACAGACACTCATGTCCTATTTTCTAACTCTTTTCCTACGGCAACCAGTTAATCATCCACATGGTTGGTCACCCGCGTTATCAAGGGGACAGTCTGACCACATGTTTGCCACTGCTGCGCTAAGAAAGCTTTGTTCAGAACCTCCAAAAGCATTTTCCTGGCCCCTCTCACCTTACCGTTGTTAAGCTAACACTATGTATTTTTTTATTATTATCATAAAATCACCCCATTCTGGGTATTAATTTCTATTTTGCAAAGAAGGGCAGGTTATACAGGTGATAACAAGTTAATCTTAAGAAGCCTGTTACTTATTACAAATTATGTTCATAATTTGCTCATGGTACGTGAGCCATGTTGGCTGGCTGACGCCACACTATCCTGCATGGAGGGTCCATCAGAAAGGGATGCAGTGATCCCAACATGGCTTTCTGGTTGATGCCAGCTGGATAAAAGTGACTCAGGAGGTTATGGGGCTTTTCTGTGTCCCTGTCTGTCTCTGAGTCAGGAGGACTGTCAAAACCCTGTCCACCTGCAAGGGCCATGCTGTTCTTGCAGATGCTCAGTAGGGAGGAAAGAACCATGCAAGACTGATCAATAGAAGGTTCTACGATGTTGTGGGGTAGATCCTGCTGAGCAGTGGGCTTTTAGTGTGTCCACAGGCCTGGGCACAAAGATGGATGAGTGATTTTTACATAAAAGTTCTAATTTTAACTTGAAAAGCTGAAGGTATAAAGATAGATAGATAGATAGATAGATAGATAGATAGATAGATAGATAGATAGATAGATAGATAGATAGATAGATAGATAGATAGATAGATAGATAGATAGATAGATAGATAGATAGATAGATAGATAGATAGATAGATAGATAGATAGATAGGGATATTATATATATATATCTTCCTTAAAGAGATAACTGGTAAAATCAGATCGCAAAGCACGACTATATCAGACACAGAGAGAGCAGCTTAGGACAGAGCACTAATAAAATACACTCACATCAAATAAAGATTCTCCTGGGCATGGTCAGACAGAAAGAGAAATTACATGTGAGTTCTTCCGAATTATGCAATTCACTGTAGAAGCTATTATGTAGCTTCTAAAATGACCTCTCTTCATCTGAAACCAGTGGGACTCTTACTTAGAGTATATCTAGGATGACAAAACTAGACATTGAGGCTCTGATCTGACCACCTCATTTATAGGTAAATTCGTAGACACTTTGACTATAAGAATAGCCCCATCAAACACCTATCTGGTGTTTGCAGAAAGACAGCATAGGAGAGGTCAAATCTGCCTCTTCATATTCTGTTCTTTACAATCCCTACATGTCTAGGTGGACTTCTGGAATTCTTTTTCTAGGGCTTCTCAATGTTATCACTACTTAGTTCTTGGTCAGATAATTTTTTATTGTGCAAATAGGGGGTTGTTGTAAGCATAATAGCTATTTCCCTAGAGTTGCCCGTTAGATTCCAGTTGTACAACCCCCTGACTTGAGTTGTAGTGCCCCAAATGTCTGACACGTGGCTAAATGTCCCCAAGTATGGGTGACAAAGACCCCTCAGTAAAACGTACTGCTTTAGCCTCAACCTAAAAACATTGCAGAGCCAAATCACAAGACAAGGAATTTGGTTTCCAAAGAGAGGTCTCATCTTTGCCCTCACCCCAGGGAGGTAACCTCTAAATCCTTGTAATTTCTAAGGTGACAGGAATATCGTTGTTATTCATGGTGAGCCAGGCTCAGATACCTTATGCTAAGGTGGTAACTCACAAGGGCCCATAGAGAGTTTCCATTAACCAGATGACTCAAGAGTCCCCAGAGCACAAAAATCAACCCTTTGGTAGAGGCTGTGACTTAGAATCATGCAATATCAGTCTGACCTCTATGAAGGAACAGTTTTAACCACAACAACAGGGCAACCATCCAATCAGCTATCCCTAAGCAATGATGTAGGCCCAGCTAAAACTCTGGACACTAAAGTCTGAGCGAGCTTCCTGGACCAGTAATACCACATGCATATGCATATGCATATCATCACCTGATATTGAAAGGATAAGGCACCACTGGGGATGACAGGAGCTTTACAAATTGGGAATCCCTACCCTCCACCTCCACCTGACTTTGCCCTACACATCTCTTCCTTGAGTTGGGTCTTTGTGTGTCTTTTGCCATAACAAAACATAATTGTAAGTCTAGAACTTCCCTGAAATCTCTGAGTTATTCTAGCAAATTTTCATACCCGTGGGTAATTGTGGGCCCCCTCCCAAATCTGTTACCAGCTGCTCAAAGAGAAAGTGGCCTTGAGAACACTCAAGTCTAAGATTAGAGTCAGAAATTCTAGGCAAACTTGACATCAGAAGAAAATGCCCTTGACCTCCAGTTTGGTGCATTCCTGGTTTAGGTGTAACAGATGATCTATTTTTAAACATTGATTTCACCAACTTTGTCTTAGCAATCTTTTCTCCAGCAATTCAACACAGCTTTTTGTGGGAAAGGCTGTAGTCAACAGTTTAAGTTCACTATGATAGCCAGGAAAGGTTACCCATAGATTAAAATACAAAGCTTGAACTTCCAAATCTCAGGTATAAACCCTAATTCTAAATTCCTTGCTTGTATCTGGTGGTCAAGTCACTGCACCTTTTGGAGACCTGCTGTCCTCAGAATATGTGGAATATTGTCCACATATTAATTTGTGGACAATTCACAATATGCGATTTAGCTCCCTGGGGAAAAGTAGCAAATGAGATGAGGTCTCTGTTCTCATAGAGTTCATATTCCAGGAGGACAGAAGAACAAGTAAATAGATGATGAAAAGTGCTACAGAGAGAAATAAAGCAGGGTAATGAAGGGAAAGAAAAAGTGTTCATGGCGAATAAGGAAAGGGTACCATTCCTAGTTACAGGGTAAATGAGTTGGCCAAGCTTTTCCCACCATTAACCTCTATGACCGGTACCCATGGTATTTATTGTACCCTACCCATCACTGTACAGGCCCAACAGGTGTGCACATGTGTGAGTGCACATATCTGGACCTAGGAAGTGAGGCTAAAAGAGCAGGGTCACCCTGGGAGCTGGGAAGGAGAGCATGAAGAGGAGAGAAGCTCAAGTGACTGTTTACTGCCTGTTTTCAAACCCTGGTCATTATTAAACATTCTGTGAAGATAATTCCAAAGGCTCTGACATTCTTTAGCTGCTAGACAATCCTGAAGACAATCCTAGCCAGATTGGGATGGTTACAGAACACTGGTATGGGAATCTGCCTGTACACACAACATAGGCGATGTGCAAACAATATGTGATTAATAACCTGTTTACTTTGAACTGAAACTCTTGAACTGAATGCCTACCCCAGAGATGTCTGAAGAAGTGTCAGACATTAATGCCCTCAGGAAAGCAGGATGTTTTTCCCAGGCCCAGAATTAACCTGGGTCAGGATGACCAAGGAGGCAAAACCAAACTCTGGGGACATGACAAAGTGTAGGGCCCCACCCATGACGGGCTATTGTGGTAGAAGGTTTGCTTATGGCTAAGTGTCTTTGTTTAGTTCACCATGAAAAGTTCAGCTTGAGAGATGTCAGAAGGGGTTTTGGATGTTGGCCATTCTTACTGGTGTAAGGTGGTATCTCATTGTGGTTCTGATTTGCATTTCCCTGATAGCTGGTGACATTGAGTGATTTTTCATGTGCCTCTTGGCCATTTGTATTTCCTCTTTGGAGAAGTGTCTTTTTAGTTCTTCTCCCCATTTTTTGACTGGGCTTCTTGTTTTGTTTCTGTTAATTTGTGTATGGAACTACCATTTGACCCAGCAATCATGCTTCTGGGAATCTACCCAAAGGAGACCTCAATATGTATACAGAGGGACACCTGTACTTGGATGTTTATTGCAGCATTCTTTATATTTGTAAGGATGTGGAAACAACCCAAATTTCCCAAAACAGATAAATGGATGAAAAAGATGTGGTATTATATACACAATGGAATAGCACTCATCAATTAAAAATGACAAACTTGATGAATTTGAGAGCACATGGATGATCCTAGAAGTCATATTAGCAGAAACAAGTCAGAAAGAAAAAGACAGAATCCAAATGGTTTCACTAATATATGGGGCGTAGGATAAAACAAGCAAAAGGCCAGTAGGAAAAGTCAAAATAAGCTAGCAACCAAACTACTCAACTCGGGGCGGGGGGGAGGGAAAATGGGTGGGAGTGGTCAGGGAGGGGAGGTAGTAGGTGAAACCCATGGAATACAAAAATGTGAACTATATATATCTATATATATAAATATATATATATAAACAAATTATTTTAAAAGCTTTAAAAAAGAATGGGTTTGGGGGATAAAATACCCCTGTTCTCTCAGATCATCAGCTTTCTGACAAGAAAGTATGTGTTACAGATTGAATTCCTGTCTGTTTAATTGACTTATGCAGCAATAGGCATAACCCAACAATTCCCAGTGACAGTTTGAGTGGATATTATTTTCCATAGAACTCTTTGAAAACACCTCTCAAAGATGGAATCATCTCTACAAAGGCCCTTGAGGTGGGAACAAATATGTCCTATTTGAAATATAGCAAAAAAGCATGGCCATTTACATGAAATAAAATGAAGCCTGCAAAATGAATGAGCTCAGTATATTAAAATACAAATGGAAGTACATCTGCATAAATGTGTGTTGGATGTTACTGGACACCATCCCAAGAGTGATCATGGTTGCTCTCGATTGTGTACTTACCTGATAGTTTATATAAATTAATTCATTTGATCTTCAAATCAACCTCCTGAGGTAGATAACATTGTCTTTACTATTTTTACAGATGAGCTAATGGAGGCGAGTGTGCTAACTGAATTGCCCGGATTCACACAGCTTAGAAGTAGTAAAAGAAAGAAGTGGGAAGTTGCTATTGGATTAGCAACCCCTCATCACTCCACTCCACTGCACATTTTCGCAAAGGTTCCAGCTCAAGATCTGGTCTCTTTTTTTCTGCCCTCACAAAACCTACTTGGACTTTCACTATGAATTTCTTATTTAATAAATTTATTTATTCAGCAAGCATTTATCAAACATCTGCCAAGCTGCCGGCCCTTGAACAGGCACAGAGAATATAAAGAAAGTGGTGCAGCCTCTATACATACCTGAGTGGAGGGAGAGACAAGCGCAAAATTATAATGTGCTACTTCGAACCTTGAAACGCCATTTTACTGTCTCATGAGTCTTCAGCTTGTCTTCCCAACAGGGAAATGTCAGCAGAGGTTGTGATGTATAAAATTTATGGCTAGTGTATCTGGACATTTTCATAAACAATGGAAAAAATATTGGTGGCTTCTAAGAAACAAAATGTACAGTAGCGGAATTGTAAATTTCAGGCACTCTTCAATTACCCTTACAGGAGACTTTGTTAACCAGGTTTTCTCAGCTGCCTAAATCCAGATTTTTCTCCCTGGATCTTTCTTTTGTGTTAGAATGTTTGGTTCATTCAATGAGGAACAAACCCCCACTTTTTTTGGTATTGTTCTCTATCAATTTCCTCCATCCCTCGTGCTCCAGTTCATACATATTGACAGGAAAATGCCTGGTCCTTCTCCATAGGCCAGGAGAGGAGGTAAGACATGAATCTGTCTTTTTTTATGGTCAAACAGGATTGTCTGCAAACCTTATTCTGCTGGCTTATCTGCTGAGAACAAGGTCCTGTTGCCTTGGTTGATTAATTCTTGAGATTGATTTGGAATTTGTACATATCTCCTTCGCAATCATTAAAGAGGCATTCATTGATTATTCAGGTGTAGGATCTATTCTGTTCTCCAATTTTAAAGCCCTCTCAATCTCTTCCAAAAACTGCAAGGGCCTGCCTTCCAATACTCTTGGCTTGAGAAATGGAAAGGCAGCTGACCACCCATAAACTCCACCCTCCATCCTGTAATGACTTCTGGGTATAGTTTTTACAAAACTGTTCTAAATATTTAGTTCATTTTGTAAAAATGTTTATACTTTGAATATGAATAGACACATCTTACAGAATTACTTAACTTTATGTTAAATCTTAAAGTGAATATTTTTTAAAAGGTATATTAAAATTAAATCTATTGCTAGATGTTGTGATACTTACAAGATTTAGATTTCACAAACAATACTCTGAACCCTATGACCAAATCTTTGTGGTATCCTTCATTGATACTTACATTCTCTCTCATCTATATATGTTACATAAATATGAGGAAATAGACACAGATATTCATCTTTAACTCCATGAGTTACATTCTATATAATTTTCTTTTTTATAGTTTTTTGCCTCTCTCTCAAGTATCTAAGCTGATATTTAACCATCTATTTGGATTTAATTTTCAACTCTCATATTTTGACAGCTGAAAGTTATATTTTCCAAATCTGTTCCCACTTTTCCCTATTTTCTCTTTGTTTCTTTTAAGTGCCTTTAATTAGCTAACCCTGATTTTTTTGGGGGGTTGTGTTCAAGGTTACCTATTGTTATTGTTTATATTATCAACTTCTGAAACCTGAAACCTATATGATGCTACTTCATAATAAAATCTTTTTAGAAAATGACAAAATTCATGGGAAAATAATCCCCTTGATTTCAGAAAGAGCAGAAATCAACATTAGAAATAACAAGAAGAGAATTCCTTACATTTTGATATATTAGTAAAAGATAAGCTTCACTTCCCTTTCAATCATAATCCCCAGAGTCTTCATTCCAATCCCACTTTCTGCATCCATGAACAACATACATACACACAACACACACACTAGTGATAATAAAATATTCTAATTATTGAATATTTTATTTAATTATTTTATTTACTATTTTATTTATTTCATAAACAATACTCTGAACCTTATGAACAAATCTTTATGATGTCCTTCATTTATACTTAGATCTTACTCATCTATAAATGTTACATAAATTTGTGGAAAATTTTTATTAATTTTTTATTAACCTTTTTGCTATTTACATATTCATGCATATAAGTATACATATATGTATATGTCTAGTAAAAATGTTTGGCAATCATTTTGGTAATTTAGAAAAATCTCTAGTATTTTTTATTAATCATTTTGTTGACATATTTATGTATATACCTGTGTATATATATATATATAGATAGATAGATAGCTAATATTAAGACATACAATATTTAGGCCGGGCACGGTGGCTCGTGCTTGTAAGCTTCAGTCTATGAAGTGGCCGGGGCTAGGGATTGCAGTTCGAGTCCCGCCTGGGGCCCTTTGTGAGACCTAGTTCCAAAAAATAGCTGGGTGTGGTGGTGCGCGCCTGTAATCCCAGCTA
>PVHY01000414.1:0-240382 GCA_004024945.1 Uropsilus gracilis
TTCCTCCCTTCCTTCCCTCCCTTCCCTCCCGCTCTGGATTGACGGACTGACAGACAGCAGGACAGCCAGCTGGACAGCCCAGCCAGACAGCCAGTCATTCACCTACCCACCCTCCCACCCACTTTTATTGTCCTTCTTTAATCCTTGATTATAAACACAGTGAGGGCAGGGCCTAGGTTTGTCTTGTTTTGATCTGTGACTCAATACATGACACAAAAGAGATGATCCATAATTACTAAAACCAAACTGGGGGATACCCAGTTTGCCCATTTTAAGGCAACTTTTTAAAATGAAAGGTAGGTAGAGCATGGTGGCACATGCCTGTAAGCAGCAGGCTAGGAAGCTGCAGCCAGGGATCGGGGTTCGAGTCCCTAGGGGCATGTAGCTAGACCTAGTTCCAAAAATATATAGATGGGTGTGGTGGTGAGTGCCTGTAATCCCAGCTATCTAGGAAGCTGAGGCTGGGGATTGCATGAGTCTGTGGTACCCCAGGCAACGTGAGCCTGTGGTTCCACAGGCAAAAACAGCGAGAGCTAATCTGAAAAAAAAAAAAAGAAAGGTAATAAAAATGATTTGTATTTGATCTTAGATTGCTAGAACTACTGATCATACTGAGCAATTCCCAATACTCATGAAGACCAAGGGGAGTACAAGAAAGTAGGGAAGTTGAATTCCAAGAGCACAAGCAAGTTCTATCTTTACCTTAGTCTACCCAAGAGCAACAGCATGTTTCCAAGGAGAAAACAGGCTTGCCTTGATGGAAGACTGGAACTTTCAAGAAGAATTTAAATTGTTCACTTTATATTCAGGTACTTCAAAGGCACTGACTCCCACCTGTATTCCATGACACCCAGTTCTGAGATATAGTCCCTGAAGAAAAGGGCTCAGTGGGCCATGAGCTTGCAAACACTGTATATGGTGCAGCTCTTTCCCAAAAGGAATCTCATATCAGTCCATTAAAGACCCAAAACATCTGTTGAGAAAAATACAGAGTTTTGGGAAACCTTGGGTTAAATTTACTTATCCAGACCATAATTCCCCTCTCCCCCTTTTTGGGGGAGCAAAGTAACAAGATACTAGAGAGCCTGTTTTGGAAGTGGGGTGCTAGCAGCTGGGCACTGGCTGTGTGCTGGGGGAAAATCAAATCCCAGGGCAGCTGCAAGGCGAGACTGGTGAAAATCCCTGGCTCAATGCCTAACAATTTGACGGTTCTAAACCTGGAGATTTACGGGAAAGCTCAGTGAGATTAAGAACCACAGTTTCCACCTGCAGAATCGCCCCAGTAAGACATTCCACACGGCTGTGGCATTAGGAGACTAGGAGGCACGAGAACTGCAGATACCAGTTCCCAGAAGGCCCCCAGCAACAAGTACTAGGCACCCTGCCTTGGGGTGGGGGATCCAGGAATTGGGCCCAAGGTTAACCCCATACCTCTATCCCATCTCATATATAAAAAATATATTATTATACATGCCACCCATTTATTTAGCATGTATATAAACACTACATAGTATGTATGCACATAATATATAAAACACAGACACACATACATTTATGAAATTGTAACAGCTTCCAATAGCCCTCTGTAAAATGGACCTGATTTCTTCTTAGAAACCCTTTGCTGCTATTGGGTAGACTGAGGCACATGCTATCCCAAGGCAAGGACAGAGTTTTCTCTAACCCCTGAAATTCGGGTTCCAGAGCTTCCTCCCTCTAGTCTTCATGAGTACTTGGAGTTGCTCAGTATGAACAGTCTTATACAACCTTTTGATTGACAGAGATAAAATATATACAAAAAGCTATTATCTACATATCTCTTAATTTTGTTGCCTTGTCCAATAGGTCTGTGGCTGAGGAGGGGGGGTCAGCATTCCAGCATCCCCAGCAAGGCTAGCTCAGAGGGGATGATGAATAACCTGCTACAATCACCCATCAACAAATGGATCTGAAGCGCTTAACACTATATTTGCGGGCCTCCCTGGGGTTGTTTAAGTTTGCCTTTCTTTCAAAATTATGCCATATTTAACTGATTATGAAGTATGTGATGACTAGAGAAATTCTAGAAAAAAAAAAAACAGATGAACACAGAAAAAACAAAAATCACCAAGAATCCCAGCAGCATGAGGTAAGTGTGTGGACATGCCTTGCAATCCTTTTTAGTCTGGTTTCTCTGCACACATGCCCTCTGCCTGTCTCTTTCATGGCAGCTGGAGCTCACTTTGGGCCTCCATTCCTCCTGGGTGGGCACAGGTAGCAGGGCAGTGCCAGCACCAGTTCCCAGGAAACAGAGGCACAGAAGTGCAACTGTCCAGGCTACTGCACAGGGGAGTGGCCAATTCTGAGCTTGGACATCAGTGGAGCTGGTGAGGTGAATCTTGAGTGCCTACTACTTCCCAAACAAGGTGCAAGCAGGGCTTTCCAACTTTCCAACCCCAGCTGCTCTGAGAATCCCACTCTGGTCTCCACCGCGCTCTCTACCCCGCTCAGCCTCGCTCAGTCTCACTGCCAACTGGAGTCTCACTGGAGGCTGCCAACTGCTGCCTCCCTGGGGCACTGCGCCAGCTGCTTGGGAAACAGCTCCAGGGCTCCAGTCTGCCTAAGAACAAAGAGTAGCAAGATGTGAAGAAACACCATGTGTAACCAAGGTGACCAACAGGAAGTGGACTTGCGCACTGAAAGGGGGAAAGGAGAGGAGGGGGGGAGATTGGCTCTCCAAGGCCTCATGAGTCCACGAGACTGAGCTGGGATGACCTACAAGGCTGGGCATCACCCTTCTTCTCCCCCAAGGGCCCCATTGCTTCACAAGGCCCAAGGAGGCGTTTCCCTAGGAGTACACATCTCTGCCGAGCACTATTTCAACACTCTGAGAGGAGGCCTGTGCACATGAAGCCAACAAGCCTCCTCCCCCTGTAGCTTCCTTCCCCCAGACAGAAGGGGCAAACCAGACCCCACACCTCTTACCCCTCAGCAAGGGGTAGGGGCTCAGCCCTAAACACTCCTCTTTCCAGGAGTCAGAGTCATTGTCTTCCAGGCATGTACAAAGATAGTTTGCCAGGCTCTCAGCGACCCTACCACCCCCCAAGTCACCTTCCTGGGTACACATATAACATTCATGGCATTCTGAGAAGATACTCCAGATAGTTTATTTCAACAGTTTTTGGGATCTGAACACATCCACCTGGGCTTCCCCCCATTCTCTCATGCCCTCAACCATCCTGGGTCAAGGGATATGAAGACCACCCCTCCTCCCTCACTGCTTCATACCAGTTCCATATCTAGTCCCTGGATCCTTGGATCCCCCCTCCTTTCCCTCCAGGTCACCAGTCCCAGTTGGTGGCTACAACAGTACTTATTCCACATTTCCCGCTATCCCACAACCCAGATGCCTTCTTCTTTTTTTTTTTTTCTTGAGACTAAGTGTATTTTTGCCTGTGGAACCGCAGGCTCACGTTGCCTGGGGTACCATAGACTCAATCAATCCCAGCCTCAGTTTCCCAGGTAGCTGGGATTACAGGTGCGCACCACCACACCCAGCTATTTTTGGGGGATTATATCTCGCTAGGTGCCCCTGGCAGGACTTGAACCGCAATCAATGGCCCCGGATATGGCTTCCTGGGCTGCCACCTACAGGTATGCGCCACCATGCCTGGCCCTCCAGATGCCTTCTGATGGTTCTTCTGTGTACCTTGATCTTCCCTGACCAGCAAGGCCACCATCCTGCTCTGCTAGTCACCACAGGCCTTCTCCAGCTGCAATCTCCTGAGACACTTAAAAATGGCAGCTTCTGGCCGGGCACGGTGGCTTGTGCCTGTAAGCTTCAGCCTATGAAGCGGCAGGGGCTAGGGATCGTGGTTCGAGTCCCGCCTGGTGCCCATAGCGAGACCTAGTTCCAAAAAAATAGTTGGGAATGGTGGCACGCGCCTGTCATCCCAGCTACCTGGGAAGCTGAGGCTGGGGATTTCTTGAGTCTGTGGTACCCTGGGCAACGAGAGCCTGTGGTTTCACGGGCAAAAACAGCGAGACCTAGTCTCAAAAAAAAAAAAAAAAAAAAAAAAAAAAAAAAAAAAAGGCAGCTTCTTCCCAGTACTCAGTTGAGTAGTGTTGCCTCCAAATTCATGATCTCAGAATGTGATCTTACTTGGAAACCAGGTCTTTACAGACGCAATCAGGTTAAAACTAGGTCATATGGGACTAGGGTGGGGATGTAAAGATGGAGGCTGACAGGTGATACAGCAACAAATTCAGAGTGCCAGGGGTTGCTGGCCACATCAAAGGTGGGAAATGGCAGAAGGATCCTTCCCTCCAGCCTCTGTAGGGAGCACAGTGCAGGTGACACCTGAATTTCAGACTTCTTGCTTCCAGAACTAAGAGAGAATAAACTTCTGTTGCATTAAGTCCTGCCAGTTTGAGGAGCCCTGTTTCCCAACTTACTGAGTCCAACTTCCTGGGAACAGAGCCAGGCACCTTGCCATGCACTTCAATTGCTCCTGACACTCGATTCTGAGCCCCATGAAGGTGGGGGACTTTCTTGTGCTCACCATTTGCACCACCAGTGGCAAGAGGCGGCAAGTGGTTGGTTGCAAAAAACTCATATTGAAGACAAGAGTCACTGATGTTCTAGAACTAAGCAGTCTTGTTCAGGACATTCAACTTCTTCTTTTTTCAGGCCACTTTTAAATGAGAAACTGCATCAGCCAGGTAACCGTAGCTGGATCTGGTTGGTTAGTGCCCAATAAACATCAACTCCCTAATCTAGGGAGCAGGCTGTGTGACTTTAAAGATTTCCTGGAAATGAACAATTGCCAGGCACTCTCTAAGAAAACCTCTCTAAGGAAAAAAAGGCCCATTGTACTTAGCCATGGAAAGGTACTTTGTTCAAATTAGTCAGAAACTTAGAATCTTTCACTCCTTACACTCACCGATTTATCTCATTTTCTAAAACTCATGTCTTCCCCACCTCCTGCCTCAGACATTGCCAACACCCCACTGACCAAGGTCAAGGTCTGAGGTCCAGTGATCTGGCCCTGTCCTCCCTCTCCATACCCCCCATGTACTCAGGGTATGTGTACATCTAGGGTGACCAGCACTCCAGAACTGATGATCCCGGTCCACCTTTCTCTAGCCCCAAGTCCCCCATAGGTACTGCCTTGTGCCCTGGGGCAGAAGCTTCCCTTTTAGCCCTCTCTGCCTATCAAGCCTCCTCATATCTCTGGATCCCAGCTCAAACTGCACTGCCTCTGAAGCTTTTCCCTGCGTCTGCAACTGCATTAGGAGCGTGAGCTTCAGAGCCAGGAGGCCTGGCTTACATCCTCTTCTGCCACTGGCCAGCTGTGTGATCATGGGTCAGTTCTCCCATCTGGAAAATGGGGCTAAGTTTAGCTGCTGCTGCATAGGTTTCCTGAGGACTTAGGGAATAGAAGGGAGTGAAATATAAATCAAGTTCAAAGTAACCGGTAATGTGCTTGGTGGTGACAGATGGTCCAGCTGATGGGCATGCAACCACTGTGTGTTCACAGGACTCTGTTTTTCAGCTGTGCTGAGAGCTCCTCAGGTGGGGCTTGGTCTGCAGTGTCCTGGCAGAGCCCCCTATGGTTCTGCAAGTTACAGCTAGGGTTCACTTAACCTTCCACTAAATGACTGCTGGTGACAACAAGCTGTCTGGCAACCCAGCTCTGATGGTGCAAGGAAATATGCCAGAGTCACCTCCCAGACAATCAACCAGCAAGGCTTCCTCCTTCCTGGTGGGGAAGCTGAATATCCTCTTCCCATGCAGGCCTCCTGACACCTGGCAACATGACTTAGTGGTCTGACAAAAATGCTCCTAGGAACGGCATCATGTCTAATCTTAAAAGGAACAGTGCAGGCAACTCTCTTTTACTTTGTCCTGTTCCTAATAAACCGTTTTTTTTAAAAATGTTAAATAAAATGTCTAAAAAAAGTAACAGTTGGCCGGCACGGTGGTGTGTGCCTGTAAGCGGCAGCCTAGGAAGCCATGGTGGGGACCAGGGATTGCTTTAGTCCCACTGTGGACAACATAGTGAGACCTAGTTCCAAAAAATTAGCTGGGTTGTGGTGGTGTGTGCCTGTAATCCCAGCTACCTGGGAAGCTGAGGCTGGGGACTTCTTGAGTCTTTGGTACCCCAGGCAACATGAGCCTGCGGTTCCATGGGCAAAAACAGCAAGACCTAGTCTCAAAACAACAACAACAACAACAACAACAACAACAAAAACAGTGCAAAATAAACCCTGAGGTTGTAGGACTAATGGGGATAAGCCTGTAACTTGGTTCTAGGGGTGGGAGAATGTTCACTATTGTATCCCATGAAAGCAACTCTTGTCCAGGTTTGAAATATTTTTGAAACAAGTTAACACCAGAGCAGAGGCCAAGGAGCTCTGTGTTTTAACCCAGGCTGCCTAGGGAGCGGCCACAGAAGGGGAAGTTCTTGTTACATCATCACTGACTCCAAGCTACCTGTGGCTCCTCTGTTGTCCAAAGTCAAGCTCAGGGAGGCAGCAGGTGAGGTTGGAAGGCCCCAGCCTCCCACTGACTAGCTCCTGGCTGAAGCACCTGGGGGCTGTTTTTCTACCAGTAGGTTGAGAAGACATGGGCAGACAGGGTGCTACTTCTCCCAAGGGGCTGTCTAACAGTGAAGCCTGGAAGGCAGAGTGTGGATTGCATGCACAGCCTCCAGAGAAGTTGCCCACTGTGAGCACAGATGAATGGGAGCCCTCATGTAGCAGTTCTATGTAGAAATGGGGAGTCCCCGCCCGCCCTCAGGAGGAAGGTAGCCAGACTTAAACCAATCATCACATCAACAAGTCTACAATTAGAGACTAAGCTGCAGGATAATGGAGGTTGTTGAGAACATCTGAGAAGGGGCCCAGCCCTGACCTTGTCTGGGACTCAGAGAAGGTCTCTCTGGGGAGGTGACGATGTGCAAGCTGTCAGCTGAAGAACATGAAGGTTACAGCAGTTAAAACCCCACAAGAGGAAGGATGTGCAGAGAGCAAATTGTTAGCTGTGGACCTGAGTTAAATGGCACCATGAGGAAGCAACTGGCCAAATCAACTGTATGTGACATTTATGAAGACAAATGATGTAATTTCTCCAAATCCAATGGCATAAAAAAATTTCAAGAGGGTGGGGGAAGGAGAACTATTAGAAAATAAAAGATTAGGCCAGGCACAGTGGCATGTGCCTGTAAGCAGCAGCCTAGGAAGCTGCAGCAGGGAACAGGCATCGCAGTTCAAGTCCCGCTCGGGGCAACATAGTGAGACCTAGTTCTAAAAAAAAAAAAAATAGCTGGGTGTGCTGGCGTGCATCTATAATCCCAGCTACCTGGGAAGCTGAGGCTGGGGATTGCTTGAGTCTGTGGTCAGTGTGAGCCTACAGCTCCATGGTCAAAAATAGTGGGCCTAGTCTCAAAAAAAAAAAAAAAAAAGGAGACTGATGGGAATAAAGCAATTATATAAACTTATTTTGAGACAGCTGAGAGAACTGAATATGTATCAGGTGAGGAAAATGAAAGAACTATCAATAATCTTGGGAGGTATAAAAATAGTGTAATTGTTATGTTTAAAAAGCGAAGTCTTTATCTGCTGGTAGGTATTTATGGGCAAAAGATATGCTGCCTGGGGACAGATGAACCCGGCAGTCCCTGGACCTGAGTGGAGGCACAGGGGGATCCGTGTGACCATTCTCCCTACTTCAATGTTTCTTTTAAAAGTTTCTATAACAAAAAGTTAAGGAAGACCAGTGGTTTACTCTAAAGAACTGGAAGAACTCTGAGTCTCTTGGGCTTTTTTCAATGATGAGAACGATCAACTGTCATTAAGTACACAGCTTTCATCATGCCACCACTAAAGATGTCACCCATTTTAGGGTACAGATCAACCACTGTGAGACCAATTGCCTCTGTATTTACATCTTTTACCTTTTCCTTGCTGCAGCTGTGTTCATCCAATTTCCAATGCTTATGCTTTCATAACTGACCCCTCCCCTCCTGGTCTCCCCCAAGTCACCCATCCAGTCACTGGATGACCACAGTTGACGCACTAGCAAAGGCATCCTTTCACAAAGAATACCAGGTTTTGGCACCAACTGCTCTAGCAATCTGCCATGGGTCCAGGGCAATGGGACCATTAAATGTAGCCTCAGAAGGATTTATTTTCTAAGTAGCTGTGGTGTGGGAAGTGGGGGCAGCAATGATAGGAACAAGAGGGAGGAAAAGGCCCAAAGGTCCCCGCATGGGCTGTTGACTCAGGTTGGTCCCCTGCTGTAGGTGAGGCACCCTAATGCCAGAAGGTATTCAGGTTTCCCTGCATCTTCCCCTCCATTCTCCGGCGATTCTCCCAATCTGGGGTTCCAAATCCTTTACAACACAGCCAAGAGCCACAAATTTGACCTGACCAAACAGCACCTATTTTTTTTAAAAAAAGATACTACCTAAGGTTAGCAACGTCCGTGGGAAGCACAGTGGGTACTGTGCTGCTGGTGTGACCACAGAGAATGTATTAACAGATGACAGGTAAGGTTCCTAATGTCAGACCTTGTTAGCAGCATCCCATTTTAGAAACTTAGTCTCATACACGGGTGGATCACCTCTTTAGGGTGCTGTAAATGCAAATGGTAGCAGAAATGACCCAAAACACCATCAGGAAGGGAAAGGAAGAATCTGTTGTATTATACATAAGGAAATGCTACTGAGCAATAAAAAGTAAACTCCTAACATATACCTCCTCTGGTGACTCACGAAGCACTATTCTAAGTGAAAAGGGACAGACAGAAAAGAACATATCCATGCAACTCCATGCACATGAAACACCAGAAAAGACTATCTACAGAGACACGAAGCAGGGCAGGTCAGTATTACCTGGGTTGAGTGAGTGAGAACAGGCACAGGAACTTTCTAGGTTGTTGGCAATGCACTATAACTGACTGTGGAGGCAGTTACGAGAGCCAAACACTTGTTAAACTGACTGTACACTCAAAACTGCATGCACATTTCAGGGCACATTGTACTGTGTGTGAATCACACTCCCATTCAAAAACTGAATAATCAGCTCTGCCAAAATAGCAACCAAGGAGCTGAGCTAATCATCTCATGGTGGGACGAAACAACAGACATAGAAAGTGATGAGTATACCCAGCTAAGAAAGAATGAAGTTAGGCAACTATAAGACATGCTGAGGACATTTCTGTAAAATAAAATGAATATATTTGGGCAGAATATGACCAAAAAGAAATATTTCATTCACTCA
This sequence comes from Uropsilus gracilis, assembly GCA_004024945.1. Lineage (NCBI taxonomy): Eukaryota > Metazoa > Chordata > Mammalia > Eulipotyphla > Talpidae > Uropsilus > Uropsilus gracilis. The sequence continues at coordinate 9,262 of PVHY01000414.1, forward strand.
CTCAATACAAATCTGTTGCAAATCTATTATACACCATTAGAAAAGACCAAAAAGACTCATTTCTGATCATGGGGTGTCTGTTCAGTTGCTTCATAAAAGGAAACTAAACTGTGCAAACACTAAAAAAATCAAAGTATATGAATTATATTACCACTGAACTGAATGCACGCGTGTTCAGACACACAGACATTTGTATTTGCTTATGCCAGAATATCTCTGGAAGAATTCCTGAGGAGGATCGGTGGTGCTTTTGGGGAAGGGAGTTAGGTGAGAGACACAAGGAAGTCTGTTTGCTCTCTTTCAAACAGACTTTTTTCTTTTTTACCAAGTTCATGTATCATCTCTTCTAAATAAACACAACTGTTTCTAGTTTTTTGCTGATATCCAATAATCAGGAATGGGATGGAAAGGAACTAGGTGGAAATATATGCACAGTATACTGAAAAATGAACAAAGTGTTCTGAGACAAGATATTTTCCATTTCCATTAAAAAAAAATCCAAAATAAAAATGTACAATGATGACTTATGTACAAAGGAAACTAAAGCTACAAGTCACCAGAACTTGCTTCCAGGTGGTAGGATGGGGGGACTTGACTTCTGTTTGCTTATATTTATTTTTGCAGCTTCCTACAAAACAAGTAAAAAACCAAACCAAGGCAAATCACTGTATGTGTGTCTGTGTTTAATAATTAAAAAAAAAAAATGACCAGACTGAAAACAGCAGCACCAGTATCACCTCTTTCAGCTGGGCACTGAGACTCTAAAGAATCACTAGCTGCATTCCTTCTACCCAAGGCCTAGCATGACTTAAGAAAGCAAGGAGCAAGTAAAGGTAACAGCACAGGGTCAGCTCCAGACTGAAAGCCCTCTCCTTCCTTAGACAGCACTGGCATCTAGAACCAACCAGTTTGCCCCACAAGCCACGTCCTGCCTGAAGTCTAGGCCCTGTCTCTTGGGGCGCCTGGGAGGGAAGGGTCACTGTCCAGGTTAACAGGTAAAAGGGAGAGCCTTTGGTCACTCACTTCTCCTCCTGACAATATGCACTGAGGCCAAGTCTCAGCTGGATGCTGCTGGTATTGAGCCCTGGGTATTTTAAGTCCTAAAGGACTCATGAGAAAAGGCCAAGTTCTGATTCAGTTTTGTACCAGCTTCCTTCAGAACACAGGTAAGAGACACTGGATCAGGGCCTCTGAGCTGGATGCCATCTTGAAGGACATCTTGGCCCCATTTCCTCACTCACCCCTCATCTTCTGTGTTCCCTGGTGGTAGCCCAAGACACCTCTGCAGGGTGGATGGCAGGAAATACACCCTTAAACTCTGAGCCTCCAGAAAGGCCTGACAGTCTCACTTGAGGAACCCAAGCATGAAGCAGCCTGGCTGGTAGGTCAGGGCTTGTCAAAACCAGCACTGGCTGTGAAAGGCCAGAGTTATAGTCACTTGTCACTTAACAAAGGGGCAGGTTCTGAAAACTCGTTTAGCAATGTTATCACTGTGTGGACATCACAGAGTGTAATCACACAGACTTAGCTGGCAAAGTCTACAACACACTCGGGCTGAATGGTGCAAACCAGGGGGACTCTCGTTGTCCCTGAGGTCTACTGCTGACCCATACATGGTCATGCACCCCAAGACTACGCACATCCTGGAATAAGTTAAACAGGCATGTCCCTTTGACAGTGTCTGAGACTTTGTTATTGGCAGATCTGGGCATGTCCCACCATATGGGAAAAAAATGGCCTGGTCCCCTGGGGTGCAGAAGCCCCAAAGGGAAGGGGAAATAAAACCAATTAGAGGAGAACTAGCCAAACCGTGGGACACACACCCGTGGGTCTGCAGTTTCTGTAAGGAGGCAGAGGTTCAGTTCTATAGTAGGGAGTCTTAAAGGATGGGGTGGGAGAGGTGAGATGGAAAAAATACTGATGTTGGAAGAATAAAATGGAAGGATGTGCAAGTATAAGTGGTCACTAGAAAGTGAAGCACCTTTTTTTTCTGGTGGCCAGAAAGATGGTGGATATTCGGATGGAGCATGCCTACCAGAAGCAGCTAACCATCTTTCAAAATAAGAAGAGAATCCTGCTAGAGGAAACCGGCAATAAGACGCTCCCAAAGTACTACAAGAACATTGGCCTGGGCTTCAAGATGCCCAAGGAGGCCATTGAGGGCACATATATTGACAAGAAATGCCCCTTACTGATGACGTCCTCATCGGAGGGTGCATTCTGTTCAGCATGGTGACCAAGATGAAGATGCAGAGGACTATCATCATCCGCCGAGACTACCTCCACTACATCCAGAAATACAACTGTTTTGAGAAACGCCACAAAAACATGTCTGTCCACCTGTCCCCCTATTTCAGGAACATCCAGATTGGTGACACAGTCACCATGGGTGATTGCCGGCCCCTGAGCAAGACGGTGTGCTTCAATGTGCCTCAAGGCCACAGGCACCAAGAAGCAGTTCCAGAAGTTCTGAGCGAGGCGCCTGCCCACTCTCCCCTCCCAGTAAAAGCTCTTTCCACCTGAGGAGGAAAAAAAAGTGAAGCAGTTTTAACTTGGTCGGAGGAAGGCAGAACTGGGATGATTTTCTCCTGCACCCCCTACTATGCCCACTCAGGAGACCAAAATTAACAAAGGTTTTTCATTTCAAAGTCACAAGCATCATACAGAGTAAAATAGCCACACCCTTGGGGACCAACCAGGAGATCTTGGTCCAGGAATGAGTCCCTGCCAACAGCCAGCAGGGTCAGTGCCCCTCAGGACAGTATAGGGAGAAGCCAGCTCTTAGAGAACCAACACAAATAATAGTTTAGAGCTCAGTGTCATGGGCATCAGGACCTAGAAGGTTCCCTGCCTTCTGCTTCCATTCTTTGTGAGCAAGAGTGATTTTTCAAGCGAATTCACGTCCAAGCTTGAATGTGATCTGTTTGATCTCAAGACAGATGCATCCTTTGAGTCTCATGGTTTCCCATCTCTACTCTGGCTCAATCCCAGCACTGGGCTAATAGGGGACAGACAATTCTCAGGCCAGCTGGCACCCTGACGGAAACATGGGGGGAGGGTCACTAATGCTATTATCACTTAATGTCATTTTGTTGGTCTAGATTCAGTCAGTAGTCAGCCAAAATATGCTTTCTAGGTCCACTGGCTCAAGGAACCTGCTCTCGCATGACTGAAGTCCTCTCTATGCAATGAAGTTTCAGGAAACTGCCACTAGTGGCAGGTGGTCCTACATATCTCCTATCAAGGACAGGGTGAGAAGACCCTAAAATACCATATGATTTTTGTGGGGGATGGGGGAAGAATGAGCCTTGCTGAAGGAAGAAGGAGCCTCTGGTTTGCAGGATCCCCAGAACTTCGGAAGATAAAGCTACCAGATCAAGGTAAGCTTGCAGACACAACTTTGGGAGGGTGAGATTGTTCACCCAAGTACCCCTAAAATTCCTATGCCAGCACGCCAAGCTTTTGTGCTGCATTAGTAAGCCTGGCAGAGTGTGTTTCTTACAAATCAAAGTTGTGACCATGCTTCACTCAGCAAATCAGTGGGAGCCATTCTCAACATGAACTCACTGCTTGTCTCTAGGTCATGTTTGATTATGGCATTGAAACTGCTTTTATTTTTTGCACTGCTTTTCAGACATAGTGCTGTGGTAATTTAACAGATTATAGGAGTGGAAATATAATTTTTATAATGTACTGGGAAAACAAAATAATTCATGTGACTCCCTTTATTGTGACCATTGTATTGTGGTGGACTGGACCTGAAATTACGGTGTCCTCCAATAAGCCTGTATTCAGAAAGTCTCCCACAGTCCCACAGTGTCTTAAAGCACAGTAGTGGGGGGCGGGGGTCCTCCTTAAAAATCTTCTTTGCTTATTAACATCACCACTGCTTCCTAATGAGAGAGCAAGATTACGTGTAAGATGGACACCAGTCAAAAGGAAACCAGAGCAAACCATTCTGCAGTTCACTAGATTTCTATTATAGGGGCTTTCGCCAAGTTCCCAACACTGTACTTCAGTCCAGGCCCTCATACTTCCTCTTCTGGGGAATTTTTCTAACCCCTCTCTCTGGGGCTCTGTTCTCCCCACATTATCTGAGGGAGTAAGGTACAGGCTGGCAAGAAGTTGGGACGCAGCCTCACCTGTTCTTATTTATTCAGAATACTCATGGAATAATAGCCCCACTGTGTCATTCCCTGAATTCAGTGAAGAAGGTCAAGGGCACCCAGGTACTGAATCCCTTGTATTAGCTGGCACCCCAATCCCTGGAGGAGGGGGCTCCAGGTCTGCTGCAGCAGAAGCAGCAGGGCCAAAGGATAACCAAATGTGCAATTCCAGGTTGAGCCTGAGACAAAGGTGGCCTAGAGAGGGACAAGAGGGGATTTTCCCAGAGCAATTTGCAGGGAAAGGCTTTTGTTCTCCCCTCCCCATTAGGTTGCCTTACCCAAGCTAATTAGGGGATCTCACTGTTGGGGCTCAGTTTCAGGGCACCAGCCCTCAACCCATATGCACACATGGACTTCTGGTAAAGTGCTGCCTTGGTTGGCCTCAGCCCTATCACTACCACATGGTTCAAAGGGAGGAGGATGCCTTTCTTTCTTACAAGGCCCACCTGTCACCTGTGAGCCCTGTGGGCGGTCACCAACCCCAGGCCTTACACTGACCAGGCACCATGGCTCACAGGCAGCACAGAGGGAAGGCTGGATATCTGCTATGTACCTCCTATATCTCAGGTGGGTCTTAAGTTCTCAGGTTCTCTTGCTCCTAAAATATCAATAACCCATTTCTCCTAGGTTAGTCACAGGAAGAAAGAAGAGGCTGTGCTTTAGACACCCAGGCTCACATCCACCAAGACAGGCATGGGTCCATGGTTTTGGAGTGCATTTTAGAGTGTGGAAAAGACAGTCAACAACAAAGCAATTCCTCATTCAGCTATTTAAGAGATGAAATCTTGCACTTGTGACAACGTGGCTGGAACTGGAAGGGATGATGGTAAGTAAAATGAGTCAGATGGAGAAGGAAAAAGTCCCAAATGATTTCACTTATACATGGGATATAAAGAAACAAAGAGACAGGAAGTAAAACTAGATAACCTGACTGCAGATTTCACACTACCAGAGGGGAACAGTGGTATTGGAGAGCAAATGTAGGAAGAGACCCAACTCAACTATGATAGAGGATTATTGGATTTTTGGTGGTGGGAGTGGGGTGGTAAGGCATATCTGAAGAGGCGTGAAGCTATACCTCTAAATCATATGTAGTGTTGTAAGTAATATTATTAGCGTAAAAAAATAAAGTTAAAAATAAATAAAATATACAAAATATTACCATAAGCAAAACTTTCCAAATATTGGTAAATACTGTAAAAATAAAGCAAGCTGATTTGACAGAGTGATAGAGAGGAACAGAGACAGAGGAAAGCAGACCCCAAATACTGGTTTCCCCTGATAACCAAAATTAGAAAGTTCCTATGAAAACTTTTAGAAGTTGAAATGGAGTGAAGAAGTGATTTCTATGCTAAAGTAAAAAAAAAAATTATCAAGTTCTAGGAAATAACACAGAAAGCCTAAAATCACTTGCACATCTAGTAGAAGCTATGCTGAAGTAACACACAGCCTATGTAAAGCAGTTCCAGGAAGGATCTGGGTGGGGCCTATCTCTCTGCTGATATGTTGCTCCCTCTAGAAGGCGGCTACAAAACCAATGCTGAATGTTTATTTTTTCCATCTTTTGTCATAAAAGCAAAAATCCTCTTCAGATGTCTTTTGATCGGCAAGAAAAGATACTAATTTAGGTCTTTCCTTAAAGTGAAACTTTTGAAAAACAGGGAATACTTGTAGGGGAAGCAGCCAGTGCAAAGGCTCTGAGACAGGAATGGACTTGACTTAGTCATGGAGGGGAGGTCCATGCGGCTGGACAGAGAGGAGTCAGAGGAAACAAAGGACAGGAGAGCAGCCCAGGGCCTGACTGTCAGGCATCATATGTAAGACTGAGGACTGAGAAACTATTGTAAGTGCAATGGAAGGGCCCTGGAAGTCTTTAAGCAGGGAAAAAACACAATTTAAGATCTGGTTGTTGTGGGAAGAAAGAAGGAGCAGTGCCAGAGTTAGATGGCCACCATTGTGAGCTTGCATCCAATACCGAGTTTGGTTTCCATGGTGTTACCTTTTACACATCATTAGCACCATGCTTCACTGGAAGCATTAGCACCATGCTTCACCTCTGACAGATAAGAGTTCTCACTACCACCACAACTCCAGTCTTACTTTCCACACCAGCCAAGGGAGGATCTCCGCTCATGGTTCTATGACAATTCAACAGCACAGATGGAAATAGGCTTTGTATTCACCTGGCAACTTTCTACAAATGTGACTGTCCACTATATGTGGGACACTTGTGAAGTGTAGGTTCTAGTATTAGAAATGTACTATTAGAGCAGATAGTTAATAAGAAATTGCTCTGTAAGAAAAAAGGCCAGCTTTCATGTCTCAAGAAAGATGAGATTAAACAGGGAAACTCCGTTTTCCACCTCTCTGTAAACTCTTCAATAAGTCAAATTTTCTTGAGAAGTAGCTACTTACGTGAACAAAAAAGAGACATAAATATATATTGAGGAGATAAGACATTGAGATGCAAAGCTGCTCTAAAAAGTTTGTCCTACAAGACCAGCTTCAAGTACTGAAATAAAGCTGGTCTTTATTTCTAATCTACCTGAACAAATCCATGCCTCCTGCGGTGGGTAACAGAGAACTACTAAGGCAGGGGAAGGCACAATGAATGGGGAGCTGCTCTGAGGGGATGAAGAAGACTTTAGGATACTCATGTTCATAGATAGATGGTCGAGACTTCCCCGGGAACAGAGAAGACTGAGTTTATTGTACACCTGCTAGAAAGGGACAAATGCAGTCAAAGACATCCCTCCGAGTCATGAGCAGAACTGACCACTACTGGAGCTGACAAAGAACAAGGAAGGCTGGTTTCCACAGCAGCCTCATTAATTCCACTTAGTCACCATCTCCAGGAAAGGACCAAGACTGGCCTGCCTGGCTTGCCGCCCCACACTCCAGCTCTATAACTGAAGCTAGGCCTGGGTTTCTCCAGATGCCAAGGGCATGAGGCACCGTGGCCATTATGCTCTGGGGAGACCAGGGAATCAGAAAGTAAGACAGCTAGTTCAGTAGTACAGGGAAAAATAACGAAAGCTGTCATTTGGCTGGAAGATACGCACTCACCCATGAAGAAAAAGCCCTAAATAACTGGTGACTTCCATAGACAGCTGTGGCAAATGCGGGGCCTGTGTGTGTAGGGACCCAGAAAAATAAGAAGAGCACTCACCCCCTGTGATGGGTTGAATAGAGTCCTCCCCAACTCATTTCCACATGGAACCTCAGAAAGTGACCTTCTTTTTGAAAAGGGTTGCCTCAGATATAATGAATTAAATTAAGACAAGGTCACCCCTGCATTAAAGAAGTCCCTATTCCAGTGACTGGAGTCCTCGAAAGGGGAGAAAACATGTAAAGGGAGAGAGGACCATGTGACAAGAGAGTTACCCAGCTCCAGGCAGAGGAGTGCGAGCCACCAAGTGAGGGAAGAGGCAAGGAAAGGTCCTCCAATGAGAACTGTTGCAGACAGCACAGCCACCCATACCTCAGACCTCAAACTTCCAGCCTCTAGAACTGGGTGAGAAACATTTCTACTGTTTAAAGTCTCCAAGTTTGTGGGGCTTTGTCACCACCACACCCTAGAAAAACAAAAGACACCTGTTCTGCAGCCCACCCTTCTCAGTCTCAGCCTAGAGGCAGCAGGCAAGACACTTACTTAGGCCAAGTCCCCAGCTCAGGGGACTTTTCCTCCTTCCCAGCACCCAGCAGCACCCTCCCCAGGTGGTGAGGGGAGGGCAGGGATCACATTTCAGCTGCCCCCTCCCTCTGCCACCAGAGGAAAGGGGAAAGGGAGTGTTTGTTTTCTTCATTCCGTCTCCCAGCTTTGCAGCCACTCATTTAGACTTGTGTTTCTTAAATTTTATTCAGCCGATAATGTACAGATTTCTCTTTTAGGAAAGGGGCATTCCCTAAACTAAGTTAGCCTAATATCTCTTTACACCCATTCACTACGTTTACTCAGGCAAATTTATTTTAAAAGGAATTGGAACAAGTTTATAATACATGGAAAATCAGCATAATTTACCTGTGCAGAACCTGCTAGATATTTTCAATTGCACATTAAAATTATGTGCCACTTTTTAATTTTTACAGTTATATTTTTACAACATATAGTACATATCTTTAAAGTCCACTTAAAATGATCTCGGGTGGCAACACTACGGGAAATACTGACTTAGTTCAGTGCTATATCTCTTTGTAGTAGCCCATGGGCTCCTAATAGCAAATCTCCACCCCACACCTGGAGGAGAAGGTTAAGGGCAGGAGAAACGCAAGCGTCGAGTTCCGAGTTCCCACGTGGGACACCCTGGTGACAAGAATTTGAGGGCAAAAGGGACTTAAAATCTCCAGTCCTGCGTGGGACAAGGCTGGGGGGTACTGACCTTCTCGCGCAGGGTGCAGTGGACCTCCAAGGCGACGCGCCCATCCCACCAGGGCTCATCCATCATCGCGTCTGCCAGCGCGGCGATCCGAGGCTACCCGGCTTCCAGGACGCACCCTGCGCGGATACGCGCAACTTCAGCTGCTGCGCCCGCGCCCCCACCCCCGACCTCCCGCATTGCCACTCTGGCCGGCCCTGGCCGGGGCCGCGTCCTGCCCCGCTCTGCGGAGCTGGCTGGCGCTCACTCCACGTCCGGGCCAGGTGGCGGTGCCCCCTTCCCTCTGCTTGCGGGAGCCCGGACGACTTCGAGCTGTTTACCAACTTGTGGGATTTTTATCTGCCCTTTTGCAAAAAGTTGCAAAGAAAGTTACCGTCTCCACTAACTGGCCCCAGGCTGGGGCTCCGGCGGCTGCCACCGGCTCGCCGTCCCCAACTCCTCCCCCGCCGCCCAGCCTTTGTCCTGCTCCCGTATCCTGCCCTGGAGTCGGGGCGAAACTCACGCATCCCACTCCGGCCGTGGGGGTCTGCGGACGCCCGGCCCCTCCCAGGCCGAGCCCGCGGTGTCACGAGGACCTCCCCCGTGCGGGACGCACCCTCTCTCCACCGCCGCCTCCGCTGACCCCCTGGCTGCAGCAGCAGCCGCTGCGCCCTGCGTGCGCCCGGGTCCCGCCGCGGCTCGCAGCCTCGGGCCGCCGGGGGCCTCCCTCCCTCGCTAGGGGAATTGGGGGCCGGGCCTCGCGCATGCGCCGCCAGTCCCGCACCCCGCGGGGCGGGGGGCTGGGAATTGGAGTCTTTCTTTCGCCAGCGCTGGCTCGGCTTCCTGCCCGCCCTCCTCCCCCGCCGCGGTGGCAAGCTTCCTCTCACCTTGGCGGAGGCGCCCGGTGCAGCCTGGACACTCCGCCGCCCTGCGCCGGGAGCGCTGGGGCCGCGCCGCCACCTGCGCGCTCGGAGTGTGAACCACTCGGCGAGCTGCCCCCCAGAAAAGTTCTGTCTCCGCGTGCGTCCCTGTGGCGAACCTTGCGTTGGTTACACCTGTTTTTTCGCCCCCTCTTTTTTTTTTTTTCACCTTGTCCCGCAATGGGGATATAAGTATATTTCCAAACAGGCAGTTGGCACGAAAGCACCACTCTTGATTATCCACGAGTTCCTTCTTGTAAAGGAGGCTCAGTAAATCAACTGGTATTTATTGTACGCCTGCGAAGTTTTAGATTTACCCTAAGGTTGTAGGAAGTCAGTCTGAGGTGGGGGTAGAGGGGTGGGGGTAGGGGGAATGGGCGGAATTGCTTTCAGTTGCTCGTTTTCAGAAAGGCACTCTGTAGAACCACCTTTTGGGTTGCCCGGCCTTGACTTGTCTTGGTTGACTGCTCTGTTTGATACTTTTGAAGATTAACAGACCTGGAATCAAATCCACCTACCGGCTAAGTGATTTCTTACCACGTTCCTCAAATTCTTTAAATTTTGGAACTCTCATATATATATATATATAATAGGAGTAAAATAGCACTGACCCATCAGAGATACTGTGTCATTAAATAGGTAACTCATGCAGAGGCTAATCGCCATGCCACTATAGAAGAACCCCCAGATAAATAACTACTGCTACGAAGTCTTCAGATTTTAACTGGTTTTCTGCAAGTAAAGACCCACCTGGGAGAAAAAAAAAAACACACAAAACTATTTAGTCAGCTTTGATAAGTAAGTTTTGAGGCATAAAGAACAATTTTAATAAATAAATACTTTTGGAAAAGTATAAAATATCTAGGAATAAACTTATTGAAAGTGCAAACTCTTAATGAAGAAATTAGAAAGGTGAAAACATAAGGAAGGCCTGTAGAAAATGGAGATGAGAATACCAACTTTATCCAAATTGATTCTTAATAAATTCCTAGTTGTATGGGGTAGATGAGACTGGGGGATGGGTGACACTTTTTCTAACAAATAGAAGACTATCTGTGAGAAAGGCTAAGGTTTTTGTTTTTTTTATTGGGAGTACTTAAACTTCCCAATATTAAAATAATTGCAAAGTTATAAAACTGTGTTGATACAAGTATGGATGAATAAGCATCAATAAAACAATTGAAAGTATAGAAATATATACACTATTTAAAAAATTAACTGTGTGGTGAAAGTAGCATTTTTACTTTTGTGGGAGAAAGTATAAATTCTTTAGGAAACAAGGCTGGGGGAATAAATTAAGGGGGGAGCAGTAGAACTAGGGATTTATTTAAGTTATCGTCATAATAAATATAAAACTCCAGAATAACACAATCACCATCTCCACAACAACAAATCAGAAGAGAATGAAAACATACGTGACTTATTTCAAGAAAAAGTCCAGATATTAAGGCATGAGAAAAAAAAACAAAGGCAAGGAGGTACATATGCACATTTGAATACACATGGAAGACTAAAATATATCAAATATCAGTCAAAAAAAAGTGACAACTTGGAGAAAATATTTTTAACAAATTCAACAAAAGGTTGATCTTACTGTATAGTTCCCTTGTAAATCAATACACAAAAGCACTGACACAGGATATGGAAAAGTGGATGAACAGAATTGCCATTCAAGAAAAAATTCAAATGGATAAATACCATTTTGAAAATATACAGACTAACAAGGATATTGAAAATATTTTCAAACAGTCAGGTATATCTTTACTAAGGATTTTTCCAAAAATAAAATCTTCAAGGTTGATGAAGGATTGCTGGGAATATAAGTTAACACCCTCTTTCTAAAAGATAAAACAACTCAAAAAGTTTTTTTAAAGTTTCATTAAAAAAAAAGGTTTCATTTGATCACACTATTCTGCCTCTGAAATTTATTCCTAAAAAAGAAAAATGAGATGAGTATAAAGGTTTATCTACAGAGGGTTTCATCTCAGTGCTCTTCATAATGAACTATTACAACCAGGACTGGTTAGTGATTTGGCTCTTAAAACAATTTTTTATGAAAATGAGTAGTGATTACGGGAAATGTTAACAATCTATTCATGGAAAAGGAGAGTAGAGAATGATCTCAACTATACTGCTTCACATATACAGGAAACTGAGGAATAACTCACAAAAATGTTAACTATGTAATCAGAGTAGTAGGTAACTTTTCATTTATTTTTTAATCTAGTATATCTGCATTTTCTAAATTTCCTCCAAGAAACATATATTATGTTCATAATTGGGAAAAGAAAAGTGAATGTTACTTTAAAACAGTCCTATGACATACAAGCAAGGCCTTCCATAAAAAATTCAGTGGATTTTTTTATTGTTGTTGCTTGTTTTCACAGCAGTATAATTTCTTTCTCAATCTTTCTCTGCAGGGCACATTGAAAAAAGAAAGGCTTTTCTTTTTTAATAATTTGGAGTCTCCTTTGCCTAAACTGCAGCTGTTTATCAGGAGTTCTGATAGGTAAGATAGGGAGGCAAAAACCCTGGGCTTTCTTATATAGGAGCTATTTTAAGATGATATGGCATTCTCTCTCCCTTCTGCAGTTGTTAGTGTGTCATTCTGAGGGGTCTCTGATGTCTCTGAAGAATACAAGTGCAGTAAACTGGGGCTTTGCCCATGGGGAGAAATGACTTCCTCTGGTGGACAGTGCCTCTGGAGGAGGCAGACAAGGCAGCTAGGGTGACTTTTCTCATCCACTCCATCTCCAAACAAGTCAAGAAGAATCATTTATTCAAAACCTAAACCTTTATCAAAATTCCTTACTGTGAGCCAATTACTACCAATTGGTTCCTTCTAGCACCAATCCTTGCCACTCACAGATTTACGGCAAGAGCATCCTACTTATCTACAATTTTCCCAGGTATCAAATGAGAAAATACATCTTTTCCTCTTACATTTTTCTTACCTTCCTTACAAGACAAATTAATCTAATATTATGGACTACTCATTTTGCACTAAATGCTCTTTTCTCTTTTTTTTTTCCCGATATGATACAAGCTCTCACATTACAACATATATGGTAAAAAGTGGATAGTCTCAAGCTGCTCCTAGGGCTCCTTCTTCTCCCCAGGGAGTGCCAGCGCCTGGTGTTTCCTTCCAAAGTCATCTATGTCTTGACTAACACAGACAAGCAGGCCTTTCTTTTCGCATGTTGGTGGCAGATAGCATGCATTCTTCTCTCTCCTTATGTTTTCCACTTGGTGGTTTCGTATGTTACCCACAGAGTTGTCCATTTAGCTCCTAGCCTCACAATAAGAATCTATCATGACATTGAAACAGAGCTATATGGGTACTATATCCATCCAAGGACATCCAAGGGACTTGTATCCATGAAGGACAGGTCATTCTCTAGGTTCCCTACCCATGCACAGCTGCGAAACTACTCAGGCTCAGGGAACAACAACAGTGGGGCTTATTTAACAAATGGGTGAAGCCTAAGAGTTACTAAGGCCACAGGTGATTGCCTATCTCTCCCAGAGAGTGTCCATAGTGTTCAGAAATCCCAAACAAAAGCCTGTTGATCAAAGATGGCACCATTCCACCAATGAGGGCTCAGAGTGCCTGACAATCAGCAGATGGATGGGCCAAGTCCAACTCATGGTAGCAGTTGGAGGTGCTCATAGGCGGGGCTGCTAAGATGACACAGCAGCACCTACAGGGACAATCTGAAGGACAGGATAAACAGCATCGAATTCTGCACCGATACGATTCTACATATGTGATGCTCGACAACCCAATAAATAGCTTCGTGAATAGTTGACCCACATCAACAACAAACAGCTCAATAAGACACTGGACCCCAGGCCTTTGGTGCTCCTTCAGGTGGTAAGTCCATAGGCAGTTATAGCCATCTGATTGCAGCAAAACTCTTTGGCTTCTCTGTAGAGGTCAGCTGCTCAGGGATGTTTCTACTTCTTCGAAGATCAGGTACGACTGACTAGAAGGAGTCTAGAAGTCCCTTTCTGCAGTCCTTATATTCTCTTCTAGGGTCCTCCACCCTCAATGATACTTCTGATTGGATCATTTAACCTGTTTGGCTCTGCTGAGAAGGGCTGCCAATAGCTGTGACTTTTGGCACCTATGGGTAAAAGCAGCCATGTTTTTCGAATGGTTCTCAGTGTTTAGGGCCCTGGCAGTGGAAAGGTGTCTGTCTTGCCCTGCAGTCCGCACTGCAAGGCCCTGATTAACAAGATCTTGGCTCTTCAGGAGAAGTTGAGGAATAGGTTTTAAACAGTGTTTTCTTTGGGTCTTAATGGTTTGCACTACTCCACTTAGGACCAAAAGCCCATAGGCTACCTTGACTTACAGGGACAGCAGAAAGACCTCTTGTCATAAACTTCCAAACTTAAGACTTGTTTACCAAAACCAAGCCAATCCCTTTAGATGGTTTCTAGCTATGTGCTCTATATCAAGAGAGCAGGGGCCAAATCCATTTTAGTTTTTGACTAGAAAATCTTGAGCTGTAAGTCTACAAATCAGATCTAAGAATCAGGTATGTGTGGTGGAGGAGTAGTATTTTGCACTCAGAAATGGGAACCTAGGATATTTTACTTATATATTTATATGGCCCACGTGTGTAGTTTTTATTTAAAAAATATATAAACTCAAAAAGCTCCAAGAAGGAGGAGAAAGTAAACCTTGCTCTCACTGGGTATGTGGGATATGCAGTGGCACCAGCCTTGTGCTTTTCTTAGAAAAGCTGTTGCCACCTCCAATTCTTGAGAATTTGGTCTTAGAACGCTGTTCTGTAATGAAGTCTGAGGAGATAGGTGTCTGAGCCCAGGACGTGGCTGCCCCCTCCTGAGCATGGAGTCTTTCCTGTGCCCCAGCAGCACTGAATTTGCTCCGTATGGGAGTTCAGCAAGGCTCAGAAAAAGCAGACTAAAAAGGTGTTATGTCTATCACTGGGGGAGAGTAGAGACCATGCTTTTTACCTGAACTAGAACTAGAACTCAGCTTGAAAAGTTTGTCGGTTTCCTGGGGATGCCATAGCAAACTGCCACAAATGGGGTGGTTTAAAATCACAGGAGTTAATTCATGATTCTGCAGGCTTGAAGTCTGAAATCAGGAAGTCAGCAAAGACTGTGCTCCCTCTGAGACTCTGGGTGGAGTGCTTTCTTGTCTCTTCCCAGCTCCCTGGGGTGGCCAGCAGTCCGAAGTGCTTCTTTGCTGGCAGCTCTGTGACTCCACCTGCCTCTGTTTACACCGTTTCTTCATAAGGACACTGTCTCATAGAAGGGCCCATTTGACTCCAGTGCAATCTCACCTCATCTACATATATCTGTAAGGAGCTTTTTTCAAGTAAGATCATGTTGTGATAGCAAGGTATTAGGACTTTCATGTATCTTTTTGGGGAGACACAGTTGAACCCATAACAGAAGGCATTCACATTCTTAGAAACACAAATAACCAAGGAACTCTTACACATCTTAGTCGTATTGCTTCCTTGTGTCAGGCAACCATGTGTTATGACACAAAAAGAAAGGAAAAGATGGGGTAATCTCTCATTCCCTTCATTTCTACCTGCCCTTGCTCATCAAGAAGTCAAAAGAAGAGAATAACTATATGAGGGGCATGTCTCAAATTCAATGCAATATTACTCACAATAGCCAAGACATGGGAACAACCCAATTGTCCAATTTGCCCTTGAATGAATGGGCAAATAAATTGTTCATATTATATATTTATGTGTGTAATAAGGTATATAACATATAGTGTATATGCACATGCAATGGAATATGATTCAGTCTTAAAAAAGAAGATTCTGCCATTTGTAACAACAAGGACCTTTGAGGTTTCACGCTAGTCACAGAAGGACAAATACTACATTACCTCACTGGCAAGTGAAATGTCACTTAAAAAGTTGAATTACTAAAAGTATTAAAGATGGTAGTAGGGACAAGGAAGTAGGGAATGAGGAGACACTGGTCAGAGATCACAAAGTGGCAATAATGTAGAGGGAATTATCTAGAAACCTAACATGCATAATGAGGACTTGGTCAATGATACTGTAATGAATACTGGAAATTTGTTAAGACAGTAGATCTCAGGTGCTCCCAATACTCTAGCCCCCAAGAAAAAGGTACCAACAGAGAAGATGGGATGTTAATTAGCTTGATTGCAGTAATCATTTCACTATGTATGTTGTCTATCAAAACATAATGCTGTGTATCTGAAATATTAAAACAAAACAAAGAAAAAGAAGTGAAATAAAACCAATTTTACTAGGGGCAGCATTTCTACTATCACACTATGAATGAAATATGTAGTACATGCAAACTATGGGATGTGAATTGTGTAACTTCAGGGAACCTGAAAACAAGTTAAATACCCTTATTTTTTGCATTTAAAAGTGACATTATATAATATAAAGGTGAAAATACTTGTAATTTTTCTTTACCTCCAACAATATAAAATGGCAAATTAAAAAAAAAAAAAGGCCATACCAAGTAGAGAATGGCAGAGACAGAAAGAAATGTGATATTTTAGCACCATCAATAGCACTTTTCTGAACAGAGGAGCTCATATATTAATTTTTCACCAGGTCCTGCAAATTTTGTAGCTAGTCCACCCCTCCTACCCCCTTCTCCCCCCCCCCACAATGAAATGAAGTGTCCCCCTGCACTCTGGTCCAGAGGAAACTGTCTGGTATGAATGTTTGTATCCTTCCCCCAAACCACCCATT
This sequence comes from Uropsilus gracilis, assembly GCA_004024945.1. NCBI lineage: Eukaryota > Metazoa > Chordata > Mammalia > Eulipotyphla > Talpidae > Uropsilus > Uropsilus gracilis. The sequence goes on from PVHY01000414.1 coordinate 25,437, forward strand.
CAAATGTTAAAATCCTAATCTCCAAAGATGGTGGCATTTAAGCTAGGGGCAGTAGATCCAGAAGCCCAGCTGTGAATGGGATTAGTTCCTTTATAAAACAGACCTCCCTGGCCCCTGTATCATGTGGTAGAAGAGAAGAAGCAGATTATGAAGCAGGAGAAGGACTGTCACCAGGAAGCCACCATGTCATCACTACCTTGATCTTGAACTTCACAGTCTCCAAAGCATGAGATAGAAGTTTCTGTTGCTTGGAAGCCACTCAATCTGTGGTGTTTTGTTACTGCAGTCCAAATGGAATGAGACACCCATTTATGTTTCCTTACAAAGGTGTTCTATCCCAAATCACTCTTTATTGGAATTCTCCCAACCCTGCATAGCCAATTCTTGGGGAAGCCATCCCTACTTCTCCCCAGTGTCACAATAATCCCCACACAGCTCCATCTCCTTCATATTTGTCCAGCTCTAACCTCTGGGCAGAAGGTAGGCCCCTGGCCTTAGTAGGTCCAGGCTTACTGAATGAGTAAATGTATGATGAACATCGTCTATGAGGGAATCACCTGGTCCAGATTTCAGATTGGTAAATTGTCGTCCCCATTTTCCAAGTGAGACCCAGAAAGTTTGACCTGGCCACTTATGCTCATGTCCTATAGGGAGGACCTACTCTTGCTTTAAAAGACAGCTTGACCATTAAATGAGGAAACACGAGTGGTCATTCAAATAATTATGACAGAACATGCTAGTGTTCTTCAGGATCTAAGTTTCCTTTTGTTTTAAGGAAAAGAATGACCTCCGGGGGCATAAACCCAGGGGAGGAGGGATCCAGGAAGACAATGTAAGGGACAGCAGCTTGCTGGGTGGAAGAAAATTCTCCTGCTCTCCCACTGCACTGTGACAGAAACATGGTGTCTGAGAGGACAGCGTCCAATGAGCAGCTCTGTCTGAGAAAAACATCAGCAGGTGTTTGAGGGTGAAAGGTCATCCAGCCCAGGTGCCAGGAAGGCAGTATGGAGTAGTTCAGACTTCAAAGTCCAGCACTCATGGCTCATTGAAGAGAAGAGCCCCTTCTGGGCTCCTCTGATTGTTCCTGCTCCAGAATTTGGATTCATGATTGCCAAATTGTTACATTTTTCAAAAAACAACGTCAAGATAGCCCCCAGTATTTAAAATATTGACTTTTATGACTGCAGAGTTAAGGTTACTGGAGGGGGATGGAATGGGTAGGAACAAAGGGGATGGGGGAATGGTCTATGGTAAAGGACTGGGTGCTTTGGTGGTGGATGTGGGGTGGTGACATATATCTGATGAGGTGTAAACCTAGTCCCCTAAACTATACACAGTGTTGTAAATCAATGTTATATATACAGTGTTGTAAATCAGTGTTGCCTCTATAATAAAAACAATTAAAACACTGACTTTTTTGGTTTGTGTTAAATGCCACATGGTTACACAGAGCACCGGCCCCAATTTGGGAGTGCCAGAATAGATGTGAGGTAAGGAGGCTCAATCTGACAGGATTCTGTGGGGAACAATGGAGCAGGACCCTAAGAACTCTCCCAAGTCCAGGAGGAGGAAATAAAAGCAGCCATTAACTTCAAAGTCGCTGAGCTTGCCAGACGCCCCTCCTCTGACAGACAATGAACAGGAAGGAAATTGAGACTGGACAGTAAAAAGCAACCAGATGAGTCTGCAAGGGTGGCCAGTGGGACCCTCCAGCTCAGAGATCCTGAAAGCAGGCAGCCATGGGGATGCAGGAGGTTACCTGCTAGAAGAGGCTTCCAAAGCTTCCAGGTGCAGAGTCCTAAGCTCTGGGGGGGAGTGGAGGGGGAGGATAGTGGCTGAGGCTGCGGGGTTGGGAGGGGCAGCTTCTATGTTAGCATTTTCAGATTGTGCACATCTCACTGTCTCTGTTACTCTATGAAAACATGAGTGAAATAATATTACTTATCCTGAACAACCATGTCCTCCCACCCTATCACTTGATACCAGCGTGATGATGCCCTGGGCTGGGCTTATAGACAGGATGCGCCCCCAGACCAACTCAGAGGTTCCAAGCAGAAACAGGAGAGTAGGAGAGAAGGGGCCAAATTTGGAGCACATTATAATACAAGGTAGAGTTAACAGGATCTGCTAATGAAGCAGGTGTGAGGTATTAGTGAAAGAAAGGACAGAACGACCACCCCAAGGTTTCAATTCTGAATACCTAAAGGCTGAAGTTCTTATTTCCTGAATGGAAATGTGCCCTAACACATTTTCCAAGTACTGCTGCCCACCTCTCTGGCTTTGGTGCCTTCCATCAGCTTGGTCGTTAGAACAGGTCTCAGTTCAGACCAACTTGGCCTTGCTTCTTCCTGATTGAGAATCTTAGGGAGAATCTTAAGGGAGGTCCTCAAGCCTAAATTCCTCATTTGCAAAATGAGTGTCATTTCAATACCTCCTTTATAGAGTTATGTGAAGATGATATGATATTATGCCTGGTATGTGGAGGACACTGAGTAGTTGTGTGCTGAAGTTGCCATATAATTAAGTTGGCACCACAGGTAAGCATACTTTTAAATCCTACTACTTCCAAGCCCAAAATTATCTTAAGAGCAGTTTTCATGACATACCTAAGAAATATGTTCCAAACATTTTTAATTGTTGCATACTATTTTATCATGTAGACAAGTTATCATCTGTTTAACCAGCTTTTTTTGTTGAATATTTTAAAATATGATGAAGGGATATTGATTTACTCTTATATTATTTCTGAGGTTTTTCTCTGCATGTTATAAACAATGTTCTGATGAAAAGCTAAAAGCTTCCTTTCTGCTGCCTGAGGATACACTCCTACAAGTGAAATTGCTGTGATCAAGGATATGAACAATTTTAAGATTTCTGAAACAGATTATAAGTTGACCTCCAGGAAGATTCTACCAAAACACATTCCTGTCAACACAACGTTAGATAGTATTTGCTTCCCTAGACCCTCAACAACACTATATCATCATTAAAAAAATATGAAATGCACTATTTCAGTTCAAACTGTTTTGCTCTCCAGTAAGACTGGAGTTTTAAAAATGTGATCATTCATATTTCTTTTACAAACTGTCCTTTTGCTCATCTTTCTATTGGCATATTAAAGGTTTGCTAAAAGAAAAGTTAGTTATTCAAATGAGCTGTTGAAGTTGTTGCTAATGGTTTTCCTGTTGTCTTAAAATTTTATGTGGGGTTTTTATGACCTACAGAACACATGCAGTCAACTTCTCTTCCCTTCCTGTGCATGTAAGCTTGCAAAGCACTTTGGTGTGCATGTTGAAATGCACCTGGGAACCAACAGCAGCCCCCACATACTACATACTAGCATGTGACATCTTTGAGAACACAGCCTCCCTGCATGCAGGGGTCTGGGTCTGGTTAGACCTTTGAGCTTCCTCCTAGGTTTGGTATTATGATTCTAGTTCTAGAACTAAGAATTTGTATTTGAGCTCAGAGCTCATTTCAGGAAACCATCAGTACCTATTACATCAACCTTAGTGAAGGCTGCTACCACTAGTGACCATAGCCCTGGGTACTTAAAGCAACTGACATTAATTTCTCACAGCTCTGGTGCTGGAAGTCCAATTTGGAGCTCAGGACCAGACAGCTTCACAAACGAATTGTACCAGACATTCAAAGATGAAATAACGCCTGCACTATGAAAATGTTTCCAAAAAATTGAGAAAGAAGGAAAGCTGCCAAACACAATCTATGAAGCAAACATTACACTCATACCAAAACCAAATAAAGATAGCACCAAGAAAAAAAACTATAGGCCAATTTCCCTATTGAACATGGACACAAAAATCTTAACCAAAAGCCTGGCAAATTGAATCCAACAGTGCATGAAAAGCATTATTCACCATGACCAAGTACGATTTATCCTAGGGGCATAGGGATAGTTCAACACCTGGAAATCAATGAACATAATCCACCACATCAACAAGGAGAAAACCAAATACCAAATGATCATATCAATAGATGAAAAGAAAGCATTCAATAAAGTTGAATGCTACTTTTCCATACTTTTTAGCATTGTACTGGAAGTTCTAGCTAGGGCAATAAGACAAGAGAAAGACATAAAAGGGATACAAGAAGAATTGAAAGTATCATTATTTACAGAGGATATGATTCTTTATGTAGAGAACCCAAAAAATCCACAGAAAAACTTCTGAAACAATAAACCAATTCAGTATGATAGCTGGTTACAAAATCAACACACAGAAGTCAGTAGTTTTCCTATACACAAAAAGTTAAACAGAAGAAGAATAAGAAATTTAAAAAGCCACCCCATTTACCATCGCACCAAAAAATTAAATGCCTGGGAATAAACCTAACAAAACATGTGAAAGAACTATACTAAGAAAACATTAAAATGCTGCTAAAAGAGATAGAAGACATAAAGAAATGGAAAGACATTCCCTGCTCATTATTTGGAAGAATTAACATCATCAAAATGGTTCCTTCTGAAAGCAATCTAAAGATTCAATGAAATCCCTATAAAAATCCCGGTCACATTCTTTAAAAAGATAGAACAAAAATTACTGAAATTCATATGGAATAACAAAAGACTTCATATATCAAAAGTCTCCTGACCAAAAAAAAAAAAAGAGAGAGAGAGAGAGAGAGAGAAAATGGAGGTATTACTATCCCAGACTTCAAATTATATTACAAAGCCATAGTAATTAAAACAGCATGGTATTGGTACAAAAACATACAATCGGACCAATGGAATAGAACTGAGTGCCCTGAAATAAAACCACACATATAAAACCACACACAAAAACCTTTGTCACATAATCTTTGACAAAGGAGTGAAAAACTTACTATGGAACAAGGACAGCTTCTTCAATAAATGGTGCTGGAAAAACTGGACCAAGACATGCTAAAACAAACAAACAAAAACAAACCAAGACAACTTCCTGATGCCATGTACAAAACCAACTTAAAATGAATAAAAGACTTGGATGTAAGACCTTAAACCATAAATTACATAGAGGAAAACTTGGTCAAAACTCTCCATAAATTATACTTCAGAAATTCATTTCTGGTCACATCTATATTGGCAAAAAAAAAAAAATGAAGGAAAACGTAAGCAGCTGGGACTACATCAACTAAAAAGCTTCTGTACAGCAAAGGAAACAACAGACATAACAAAAAGAAACCCAACCGAGTGGAAAAATATTTTTGCCCTCCATACAAGTGGTAAGGGTCTGATGACAAAGATACACAAAGAACTCATACAACTTAACAAAAGCAAGGCAAAAAAACCCATTAAAAATGGGGAAAACTGAAAATACACTTCTCCAAGGAGGAAATATAAATGGCCAACAGGCACATGAAAAAAATGCTCAACATCACTAGCAATCAGGGAAATGCAAATCAAAATCACAATGAGATGCTACCTAACACCAGTAGGAATGGCCCACATCAAAAAAACAGGCAACAACAAGTGCTGGCATGGATGTGGAAAGAAAGGAACACTCTTACACTGCTGGTGGGAATGTAAACTGGTCCAACCACTATGGAAAGCTGTGTGGAGAACCCTTAAACTAATGAAAATGAAACTATCATTTGACCCAGTAATCTCTCTTCTGTGAATATAACCAAAGGAGACCTCAATACTTACACAAAGGGACACTTGTACTCAGATGTTAATTGCAGCACTATTTATAATTGCAAGGGCATGAAACAATCCAAATTTCCCAAAACAGATGAATGGATGAAAAAGATGTGGTGTATATATGCATAATGGAATATTACTCATCAATTAAAAATGAAAAATTGGATGAATTAATTTGAGATAATATGGATGGATCTAGAAGAAATCATATTAACAGAAACAAGTCAGAAAGAAAAAGACAGAAACCAAATGGTTTCACTAATATTTGGGCTATAGGAAAAACAAACAAAAGGCCAGGAGGAAAAGTCCAAATAAGCTAACAACCGAACTAAAATACACAACTAGGGGTGAGGGAATGAGTGGGAGTGGTCAGGGAGGGGAGGTGGTGGATGAACCCTGGGGAATACAAAGATGTGAAATATATATATATATATATAAATTATTTTAAAAATTATTGGGTTCTTGGGATGGATGCTCTTTTCACTTATAAACAGCTGCTTTCTTGCTGCAGCCTCAGCAAAAGGATGTGGAAAGAAAACTCTAGTCTCCTCAACCACTTATGAAGATTCCAACCCTTTCATAGGGGCTCCATTCCCCCATGATCTAATTCAAACACATTGCCTAACTTAAAGAACTCTGGCTAAGCACCATCTCCTTCATAAAGCTTGTCACTGCTGCTTCCCAGTCTAAATAAATGTTCTGTCTTTTGAACTACAGCATTTTTCAGATGCCATGTGTATCACAGTTGTTGAAATTGATGTCCTATTTCCTGAACATAAGAATGTAAACCTCTGAGGTGACATGGCGAGTCATTAAAGGAGTCCAAACTGGTAGATTGTATTTTCAGAATTGAGAAATTTCAATAAAATCCTGGTTTCCCTCTTCTCTTATAGAATTCAGAAGATCTGAACTATAATCTATAAGTCAGGGTAATTCAGCTACATCCAACCCATGGGCCATACCTAGCCTGGCAACTGTTTTTATAAATAAAGTTTTATTGGCATACAGCCACTCCCACTTTTTTGCTTATTCTCCATGGATACTTTCAAGCTGCAATGGTGGAAGGGAGTAGCTACTACAGAAATTACTGTGTTCACAAAGTCTGTTTACTATGGCAGAAAAGCTTTGGACCTGGCTATAAAGCAGTAATGGCAGGCACCTTTAAATGGGGCAGGTGCTCCCCAGGTACAGCTAGACATCTCCCTACCAGCTCCTGTATCAAACCTGCTGCTGCAAATATTTTTTCTGCCCTCTAAAACCTTGGAACCATTGTATTTTTCATTGTTATTCATCCTCTAAATCACACCTCACATGAAAGGTGGTTATGCCATAGAAGCAAGGCAATCTCTACAAAAGCACCTACAAACAGCATATGGCCAATTTAATGATCAAGTTACCTCATCCCTCGAGCTATTGATGAAGTGAGCTTTTATGACTGGAAGCTTGGGGTCCAAAGTCAGTCTGCCTGGGTTTTTTTTTTTTTTTTTTTAGCTGGACTACCACCAATCTGGGTGACCTCAGTAAGCACAACTTACTTAATTTGTTCATCTACAAATGTGGTTACCACTGTCTGCTCATGGACAGAGAAAAGATTGATTCCTACTCTCAGGCTCTGTGATGGGCTTTGGGAGGTACATCTGTGAACAGAAACCACAAAGCTTCCACACACTAACAGCTTCCATGCTAAAGGGGGGAAGACCAGGTAGCAGTCACCCCAGCTCCTCTGCCCACTTAGTGAGGGGTTGGAAGTGTATTTACTTGCCCCCTAGCTACAGACATCTCCACTGAAGCTGGAACTAATGGGATCCCCAGGCAAGCACACTCAGAAGTCAGGGAACTAATGCTCTCCATGTAGACCTCAACCAAAGTGGACTAGCCCCTAGCTTTGGACATGACCACTCTGGGAGGTATTCTGTGTGCTCCCAGAGGACCTGGTGGGATAGGGTCCCTTCCCTGCAGTAATGCTGCTATCAGCCTTACACTGACCTTGCCACTCCTCCTCACAGTCTCTACATCCTTACCTTGCTTTCCAGTCATATTTTCCAAAAACAATCAAACAAAAAACCAACCTATCTGCACCTACATCTTAGTAGGTGCTTAGGCTAAGGCCTTTGCTTTAGGGGGAATGCAAGACAGAATATATTTAAACAAACAAAAGCAAGAAAACACAAGAGGGTTGTCAGTCTCACAGAGACAGTTAAAATAGGCATAAACAAATTAAAATGGAGCAGAGGCCACTTGACACCGGGTCGTGGAAGACACTGAATGAGACTGAGGCTTAAGGAGAGTCAAGGAGATTCTCCATGTGATGCCAGGGGAAAGAGTAATCTGGACAGAGGGAAGAGCTGGTGGTGTGAAGGCCTCCGACAGAAGTGGGCTGGACATGCTGAAGAAGAGGATGGTCAGAAAAGCTGAGATTTCGGTGAAGAAATGAGGAGGAGAGGAAGCAGAAGAAAAGGGGTGCTGAATTCAGCTATAGTAATTTGGTTCTTTCCCTTACATACCAGAGGTGGGAGGTCAGGGGAAGGTTGTAAACAAAAGAATTAATAGATTAATATGCAGTTTCAAAGTATACCCCTGGCAGCAGCAGGAATGTGGGTTAGAAGCATAGTGGAGACAGGAACCCAGCCTGAATGATGGTGGTGAATGATGACAGTAGTTTGGACTGTGGAGGTAATAGTGGGGATAGAGAGAAATAGACTAGGATATGTTTGTAAAGGATAATTCCTAAACAAATAGAATCTACTATATGCCAGGCACTCTCCTCTCCATAAATTTGCTTACTAATTACAGAATCCCAGGGAAATGGGTACTATCCTTAATGCTATTTGATACATAAGGAAACTGAGGCACAGAATTATTAACTGCTTATGTTCACCCAAAATGAAGATCTCAACCAGGTTCATTTGCCTCCATAGTTTTGGTCTGAAGTAGAGTCCACTGACTTGCTGTAGGCTTGGGTGTGGGGAGGGACACAAGTAGCACTGAAGGGGACACCAGGATGTGGGGAAGGAAACAATTAACTCTGAAGGGGACCACACAGTTACAGAGATATGGGATTCTTGGCCCCAGAGGGTGTGAACTTCACATAAAGTTTATGGATGGGGGGTGGGGGGGATGGCAGCAGGAAGAAGAACTCTGAGGGGGACTACAGAGTTACAGGGGTTCCTTCTAGGCCATTTCTAGGTTGCTGCTGCTGTCACCAGCACCACCACTGAGTGAAGAGGGGGTACCCACCACCTTCTCTGCTCTAGGAAAGAGTCAATCCCAACCTCTCCATTAAACTCAGCCTCTCTTCACCATCTACCAAGAGACCACATGAGGCACTTGAAATGTTTTCAGCCCAGGCCTCCTGCAGACTGGAGTCCTCCAGTTCTCCAGCCTCCCCTATCTGACAAGTGAGCCCATCTACTGAAGCACCATGCTGTTCCCCTTGCACCTTGGGCCAAACAAGTGCAAACAAGTGCAAAGCCTCTTGCATCATCAGCTCCTCTCAGCTTCCATCCCCTTAAACTTGCGGTTCTCACCCTCAGAATGTACATTCTGATCACCTAGGGGACTTAAAAACACACTGCGGTGCAGGTTCCATGTCAGGTTAATTACAAATCTCAGTTCATGGAGTGCAGGCAAAATTCCCCTGGTGGGGTTTGCTACTTAGCTGCAGGGTAGGAAAACACATCTGGAAGAGACCTGCTTCCCCATTTGGAACAGACCCTACTTGTCTGAGGCTCTCTCCAATAGCGGCAGTTTGTCTGCCTCTGCTCTCTGGGTCTGGAGGTGAGCTTGGGTCCTCCTTGCTCCCCCTGTTACTGCCAGACCTTCCTCTGTTCTGAGCCCTGTGACACCTCATGGTTTTGAATTTCTAGTCCTCAAAGTGCAGTTCCCTTATGCTCCTGGATGCAGCTCACCTTAACTGTTTCAATAGTTTGTTTTCATTATTTGTTCTCAAGATGGAGCATCTTCCAAGGTTCTGGCATCTCCTTCCTGAATCTCCACCCTCCAATCAACCTGTCCTCACCTCACCTGTTTCTTTCTGTTACCATCCTCCACCCCAGCCATAAACTTAACGTGCAGTTCACACCTTTTGGGGCCAAGAATCCCACAATCCCTGGAGTTCTAGATCCTACCACCTGTCACCACCACACCTCCTCTCTCCTCACCTTATCCAGATTCAATTCCAATGTCAATCAATGGAATCATTCCATTGTGTCTACTGCTAACCCAGTTGCCTTTCTTATGATTTGTAGCATTCACTGAGCTAAAACTTCAGGCCAGTTCAAAGCCACCGCCAGTTCTGTGTCAGGCACAAGTGTATAGGAAGTGCCCTCCATTTCACCAGCAAGTCAACTGTACTGCATTTGCCTAGTGATGCTCAAAGGTGGGCCCTGGCTCACCAACAGCAGCACCTGGGAATGTGGCAGAAATGACAATTCTCAGGCCTCACCCCAGACCTACTGATCTAGCAACTCTGGGGACAGAGCTAGCCCTCAGCCTTGATCTGCCCTGCAGGTGAGCTTGACGCTCACGCTGTAGTGTCAGATCCTCCATTCACAGTCTCTCCTGATGACTAGTTATATTTTCACCTCTCCCTACAGGTTGCAGAATCCTTCCCTCAGCTCACCTTCTGCTTGCTTCCTTCTTCACTAAGAAAGCAAAAGAAACAGGAATGTCACAATGCTCTCTGACGCTCCTAGGCTCTGACCCCTTATGATTTGGATGCACTGGCCACTATGGTTCCTGAGACTACACCCCCACTCATATTCTGGTCCAAGTCTCCATCACTGTCAGCCAAATGATAGCAAAATCTCCCTAACCAATCTTCTTACATCAGCCCAAGTGCCCCCACTAATTGCTCCCCGGAGCAGTTGGATTCAGTGGAGTGAATTCAAGTTTCTCCCTGGTTCAAAACCCATCAGTAGAAGCTAAGTCTTTCTATATCTGCAGGGCCTGTGTACCCCTTATTTCCTGCTGAGACCTTATCTTCCTTACAACCACATCTCTCTTTGACTACCTACACCACACTAGATGTTTGACTCTTTCTCCACTCTGGGCATGCTCCCACTTCAGGATCTTTGTATTTGCTGTTCTTCTTTCTCTCAGGTCAGCTCTCCAAAATCCTTCAAGTCTTTAATATACTCAATGTTACCTGCTCACCGAACCTTTCTCTGCTACCAAATATAGTTTCAATTCCCAATTACTGACTCCTCAACCTCTGTCCACTTCTCTCCTAGTACCCTTTCCCTTCTTTATATTAAGCATCATCAAATGAACTATGCATGCATTTTACTTCCTTAATCTTTTTACTATGTCTCCTATTAAGAAGTAAGGTCTTCTTGGCCTGGCACGGTGGCTCATGCTTGTAAGCTTCAGCCTATGAAGCGGCCGGGACTAGGAATCATGGTTCGAGTCCCGCCTGGGGCCCGTAGCGAGACCCATGCGCCACCATGCCTGGCCCTCCAGATGCCTTCTGATGGTTCTTCTGTGTACCTTGATATTTCCTCACCAGCAAGGCCACCATCCTGCTCTGGTAGTCACCACAGGCCTTCTCCAGCTGCAATCTCCTGAGACACTTAAAAATGGCAGTTTCTGGCCGGGCACGGTGGCTTGTGCCTGTAAGCTTCAGCCTATGAAGCGGCAGGGGCTAGGGATCGTGGTTGGAGTCCTGCCTGGGGCCATAGCAAGACCTAGTTCCAAAAAAATAGTTGGGCGTGGTGGCGCGCGCCTGTAATCCCAGCTACCTGGGAAGCTGAGGCTGGGGATTGCTTGAGGCTGTGGTACCCCGGGCAACAAGAGCCTGTGGGTTCCATGGGCAAAAATAGCAAGACCTAGTCTCAAAAAAAAAAAAAAAGTAAGGTCTTAATGGAGGGCAGGCTATTTCCTGAGGGCAGGATATTTTCTTTGGTTCACTGTCTCAGCTCCCAGCACTGAGCACAGAATATGAGTTAAATCCGTTGACCTCTTTGAATATCCCTTGTCCTTTTTTTCCTCCCCAAAGCTAGAAAGGGCAAAGAACACATTTATTGCTAGGGAGATTCTGAATTAGGCACTTAGAGCTCAAACTTCTGGCTTTCAGGCAGCAAGAAATTTCTTTTTAAAAAAATATTAATTCATTTATTATATAGATAATTATTTCACTTATTTGTAATCCCCAGGGCTTTCCCTTCCCTGATCCTCCCTCACTTGACCCCTCCCCCACCAAGTTGTGAACTTCAGTTTGTTTTTTAGTTTGTTTTGACTTTTCCTCCTGGGTTTTTGTTTATTTTTCCAATGTCCCATCTATTAGTGAAACCATTTGGATTCTGTCTTTTTCTTTCTGACTTGTTTCTGTTAATATGATTTCTTCTAGGTACATCCATGCTATGATAAAATCATCAAATTAGTCATTTTTAGTTGATGAGTAATATTCCATTTTGTATATATACCACATCTTTTTCATCCATTCATCTGTTTTGGGACATTTGGGTTGCTTCCATTTCCTTGCAGTTATAAATACTGCAGCTAAAAACATCCAAGTACAGGTGTCCCTTTGTACCCACATTGAGTAGATTCCCTTTGGGTAGATTCCCAGAAGAGCAATTGCTGTGTTGAAGGGCAGTTCCATTTTCATTAGTTTGAGGGTCCTCCACACTGCTTTCCATAGTGGCTGGACCAGTTTACATTCCCACCAGCAGTGTAAGAGTATTCCTTCTCTCCACATCTCTTCCAGCATTGTTGCTGCCCGTTTTTTTTTTTTTTGTTTTTTTTTTGCTGTTGTTGTGGGTCATTCCTACTGGTGTTAGGTGGCATCTCATTGTAATTTTGATTTGCATTTTCCTGACTGCTAGTGATGTTGAGCATTTTTTCATGTGCCTGTTGGCTATTTGCATTTCCTCTTTGGAGAAGTATATTTTTAATTCTTCTCCCCATTTTTAAATAGGACTTTTTTGCTTTGTTTTTGTTGCATGAGTTCTTTGTGTATCTTTTTATCAGACCCTTATCACTTGTATGGAGGGCAAAAATTTTTTCCCACTCAGTTGGGTTTCTTTTTGTATTGTCTGTTACCTCTTTTGCTGTACAGGAGCTTTTTAGTTTGATATAGTCCCAACTGCGTATGTTTTCCTTCTTTTTTTTTTTTTTTTTTTTTTTTTTTTTTTTTTTTTTTTTTTTTTTTTTTTTTTTTTTTTTTTTTTTTTTTTTTTTTTTTTTTTTTTTTTTTTTTTTTTTTTTTTTTTTTTTTTTTTTTTTTTTTTTTTTTTTTTTTTTTTTTTTTTTTTTTTTTTTTTTTTTGCTAGTGTAGATGTTACCAGAAATGAATTTCTGAAGTATAATTTATGGAGGGGTTTGACCAAGTTTTCCTCTATGTATTTTATGGTTTAAGGTCTTACATCCAAGTCTTTTATTCATTTTAAGTTAGTTTTGTACATGGCAAGAGGAAGTTGTCTTGGTTCATTATTTTTGCATGTCTTGGTCCAGTTTTCCCAGCACCATTTATTGAAGAGGTTGTCCTTGTTCCATTGTAAGGTTTTCACTCCTTTGTCAAAGATTAGATGACTGTATATGTGTGGTTTTATTTTGGGGCACTCAATTCTGTTCCATTGATCTGATTGTTTTTGTACCAGTACCAAGCTGTTTTAATTACTATGGCTTTGTAGTATAATTTGAAGTCTGGGATAGCAGTACCTCTGTTTTCTCTTTTTTTGGTCAGGAGATTTTTTTGATATTTGAGGTCTTTTGCTATTCCATATGAATTTCAGTAATTTCTGTTCTATCTCTTTATTTAAAAATTTTTCGAGACTCTGTCTGTTATTTTTGCCCATGGAACCACAGGCTTACGTTGCCTATGGTACCACGGTCTCAAGAAATCCCCACCTTCAGCTTCCCAGGTAGCTGGGATTACAGGCATGTATCACCATGCCCAGCTATTTTTTGGAACTAGGTCTCACTCTCTTGCCCCAGGTGGGTTTTGAACCACGATCCCAAGTGCCAGCTGTGACTCCATAGGCTGCTGCTTACGGACACGTGCCATGGTGTTTGGTCCTGTTCTATCTCTCTGAAGAATGTCATTGGGATTTTTATAGGGATTGCATTGAATATGTAGACTGCTTTTGGTAGGATGGCCATTTTGATGATGTTTATTTTTCCAATCCGTGAGCAGGGACTGTCTTTCCATTTTTTAAATGTCTTCTTCTATCTCCTTTATCAGTGTTTTAAAGTTTTCTTTGTATAGCTCTTTCATGAGTCTTATTAGGTTTATTCCTAGATATTTAATTTTTTTTTTGGTGCGATGGTAAATAGAATGGTTTTTTAAATTTCTTTTTCTTCTGATTGATTTTTTGCCTATAGGAAAGTCACTAACTTCTGTGTGTTGATTTTGTAACTGGCTACCTTACTGAATTGGTTTATTGTTTTGAGAAATTTTTCTATAGATTTTTTTGGGTTCTCTATATAAAGAATCATGTTATTTGCATATAATAATAGTTTAAGTTCTTCTTTTCTATTTGTATCCCTTTTATATCTTTCTCTTGCTTTATTACCCTGGCTAGACCTTTCAGTACAATGTTAGAAAGTGTTCGAGAGAGTGGCATTCTTGCCTGGCTCCAGATCTTAATTGGAACAATTTTAGTTTTTCCCCATTTAGGATGATGTTTGCTGTAGGATTGTCATAAATGGCTTTTATTATGTTAAGGTATGTTCCTTTGATTCCCAATTTTTCAAGGGCTTTTATCATGAATGGGTGTTGGACTTTGTTGACTGCATCTCCTTGCTAATGTGGTAGATTATATTAATCGATTTCCAAATGTTGAACCATCCTTGCAGGCAGCAAGAAATTTCATTTCTGTAGTAAGTCACAAAATTTGTGATAGTTTGTTATGACAGCCCTATGAAACACACAGAGATACGTACTAGTCATCTCTGACTTGGCAAGACGACACTGACACCCACCAACTTATTCCCCCCTCTAAGTCAGCCTATGCTGTTTATCCACTGAAAAGCTTTCAATAGCTCCCCATCACACTCAATGCAACAGCCAACTCCTCACAGTGCCCTAAATGGCTACAAGGCCACATCCCTTTCACTTTTCTGATGTCATTCCCTACTGCTCTAACCCCTTCAGCCCTTGGCTCTGTGAATATTGCCTGTTGGTTCCCAACTTTTCATGAAGACGCAGGGTCTTTGGAAGGGGATCTGGTAAAGATAGGCAACCTTTTGTGCTATCTGACATGTGCAGACATGAATTTTGAGTGAGATCAACCAGCTCAACTGTGTGTTGTTTTAAACATGTATTTGGGGAATAGAAACTAGAGAAAGAGGAGGCTGGGTATGACCAGGCTCAGATTTTGCCAAGGAAGAAAGATGGAAAAGAAGAGCAAGGAGATTAGGTCACTTGTGTAAGGGAGTGATTAAAATGTTTCACCATGAAATCAAAGTTGAATGAGATGGGAATTCAGTTAGGCAGTAGCAGATGCATAGACAGGGCTTATTGCAGGTTTGGCCCATTATAGAGGCTCAAAGAGCAAGAGCTATTAAAACCACAAGCATTCATAGGAAGCCCACTAAAAGTACTCTTAAACCTAAAAGGAGTTGGCAAAATTTACTGCAGAACCACATTCTACTCAAGAACTCATGATCAAGTCCAGCCCCTGTAAAGGAGAGATGGCTTTGAAGACAAGGCAATAAAGTCCAAGACAAAGATAATAAGTATAAATAAAAGGCATTTAAAGAACCTTACAACCACCACCAGAGTGAAAAGTCATCATCACTTTTCAACTCTAAGACTTTATAATGGACATCAACAAAAACACATCCAAACTCATTTTTTGGTTTAATAATTCAAAACTTCCTTACCCCTCCAAGAATTTCAGGCTGATACGGTGCTGCACCAATTAGCTTGTTTCAGTGATGCATTAATGCTGACCCAGAAAGTGACTTTTCATCTGTTACCTGTACTGGCCAAGTGGCAAGCTGTGGTTCATTCACTGGAAACACACAACCAAGTGAATCAGGTTTATCAGTGACATTGAGGTGCCAAAGGCCATGGCCCATTTTTTAAATATTTGACCCCAAAAAGTCACTTTATTGTTATCTTCATACAAATAGAGATGTTAATGAGTAGAATATCAAAATCACATATATTTTAAAGATGAAAACCTATCAGTAAAATTCAGGAGCTGAACTGGGGAGCAAAAAAATCAACAGATGGGAGTGTGGTGGGAGGCTCCATCTGCCAATTCAAATTTCCACTAATTTAGGCTGAAGATCACTCTTCTGTGTCAACACTGAGTAGAGAGAGGGCTCATGACACTGTTGAGCTGAGCACCTAGGTGGAACGGTTGCTTCTTGCTAAAATTGAGGGAGCTAGTGCTGAAATGAATGGCTATGGGTTAGAGACAGTCTAGGAAAAGAAGAATGCAAATTGGTAAGATAAGTTACCTCAAGTCCTCTTGGAATAGGTAGGTAAAATCATGAGAAATGAAGTGTCCTGTCCAAACAATTTGGCCATCACACTGATTGTGAGGTGCAATGATAGACAAAAAGTCTCACATCTTGGCTAATGATTATCTCAGCTTCCTGGAGGGAGAAAGCTGAGATTCACAAGAGTTGGAGTATAACCTGTCTGCACATGTCTCAATGTGTCCCAGACCAAGCTGTGATGATGCTCTCTTCCGCCATGCCAGGTGAACCTACTACCCTTCAAATATCTCCTCATATCCTCTGAAAAGCAAAGCCAAGCTTTTCCTGTCACTCGCTCCCTCAGGCATGAGTCTCTGGTAGAGCCTTGCCTGGTTCAGCTATACCTGGCACTCCCTAATGAATTCTTTCCCTAGAGGGCAAAGGACCCCTATTTCAGTCTGGTTCAAACCTTTGATCTTAAATGAGGTACATGTGATAATTCAGAATTTCCTCTATTCTTTGATTCACTTTCATTTCTGGTATTGAGAATGTCTTAAAATGAATCTATTTGGAGAGGGCATGTTTTGCTTTAAATGGAAAAAGCATGAAATGGAAGGAAATTCTATTTCTGGGTGTTGATTTAAAATGTAATGAAGCAGAGCACCCAGCTCCAAGCGTGGCTGTGAGGATTACATGAGTTGAAAGGAGATTTTGTCTGTGAAACATTCAAAGTGTGGGCCTCGGGTGAGTTGGGTGGGGAGGATGTCGCCCCTGTACTGCCAAGATTTCCCTGTCACCTCCGCAGAGCAAAACCTGGCAGAGTACAGAGAAAGGTGCAGGAAAACCTCCCTACTCTGCTCTGCAGGGTTCTTTCTTATCTATAATTTACTGTAACTTCCTTCAAGGATGTGACTTCTCTGGAGCAGCTTCCACCCCCACTGCCTTTTTTTTGTTAATCACTATGAAATCTACTTTGGCAGATTTGTTGTACCCCAGCTGCATCTCTGAGGGGTGAGGACTGGGACCTGTGTTTACATCATGTTTACAAAGACATCACCTGTAGAAAACTTTAGTTCAAAATGCTCCACTCCGGGTGGAAGCCATGGTCTCTGAGACCATGCTTGACTGGCCCACCCACCACCTGCCATTATTTCCCTGATGCTTCCAGACCTCCTGGCTGTTTCTTCCACATGCCAGGCAAGTGTGTGTTTCAGACCTTCATGTTTGTTCTTTCCTCTGCCTGAAATGTCCCCACTTTTCCCTGCAACACCTTCAGATATTCTCTCAAAGGTCTTTACTCAGGTGTCACCTTTGTAGTAACCCTTTTTCCAAACAACTGCCTAAAGCTGTCACCCACTCCTTCATAGCCTCTTTTTTCTTCCTTGCTTTCTTTTCCCTGCAGAGCAGTGAGGCATATCCACCATGCTGCTTTACTATCCACCTGGCTCACTCTTGCAGAAAGCACCTCCCACCACAGCAGCATCATCCCTTTTGTTTGCTGCTTAATGACTACAGAGCAGACCCTGGCAGCGATGGGTACTTTGGAATATTTCTTGAAATAGCTAGATTTTCTGTATCTCATATACAAGGTGAGACTATTGGACCAAAGGGATAAATATATATGGGTTTACAGCTCTTCATCTAGTAGTAGCAGTTCTCGAGGGTGGGTTCCATTATTGCTGAGCAATATCCAAGGCACGGATGTACCGCAGTTTGTTTAACCAGGCACTCACAGAAGGACATCTGCGCTGTTTTCAGCTTGGAGTTATTATAAATAAAGCTGCTAGAACACTGTTGTTCCGGTTTTCTGGGGACACGACTTCATCTCTCTGGGCCAAGTGCCTAGGAGTGCAATTGCTGCCCTGCTTAGTGGTTTAAGACTGTTTTTCTTTTCTTTTCTTTTTTTCAAAGAAATAAATGAGGCATTTTCCAGCAGGGCTTGACTGTTTTACATCTCCACCAACAGTGCAAGAAATTCAGTTTTCTACCTTGTTGCCATTATTTTGAATTTTAGCCATTTTTATAGGTGCGTTGTGCTGTCATGGTTTTAATTGGCATTTATCTAATAACTAATGAGCAGCATTTTAAAATGTGCTTATTTGCCATTTATGTTATCTTCAGTGAAATTTCTCTTCATGTCTTGGTCCTGGTATAACTGGTTTACTCGCTACTTTTCTACTGAATTTTGAGTTTGAAGACTATATTCTAGATACTTGTCATTTGTCAGCTATGTGATTTGCAAGTCTTCCAGAACCCCCACCCCCACCACCACCATTCCGTCTGCTACTGTCTGATCTTCTTCAAAGGATCTTTCATGATCCAACCTTTCAATTTTTCCTTTTATAGATTACTTTTTGCCTAGACAGACCCTAAAGATTTTCTCCCCCCACACACACCTGCAACCTTAAAATTTTTCTCTTGTATTTTTCTTAATGGTTTCATAGTCAAGATTTTATATTGAATCTATAATTCATTTTGAGTTGATTTTTGACTAAGGCGTAACTCTAGGTTGACTCTCAGTTTTGTCTGGTTTTGTTTCAACCTATAGATGTTCAAATTGGAGCCTGCATTTAACAGACTTCTCACAAATGGGGGGCTGAGAACTGCTGGAAAGGGATTCGTGGATTTAAACAGTGATGACATGGTACATACATGTTCCCCAGCTGGCTCTTGGTGGGGAGGGCAATTCCCTTGGTTTAAATGCAATCCTTTTAGCTTTGTTCGAGAGCTAGTGAAATATATGCACATGTTGAGGTGTAAAGGTATGTCCCCCAAAATATATCATTTTGTAAATGAATGGCAAAAAAGCAATATTTGATTAGACATAAACAGATATAAAAAAAAATACAGCCCTCCTGGCTAATTTCCAACATGAAACCAGTGAACACAGACAAGGTAAGGAAGGCAGGGTAAGCATAGCATCATGACGTTTCCATACTTACCTTAGTGCAATAACCTCAAAATAGGGTATCACAAGATACACTAAGAAGTGAAGAATATTGTGTATTACATTTGGAGCTTATGCCAATAACTTTAGAGGTTCTAAAAGTTTACCCTACATGCTGTCTAAGAAACTGTCAGTTCCCTGGATACTGGCAGGAGACATGAGATTTCTGGATCAGAGACAAAGGTCTTATTACAGATGGCAGTAGCTTCAGCCAGAGATAATCAGCACTATCTTTGCTCTCTGAGTCCCACTTTCTGTGGGGCAAGACACAGTGCACCCATGGGCATAGGCACAGGCTTTGGGTGCCCACAGAGGAATTCTGAGCTTACAGACCCAAATATCTTATAATGGTGAGTTAGAGTCTTGCATAATACCTAGTAGCAGACATAGGTTTACTATTTTGGACCAACGTTATCTTTTTTTCCTGCAGAAAATACATTATAAGCAAGTTTAAAAAGAAACAAAGCTAGGAACAAAGATAGTCTGCTGCCACTCTAGAGATGACTGAAATAAGAGAAACTCATGGGGAACTGACTTCTAAGAGTTTATTGATTTAGTATTTAATAGTAGCTGTGTTCAGCAATTAGCTTATGACATTCCTGAAAATCTAACAGGTCCCCAGAAACCTGTACAAATTTACTCTACCTGCCAATATACTTTGAGGAAGAAAGAAGGCAGGACTAAGAGGGAGAGAGCCCTTCTGCTTGATTTCACCAGTGAGGAGGCAAGGAGGCTGGAAATAAGGTCCCATTGCTGTGGAGACTGTTTCGGTGGTTTGTTTTCCAGGAATGGTTATGGTTATAATGAAATCTATAATAATTGTAATTAAAATAAAAATAGCATACCTCTTTATTGCCTGTTCAATACAGCTCATGCACTTTGGGCCTTTTTATCTCATTTGACCCTCATGCTGACCCTATAAAATAGGATTATTACTCTTCCTATTTAATAAAGGATGAGACAGATCACAGAGGTCAAGGATAAAAGCTGGACTGGAACTGAATTTGTAGCTCAGAGAAAGTGAGAATTCAGTCCTAAAGCAATGTCTCATGTCAGAACTAACATGGACTGGCATTATGTGCCACCACCTACCTTGTCCCTGACCCTCTCAGAAGCAGGCCTCTGGTGCGATGGTGGCAAGGGCCCAGGGCGCAGCATGCTGGTCTGTTTGCCAGTGAGGTCCCCTGACCTTGAGTAGACGGCTTTTCCTCCACATCTGTTTCCTCCTCTGTGATGGTGTGGCTCTGCCAGCCTTGCACAGTGATCTTGAGAGTCAAGGTTGCCTCCAAACTGGCAGAGTTGTAGCTTAAGCCTGGTTACTCACAAACTCTATTCCAGCCACAGAATCTCTGGCTTTCAGAGATGGTCAGGGTTGGGGGTAGATGGGGATGGGAGTGCACATCTGAAGCAGTTCAATTCTGAGATGATAAATGAGGGGCTAGAGCCAGCAGAAAGGGGCTCACAGACATACTTCTCACTCATGGCTGTCCCGTCGACTGCCAGCTTCCTGTGGTTGCACAGCTGCTAGTCTCAGTGAGGGCCAAGGAGGCACTTGAGTCTCTGAGCTATAGTTTGATGAGTTGTAGGTGGGATTTGTTTCCCTGGGAGCAAATGAAACCTCACCAGAAAGCCGGAAGAAGGGGCTTGGGCTGTCCCTGGGCCTCTCAGCTCAGTCTTCTCAGAGTGCCACCTGGGTCCCACTGGCCAAGTGGTCAGGCCAGGGTCTAGGTCCAGTGTTGCCCTCTCCACCGACCAGCTGGGTTCCCACTAGTAGTGGTTCATCTTCCTCAGCCTCAGTTTTCCCCTAAGAGTGGGGGTGAAGACCCCTCTTTGTAAAGGTCAAAGGTGAAGTTCACAGGAAGAATGGAGCTGATTCAAATTCAGTGCCTGTGTTAGAGCAGGGTGAGACTCTGATATCAAAGGTAACATACTCTTCTTGACAATCATAGATGCTACTGACTATATGATTCATGGAAACACTCTGCTCTAGTCATTTTATTTACCATTCACAGTGACCTAAGCAGAAAGGGATTATTTCACCCCATTTTACAGAATGGATAGCCATAAAATTGAGAGATTGACCAATGTTGCAACATGGTGTGTTGATGAAGTCTGCCAGCAGTTTCTGGAATCCTGGCTGGTTCTTAACCATGAGTTCTATGGTTCCCCCCCGTCTGTGGTACTCAGGGGGTCAGCCAGTCAGCAAACACTTGTTGCTTCCTACTGTGTGCCAGGAGTTCTTCTAGGTTTTGGTGGTGACACAGGCTCTGCATTGAGGGCCCCTGCCCCTTCTAGCAGGGGATAAAAGACACATATAAACAAACACACATGCTAAAGTCTAGGAAGAGCTATGAAGATAAAAATAAAACAGGTACGTGCTTAAGACGAAGGCAGGAGGGAAGGCAGAGGGTGTTTCGTGAATGAGCACAGGCTACCTTTGAGCGGGGACCTGCTGGAAGGGACAGACAGCAGAATGAAGACATTGTTGGTTCCCAAATCCAGGACCAGCAAGTGCAAGGCCTAGAGGGGAAATGAATTTGGCCACTGCAGATGGCAGCAGAGCAGTCTGGCTAGAGAGAAGAAGGAGGAAGAGATCAGGTGTCCATAACTTGTCCTTGGCAGCAGGACCCCCAGAAGTTGAGGAACTCCAAGGGGGCAAGGTAATAGATGTTTGTTCCCCTGTATTTTCACTGTCTACTCCTCAGGAATGTTCACCACAGAATTCTGGGACTTGAGAGGCATCCTCCCACCTTCCAATGCTTGAGATGCTCTTGCAGGAGTGGACGAGTCTCTGGTAATGAGGTGCCAGCTGGTAGCATCCCCAAGATTAGCTTCTCCTATTTCCAACTTCTGGGCAGGCTGGCTTTCAGCCAGAGGGATGGCAGCCAGCGGGGATCCCCCAAACCAGCTATTTGAGCTGATGTCATGTTACCAAGATCTCCAGCCTCTACCTGTCCATTCTGGAAACCCAGTAATCTTGGAGAAAAGGCTGGGAGTCATAACATCACAGGTTACCTGGTCCAGGGAACTTAGAGGTCACTGAACCCAGTCTGAGAGCTGTCTCTCTGTAGCTCTCCCTCCTCAGGGTCTCCTTAACTGCAGGCCAGTCATCTCATTCTGGCTGCCATGCAGACTCACTTAGGGAGCTCACCAAGAGCCCCAATGCCCAGGGTTCCCATGGGTTAAGTGTGTCAGCATCTCTTTGGTGGAGGATTAGAGTCAGGGCCTGCACTGATATCCTTTGCAGCTATATGACTGTTAGCATGCCAGGCCCTCAGGACAGGGTGTCTGGGGGTCAGACAAATGTGGATTTGAGCTCCTGCTCTACGTGGACAACTGAGTGACCTTAATCAACTCATTGGCCCTCTGTGTCCTCTTCTGCCAAAACTGCATCTCGGTAGCAGCTTATTTGTTCTCAAGTTCAAGTGTACTAACCCACCAAGTGCACAGCCTTCATTCTTATTAAGAAAACCAATACATGTTCATTGCTATTATTTTCCCAAAGTGGGACATCTTAGTAGAAAGCTCTTAATCAGGTTCAATTGCAGCGTTCATCTTATGGATGCAAGAGCAATCTTCTCAAAACTCAGGTCTGCTTATGCAACCCCCCATGGAAAATGATTCTGTGGTTTTCTGTTTTTTTTTTTTTTTCAGGGTCCAGACAGAAGTCTTTATTCTGACCTACCAGCCTCAGCAAGTTTTGGGCTGTACTCAGTTTCTCCTGTACCTTTCCCCCCTTTGACTTGGGGAAAGTGGCTTTGATTCTCCTCTCTGCAAGCTGTCTTACCACAGGGACTTGGCATTTGATGGCTCCTCCCCTGGACTGCGTTCCCTATCTTCCCATCTCTCAGTATTCTGCATTGTCATACTCCCACCATTAAAGCTGGTCCTGATGCTTTTACCAGGACCAATCTTCACTTTGCCTTTCTCAGAGCACCAGGTTGTAGCTGACATTTTTTTTTGGTAACTTTCATACAATATTGGTTACATTTATACGGTTGTTGTTCCCCTTAAGTATGGCCCTTCCTTCCATATTGTACCCATACCTCCCCACCCCTTCCTTTCCACTTCCCTGCTCCAGTTACTCCAACTCCTTGCCCTGCAAGTCATTAGTCCATGTTTGGCCCACTGGTTTTCTCTTTTTTCTGGAACAATGTCCTTTTTTCCTGGGTGCGGACTTGTACTCCTGGACAGCAATAGACAAGGCTTCTAGGATTTCCAGGGGTAACTGAGGTGAATAGTCAGGCCGAGCATGTCAGGAACTTGTTGGGGGGCAAATGCATGGTGCAGTTCTCCAGGATCCTTTCTGGCATCTGTCACATGGTGCTGCTTGTGTGCTGTATAGTTCTGATATCTTGGTTTGGGAACCCAACTCCCAGCCACTGGCAGTGGAGGTGTTCCCTGCTGGGGACAGACTTCCCCAGGTGGTTGGTCCAGCTCCTCTCCTCTATTGTGTTAGCAATTTTGCCGTGAGGCCACAGTCACATCTCTGTGACTTTCTTCCATATTGATTGGTAAAGGAGGGAGCCTCACTCATGTTGCACAAAACTGTGGACCAGGGGTTTGGTTCCCCAGCCCTGGAGATGATGCATGCAGAAATCTGTGACAGGTCACCACAATCACTGGTCACATTCTTGTCCCAGTGTCTGAATATGATACTTGTCCTAGCCAGGTGGTGAGTGTATCCAGGGCCATTATTACATCCTTTCCTCTCCATTATAGCTGCAGCTGAGAAACTGATTTTTCCCATTCCTAGTGAAGATCTAATTGAGGTTGGGGACCCCTCTGTCCCCCCAAGCCCATGCCCCAGCAGAAGTGCCCAGCTCCCACCCTCTGCCCATGTGGAGGCAGAGGCTGGCTTCCCCAGCCTGAGACCTCTGGACCCAAGACCCTGAGACACCAGTGGCATAGGACTCAACCCCTCCATCCCCACCAGCAGCCTAGGCAGAGGCCACTGGGTGAGCTGGAAGTTCTTTCCAAGGACCTGAGCCATCAGAAAGGACTTCAGCTCTCACCTCTAGCCTGACTAGGCTCAGACCTGGGCTTGAAAGGTGGAGTTTACTAATCCCCTCTCCCACACATCTGACATTTTATATCTACTTTGTGGTCATTTTACTACCCAGGAGGTAAAAGGCTGACTAAGCAGAAGGTTATTCAGAACTATTTTAGTTAAGGGCCGGAATATATCAGCCTAACCTGGTTAAACCCGAAGCAACATATGCAGAGGGGACCCTTGGTGACCTAACCTTACCTTAGACTCATTAAACTTTTGTGCAATAAATCCCTGCCCAAAAGGTATGCTTGGCTGCTGTTTTCTGAAGTGGGCTGCTTGCAGAGCCTGATCCAGTTGAGAGCTGACACTGCCCACATGCAGCCATGGTACTGGCCATTCCACCCTGCCCCCACTCTGTCCAAATACCAATAGTTCTATAAAAATTCTGACTCCTTTAGAAAGGGGAGACAGTGCTTTGGGAGTGAGTCCTCTGTCTCTCTACTTGATTCAAGTGATAACTCTGACCAGTTGGGAATGAACTTTCTGGCTGGTAACAATGTCTCTGACATCTGTAGTCTGTACTGCACCCTATGCTCCAGGAGGACAGACAAGATCTGTCCAGCACCCTCCAAGTCTCCCTCAGTGCTCAGCACAAGGTTGAGGGCTGTAGGGAAAATGGAGTTCACTAATTTCAGCTCCTGCTGCTGGCTTCTATGGCTGTAATCTGCAACCTTGCTTTTCTGCCCACACATGATACAGTATGACTGCAAGAGGCACTGGGGAGCACTAGCATGTGGCATGTATGGACACCTGGAACCGAGAGCCATGAGCACCAGCCCGAGTGGCTGTAATTGCAGATACCTACTCCAAGAAGCCAGCACTTGGGGCACGTGTACCTGTAAATACATACACCTGGTAGAGATCATTATCTGAATTTGCAAGGTGAGGCTCACAGGGGTGGGTTGGGCTGGGAGGCTTGGTTGCTGCCAGCCTCCTGGCCTCCCTGCCTCATGTGCCTGTGTGCCTGGTTTTCTGCTTCAGCCTTGAAGGTCTGTAAAAGCTATCAACCTGTCTGCCAGAACTGACAGTGAACCTGCCCTGCCTTGACAGTGAGCATGCCATAACAAGGGTTAATAAATACTTGTTGAGTAAACTGACCCAAAACCAACCTCAAGTTCTGGGGTTCCCCAAAGAACTGGGTTCTATAAGCACCCCCATCTTCATCACCAATTGTAATGTAACCATCCTGTTCATGATGCCAACAGTAGTGCACAGGTATACCAATGTGGGTAGGTTCTTTATTGGTTCTAGCAGTTATATAGACAAACCAGGCAGGTCAGGTCAGGGCCAGGGCCAGGGCCAGATCAAGGGCCAGGACTGGAGGTGCTGGGAGGCAGGTGAGTCCCCCACTCCCCCAGTCCCCCAGTCATCTCCACGCTATGTCTCTGGTCTCTCTCTTTCTCTCTCTGCTGTTTTCTGGAGCTCTCTCATCCCAGGATAATGCTGCCTTTCTAACCTTTCCTCGCAGGTCCTGGTGAATACACTCACACATGCGCACACCCACTGGGTCAAGCACGTACAATCATGGGGAGGGCACAATGCCATTGGGGCTAGTCATAGAAGCCAAGGGCAGGAAAAGTCTGACCAACTCATTTACCCTACAGTGACCTTGACCCCTTTAATCCTTGCTGATGTGGGCAGGAACCTTTCAGACTCCCTCTTTTCTCCTGTCTGTTCCCTGTGGAAGACAGCTCTCCCAGACCCTCTATGTATTCCCTGGACTGGCTCTAGGTAGATGTCTGGTCCAGGACTCAACTAGGGGTTGGGAAGCATTCAGGAGCCGTTGCCCACACAGTTTTGCTTAGCAATGGGGCTGCTGGGACCCTCTGAGATTTCATGCTCCAGTTGGTCTTTCCTTTTCAAGCTGCAGGATCTCTGTGCAGTTAGACGCAAACACTCAATGACTTGTGTGGGGTAAGGGAGCCCCTGGTGGATGACGGGTTTTTCACACCGGGAGGCCATTTTCCATCTTTATCAGCCTCAGTCTGAGAAGAGGCCCCCATCCCCCCACCTTCCCTGGGGTTGGGAGAAAGGGGTGTTGCCATTTTGTCAAGGCAGCCTCAAAAAACAAATACCAGGGATGAAGTTAAACTCTTCCTGTTTTTAATAGGCATCAGGGCCAAACTAAGGCAAAGCTACAAAGTAGATTTAAAAAATATTTTTTAAAAAGTATTTTGCCCAATTCTTTGGCTAGTGCTCAATAAAAGCTCATCTTCACTCGTGTTCTAGGCCAGGAGACCCCACCCCAGCACATTGCTAAGTCTTTAGGGGAAGTCAAGCACTGAATATGAAGGGTCAGTGTTTCAGAGAACGCTGACCTGATCCAGGCAGCTGCGGTGACTGATAGTTCGGGACTTTCAGGTGCTTTCCCGGGTGCTGCTTTGCAGACAGATGCAGAAATGTTTATGGCCAAAATGGATGATGGCCTTCTGAAGCAACTCTTCATTTTACACATGGAGAAACTGTTTGTGAGGAAACAGTTTCTCATCCCTGAAAAGTGACATGGCCACAGCCACATAAAGAATCTGAGGAGAGAGGGAGGACGGGAACCCAGAGGTCTTGTTTCTCAGACCCCTGCGGCATCCCTGCAGCATGCTGGCTGCCTCAGCAACCCTAGTTGTCCATGAAATACCTGCAACCAACGTGCTGGGACCACTGCAGCTCTTGAATTCTTATTTTTCCCACTGGCAGATCAAGGTCGCAAAATACAGTGTTCAGAATCTCTTACTCCCTTACCCTCCCCCAGTCTTAGGCTCTGAATCTAGAAAACAGCTTGAGGATTCCAGGGTGGATCTTGCATCTCCCAAGGCCCGGGACCTGAGGTTTGTGCGGGAGGATCTCCCCCTAGTGGAAGGAGTGAGGAAGACAGCCTGGAAGTGAAGTAGAGTTTCCAGCCCGTTGGGGTACTGTCTCCTAGGAGCTGCTAACAACTGGCTGATAACCCACATTGCAGTCATGCTTGCATGGCTGGCATCCTTTGCCTTGACTGCAGCACTATCAGATCCATCTATACCTGGATTTTGAGAGTTTGTTTATCAGAACTCTTTACATATATTTTGATTAACTGAATATTTAAATTGATAACTAAGATTTTGGCACCCCCTTAAGTTTTACACCTCAGGCCACTGCCTCATTCACCATCCCCTGGCCATCCTGGCTACAGACCTCCAGATAGCTGCATGTCACTGTACCTACTTGTCAGCTGAGCCTTGAGGTCCAGTGAGGCTGGGCTAGTTGGTTTGATCCATTTGTGTGGGTCTGGCTCTTCCTTCACAGAATGATCAGCATTGCAGATTCCCCAGGCTTTCTCCAGGAGGAAACAAAGGTGATAAATTCTAGGTAGGATTCCCTTGAGCCCTCTTCTTGCTTGGCCTGTCATCCTTGGCCTATAAAGACTTAGATAAACACTGAAGTCCCTCCTAACAGCTCAAGGTCACATCCCTGGGATAGCCCCACTACCCCTCAAGGGAGCCAGAAGAACAAATTGTTTGTTCCAACAACTTCTGAAGAATGGGCCCAGCTCCCAGTCTCTGTGGGGGGGAGGAGCACAGCTTCCCATAAAGGACCAGCTCCTCCTTCCTGTGACTTGGAATTTTTCACCTTCCTGACTCTACAGAATTCCCTACTCACCCTGTCTTTTTTCTCTTCCCTTCAAAATGTCTGGTCACTGCTGTACATGGAGTTGACTTCAGCTCCCACTGGGTTCATTTTCCTGTGACAATAGCACACAACTGACTGAAATATATCCTTAGCATTTTACCTAGCATTCTTCGACAATGCCAAAGTGTGTCCCAGTAAGAAAAGATCCTGAGATAAAGGGCAATTTTATTGCACAAAGATGCAGGGACCAAGAGCCTTCATTAGTGCTAGGAATGCCTAAACAGATACTGTTTGTGAGGCCCCCGGAAAGTGCCTGAGCCAGGAGGAGTTGTTGCAGACCCAGCATGTTGGGGATGGCCACCTCCTCAACACCTTCCACCCAGCATCATCTGCCTGAGGACTCACCAAGGAGGCTACTGGACTCAGCTGGCCAGCAGCAGGGGGTCAGAGACCTGATCAGCTATATTACCTGTCTCTGCCCTGTCTGCCACAAACCCAACACTCCCATTTCACCAGCCCCAACCACATCCAAGGAGACAAGATCCCAGCTCTGGGCCCTGCGAGATCTCTGCCTCCATCTGCCCTCTCCCGCCTGAGAATTCTCCCATCTCCACTGCTCTTCCTGAGTGCCAGAAGGTCATGCATTTAGATAGGTCCAGCCACCATAGAACTGTGGGCTCTCCAGCTCAGCTTGCATTTATTGCCCAGGCTACAAAGGGTTAAGTCAACTGCCTTCAAGGCCTTACATTCCTATGGGAAGGAAAAGGAAGTTGCTAAAATCCCTCCTAAAATATTCTTAAAATAAGGGAAAGGAAAAAACAACTGTTCACAGACAAATAGGTCTCTTGAACTCAGAAGTTCACCCCTTTCTATAGGGGTACCAGGCTGCACCCTGACCCACAAGGATACCAACTCCCTCCTGGACCTTCTCACCCATCCAATCCTATACTTTCTGTGGCCTAGTGAGAACAGAGTTTTAAGTTAAGCCCACTTTATTTACTTAACCCCATTTTATTTATTTGTTATGGCCTCCTGCCCTGTCCCTGAGTCACTCTGGCATCCACCCCCTGTTCCAGCTAGAGGAGAGTCAGAGCAAGCTGCCAGAAAGGATGGCTCCACTGGGGCAGTCCTCGCCCCCAATGGGCTGTGGGGTCCCCTCAGCACCACCACTTTTTACAGTGATTCCCCCCCACCTTCCTCAGTGCCCCATGCTGGCACCCACGAGGCAAGAGGCTTTATCTGCTCTCCTTGGCACCCACCCATACATCTCACTGATGGAGATGTGGCCAGCAGGAGATTCATGCTACTAATCAAGTGCTGAAGTCTCTACTGTCCAGACTCAAGTCCAAGCAGAGTCAAAGTTCATCCTACATGAACACCATTCCCATGTTTGGCTCTGATCAGGCCACTGGAATGGAGTGAGCTCTTTGTGGTGGCCTGTGGGATTCTGTTTCACCTTTCAGCCTCATACCACATGCCTTACTCCCCCACTTACACTGTCCATACTCCTGGTCCTCAGTGGTCCTGCAGAGATGCCAAGCTCATCTCCACTTAAGACCTCTGCTCCTGCAGCCCTACCCCAGATCTTGGCATTTTTTGTCTCTCCAGCTTCAGGGTTCAGTTAAAAAATTAACCTCTTGTTGAGATTATATGCTCCCCCCATGTTCACTGCAACACTATTAACAATTACCAAGAGCTGGAAACAACTCAAATAATGTAAGCAAATAAATGTCAGTAAATAAGAAAATGTGGCATATATTCACAATGGAATACTACTCAACTCTAAAGGGGAGGGACTCCTGCCATTTACAACAACAAAGATGGAAGTAGAGTGTGTTCAGCTTAGTGTAATAAGTCATAGAGAAAGAAAAACACCAAGTGATTTCACTCTCTGTGGTAAATAAGGAAATACAGATAAAACAAAAACAAAATTTTAGATTACCAGGACAAAGGAGTGGTCAGAAGCAGAAAGGGGGGGAAAGGGTTGTATGGTGGGTAAAAGGGGTCAATTGCATGAGAAGACTGGAAACTCAAATCCTTGGGGTGAACATTTTGTGGTATAGATGTAGATTTATAATGCAAAGCAATATTACTTCAATAAAAAGTTGAATAAAATTTTAAGAAGGAGCATTGCCCGTACCCACCCCCCCATCTCCCAACATAATCTTCTCTTAGAAAGTGGGCCTTGCCCGGCACGGTGGCTCGTGCTTGTAAGTTTCAGCCTATGAAGCAGCCGGGGCTAGGAATCGCAGTTGAGTCCTGCTTGGGGCCGGTAGCGAGACCTAGTTCCAAAAAAATAGCTGGGCGTGGTGGCACGCGCCTGCGCCTGTCATCCCAGCTACCTGGGAAGCTGAGGCTGGGGATTGCTTGAATCTGTGGTACCCCAGGTAACGAGAGCCTGCGGTTCCACGGGCAAAAATAGCAAGACCTAGTCTCAAAAAAAAAAAAAAAGAAAGTGGGCCTTACCAAAGTTGTGTCACCTCAAAAGCACTAGTCAATCACAGACCTTTGACCGACACCATCAGCCCTCCACAAAAAGAACCTGTGGTCCTTTACCCCTGGGGGCTGTTGCCCCCTACCAGATCTGGCATTTTGTATGAAGCAGTAAAGGAGGCACATGTGAGGACCCAGCTCCTAAGAGGAAGCTGATTTTTCTTGACTACATTCCAGTGCATATATCTGGAGTTAATGGGCTGTTTACAGAAAAGTAGGGGCTGTTATGGTGATATGATTCTTAAAGCCTTAGGGACTTCAGGTTTCTCTGAAAACATATTTTGTTTTGTTTTTGATACAAGATGAGCAGGAGAGCGAAGGTGAAAAGAATAGACAAAAAGAATCTTTGCTCTGACCCAGAAGGATGGGAAATTTGCATTTCTGACTCTCAAGTGCTAAACTCAATTAGAGCAGGAAGGATTTAGAAACACTGTTATTTTTCTTATGGTTATGGATAACATAAAAATGTCACAAGAGTAACACCTACTGTAAAAGTGAGGGATGACAAAATTAACTCCTTTGATACTGACTAGGAGTGACTTTACGAGAAGCTTGGGGAGTTGGGGGGGTGCTGGAAGTATTCTGGATCTATGGGGGCTGGGGATTCAAAGGTGTGTGCATATATAAACATTCATTGAACTGTTCACTTGAAATATGTGGACTTTACTGGATGTGAGAAAATCTAGAAAGACAAAATCAAAAAAAAAAAAAGCTTCCACCTTTTCTCTGCCTCCTGTCATGCCCACGGTTCTAGTCCACGGCGGATGCATTTCCTGGCATAGGAATGACAGGGTTTCCTGCCTTATTATTAAGTTGCCTCTCCCACTGGAATGTGAGCCCCAAGAAGACAGAACCTTTATTTGTCCTGTCTCCTGGTGTACCTTCCAGCACAAAGCACAGTGCCTGTTATGCAGTGAACACACAGAAAATGGATTGATAGAAGGATGAATATAAAAGCTTGGGTTTAATGGTGGAACACGAAGAAGCAGAAGAGGCTGGCCTGGTCTAGAAGTTCTGATTTCTGGTCCCCACAGACAGCTGGGGGTTTGCTCTGTGAGCGTGGGCTAGGAGCCTGTTCCTTTGGGGACACCCTTGTCATTAGCTGTCTACACCTCATTGGGGTCACCTCTGTCAGCATAAATGAGGAAGCCCGTGAAGAGGCTGTCAGTCCAGTAAGGGTCATAGAAGAGACCATTCTGCTCCGAATAGAAGATCTGCAGCCAGACCTCATCTCCCTGCTTGAGGGCCAGGATAGTAGAGCCAGAGGCCACGTCATGGTTACCCGTATTGGCATCAAAGGTCCGGATGCGGTACTGGCCATTGTGCACCAGGCCAATGGCCAGGTGTTTGTTGGCCAGTGTGATGTCATAGGTGAAGTAGTAGATCCCTGGCACACCACACACAAACTTGCCACTGGATGCATTGTAGTGGCCACCCTCATTCATCAGGATCTTGTCAAACTTGATGGGCAGCCTTTCTCGGGGGTAGCTCTTGGTCACTGCCACTGAGAAGGCAGACTTGGCATGACCACTGCCACAGCTGCAGGGGCCCGGGAGGCCTGGCTCCCCCTTCTTGCCCTTGGGTCCCTTCTTTCCCGGTGTGCCGTGTTGTCCTGGGGCACCACTGACCCCCTTGGGGCCACGAGGGCCGGCTCGCCCAATGGCCCCAGCTTTGCCCTTTGGTCCTGGCTTGCCTCGGTTACCTGTCCGACCAGGTGGACCTGGAAGACAGAACAGCTGATGTTATGGAAGCTCCCTTTCCATACTCAGAGCTCCAGCCTTTGGGTCATTCAGAGAATAAAAAGGTTCTGCAGTTGCACAGAAACAGCATATAACCCGGTGATAGAACCTGAGCCCCTTCTTCCAGTCTTATCTGGAAAATGGGAATGGGGTATCATGGTCCCCCCTTCTGTGGGTGATATGCCCCGGACCCCCACAGTAGATGCCTGAAACTGCAAAAACACAATTGGTGTTTGTGTCTTTTCCTTCTGTACACATCTGTGATAAAGGTTGATTTATAAAGTTAGTGTGAGATTAACAACAGCAGCAAATAATCAGATAGAGCAACTACTGCATGATGCAGTCATAAAAGTTATGTGGATGGGGTGGATGTGGTCTCTCTCTCTTAAGATAGCTTATTACAAACAATATTTTCAGAACAAGGTTGACCAGATAACTGAAACCATGACAAATAAGATGGAATAAGGGGCCTTATTTATAACTACCATATTTGCATTCCAGAACCACTGTGGATGAAGTACAAGAATCCCCAGTACCAACTTACACATGTCCCTTCCCCTGCCTTCTAAGGAAGTGTTTGGTCTGTCCACCAGAATATTACTTCCATGGGCCAGGTAGGGAATGGGTTGAGAAGAGAACACTCATCTTGGTGCATCTGCAGCCCAATGCCCAAGATCCCTGCCCATGTGAACAAGGATCTTAGTGTAGTGTTGCTGACAACAGCAAAACTAGGAACAACTCAATGCCTATGAAAAGGAAATAATGAAAAAAGCATTCTCTCCACAACTTGTAATGCTATGCAGGAGTTAGAATGGTGTAGGCACAACAGGAAAACCTCTCTACAAAATTCTGTTAAGAGGAGAAAGCAGGTGGCAGAAGCTTCTTTGTTCAAACGAAACCACAATGGTCTCTATTTCTGTACCCATTTTAAGCACAAAAATAGGTTGCTGCCCAAAGTAAGCTTTTACTTAGTTGAACTGTAACTCCTCAGTTTTCTTGTATGATATACCTTGATCTTTAATACCCATTTTTCATAAAATGTACATTTCTCTCTACACAACATTTTAGGACAATGATAATATAGGAAACATTTATGCTAAAGTCCTCTAAATGCAAAATGATATTTTAAACAAAACATGTGTGGTCAAGGTTTGAGTCACATCCATGTAAAATCATGCAATTGCTGAAAGGGCAGATCTGGGGAGAAATATTAAGAAAACATGTCAAATGTCCTGAGAAGTTACTTCTGAAGCTGCACATACGACTCTTTGGTAACCATCAGACGAACTAACTGGTTGCTCAAAAAGTAATGCTTTAGGCATTTTACATTCTAACTAGATATTTTGTTTCAGACATTTTTGAGACATTTGAGACATTAAAATGTTTGAGACATTTTACTGTGTTTTAGGTTAACTTGGAATACATTTAAATTGTTCTTATTTTAAGTACTGGGGAATAGATTTCCAAGTAGCATTTTCTCACAGACCATCTAATTTTCAGGAACAGATTGCTTACCCTAACACCTGGCAGTGAGTGATATTACTACAAACATGTAAATATATAGAAAAAGGCCAGGAAGGGTAGATATCTCACCAATTAGCACTGTTGACTCTCTCTAGAGGATGAAAGAGGAGTGGTAAATTAAAGGAACTCTTGCTTTACTTGTACTGTTTTAATGTATTGTAATGAGTATATATTTGTAGATTCCTCGTGTGTTCAAAGAGTAAAGGGGAGAATAAAATGAAGAAAGGTCACAAAGCTATTCCTTGAAAAAATGAACAGAAGGGGCAAAGCAAAGGGGAAAGGGAAAAACAAAGTCATTTGGGATTGGAGTTTTGAGAGGAACACATAGGTCAAGATGTTTACTGGAAGCTACACCATGTGTTATGGGACATGCTTCTTTCTTGGCCATGCTTTTGAGAAATTTCAGGAAAAATAAACTGTACTATTAAAGATCTTCCTGGAAATGTATCTATATATTCATGATAGGGGGTGGGTGGCTTGAAGTTACCCTGTACTGCTGGTCCCCAGGTGACCTGGCTTTACCTGGGCTGCAAGTGGCAGATTTTCCATCTGTCTACATGGCCTTCCAGGGTATGTTGGTTTAATTCTCAACACTCAATACATGCAGCAAGACAGATGACTCCAAAGTAGTCTCACACACATGCTTATAGCTCTGGGTCAAGGAGGAAAGTCAATAAGAGCTGCCCTGCCTTACCTCCACTTTACCCCAGTATCCAGGAGGTGGAGGCTAGGAAACTGTTGGCCTATGTGGAGCACATGCCCTTGCCACTCCCTTGTAGAACTCCCAGTACCTGACACTGTGAGACCATAAGTCATAGCCAGGAGTGTTATTTTCATCATCTTTCTTCTGGGAAGGAAGTGCTTTGAGAAGAATGAATTTGGGGTGGCAGAGAAAGCCTGGATCTGGTATCTGTCCCTTACTTGTCATGTGTGTGAGTTTAGCAAGCCAGTAAATGGGTGATTACTGTTCACTGTGTGTCTCCTTGGAGTTTATTTGACTTCATTTTTGCTTCATGGTGTTAGGTGGTGCTGCTGTTAGCCTCATTTTAGAGATGGGGGAACTGTAGTGTGGGGAGAAAGTAATTTGCCAAATATGGAATCCAGATTTATTTCCAGTTTCCACTTCTTGCATCAATTTCCATGGTTCCTTCTACCTGTTTTTTCCCTTATGACATGGGACACTAAAGATAAGAAGACAACAATAACAGCATGGAAAAAGAAGCAGCAGCAAACCTTCGTAGCACTGCACTGGTGGTCAGATAAACAACCTACTGCAAGTGCTTTATCAATATTAAAATCCTAGAACAATAAAGCTATGCTTCCCTACCTCTTAAAATGTACACTTATAGGTGCTGCTGACACTTGAAAATGCTTGGTTACTGGAGTGAGAGTTGAGACAAGAAGAATGTCAGTGCTGAGAAGTCTTCTCCAGAGTATACAATCTGTCTGCTCCCTGCTGGAAGGAAGGGGCCTGTCCTTACATATGGCTCCAGTGAGTTTGTCAATCACAGGTACCAAATGCCTACACACAGACTTTGGTGGGGGGCCTTGGTGTCCTGGCAAATGTTGGTATCACTTCTACATTTGATTGAGGAGGAAGGATATTAAGTTCATTCTGAGATTTGCTCTATGAATTGAGCTATGGGGAGGAAGACAACACTACTT
This sequence comes from Uropsilus gracilis, assembly GCA_004024945.1. NCBI lineage: Eukaryota > Metazoa > Chordata > Mammalia > Eulipotyphla > Talpidae > Uropsilus > Uropsilus gracilis. The sequence continues at coordinate 60,467 of PVHY01000414.1, forward strand.
TAGACTATTTCAGAACTGCCAGTCTAAATGAGAAGCAAGCCAAGACACAGAGAGAAGCAGAACCCTGACAACAAAAGCTGAACTCCTGGAACCAGCCATTCCTGAAGACTCTTCAGTTGCAAAAGTCTATAAATTCCATTTAGGGCTACGCAATGGGTTTATATCACTTGTGCCCTATAGAGTTCTGAATGGTATTTCCGGGGACTTGCCCAGAGTCACCTGGGCCATCAATGGAACAGTTTGGGCAGGAACGCTGTTCCTTCCAGTAGAATATACTACTCTTGTGTGTTTACCAAGAACCAGGTAGGGACAGGAATGGTAGACACTGGACCACTTACCTTCCTCTCCGTTGTCCCCCCGGTCTCCATCTGGACCATCCTGGCCATCTTTGCCAGGAAAGCCCATTCTTCCCACCATCCCCGAGGGTCCAGGGACTCCTGGGGGGCCAGGTGGGCCCTGGGGGCCAGGCAGGCTGCAGACAAGTTGAGGGGAGCCTTTCTGTAAGTCCCTGCGGGTGAAGGCACCCACCAGTGGATCAGCTGCACAAGGAAGAGCACAGGCCAGGAGCACCCAGGGGATCATGGTGGCCACCTGGGGGAGGCAAGAGAGCTGTAAGCAGATGAGGTCAGCATTTAGCAAACCCAAGGTCAGCCAGATAGGCATCCAGAGGAGACAGCTGGAAAGATGTCATTTTCTTTCCATTTCTTGCTCTCTCCTACATCACATGCAAGTTGCCATTATACCTGGAGAACTTATTTAGAGGAGTTGGGTCATGGTCTGAGAAGTGCTTTGGAGGGGCTCTGGGGTGAGGCTCTTATAACTGCAGCACTGTCCCCTGGAGTGCAGGAACAGAGCCAGGACCTACAGTTCAGTGACAACCTACTGGAAAGGGCCAGAGAAGGAGAGAAAACACTCAGGTTTTACTCAAATATGTGGCCTAACTGGTGACAGGGGAGAAATACTGCCCATTGCAGGGGGTGAAGTGTGACTCCCTGGCAGGATGGGGCTGCACAGCGCCAGGCAAGGTGCAATGGAGGTTCAGTTCTAAGTTAAGGCCACAAACCTGAGTGACATGGGGGGCTGTGGTGGCAGCTCCTCTACCTGGTGCTTGCTGGGTGCCAGGCAGGGGCTAAGTGCTGTCCACTTGGCTTCATCCTTGCTCGACCTTATACCTGCTCCGTACCTCAGAGCAGGTACAGAGCAGGAAATGGGGTTCAGAGGTCAGATGGCTAGTGGGTGGCAAGCTGGGGCTTTGAACTAGCCCTGCACACCCCAAGCTTTTGCCCACTTGCCACAAGTGAATCTATGTCCTTTAAAAAAGAATTAAAATAACTTATTGAAATTAATACATTCACAGTGGTTACAAATACAGCTGACCTTCCAACAACACAGGTGTCAGGAGCACAGATCTAGCACCACAGACAGTCCAGGGAAAGCTGGCCCACGCGAAATATAGGTGGTTCAGCATCCAGGGATTCATCCAACCCCTGGGTTGGTTGAGATTGTGACTGGATGAATGGGTGAATATGGAGTCCCAGGATGGGAGAAAAGACCCGCATCTTTTTAAGTGGTCCCGCGTGATTCAAACGGGTGTCATTCAACTGTCCACTTTCACAAGTGATCAAAATCTCATCTCCTGGCCCACAAATCCTTTGTCTTTATCGTCCACTCCCAAATCTTCCAACTGTCTCTTCTGGCTTTAAACTTCTATTAAACAATAAACTGGAAGGTCAAATGTAAAAAAGAAAATTAAAAATCCAGGGAATTGGGTCTCAACATTTTTTTCTTTGTAGGTTTTTTTTTTTTCTTCAAGGTTTTTTTCTTGAAGGGAAATACTATTAATGAAATGATAACATTGTATATACGTTACATTTTAAAATTTTTAAATGTTTTTTGAATGTGGGAATCCAAACAGGTCTGGCATTTTTTAAATGCTAAGAGGTTTCTATGTTGTCCTTGGGTATAATACTAACATCAAGGGACCAAACAGAAGCGTACATTCCCTGCTCTGGGACCACAGAGGAAAAGAATAGTTTAGAGGGGGGGATAAAAAAGATAATATGTTAATTCTGGTTCTTTTTGAATTATCAGTTTTACCCATTACCTTTTAAGTTCCTTTTGTGACAGACAAGGATTTAGCCTCATCTGCCATCACTCCAAATCCCTGTTTTCCTCTCCCTAGTGTAGTTAATTTTTGTCTCCATCAAATTCATTCTGCTGGGCATGGTGGCACATGCCTGTAAGCAGCAGCCTAGGAAGCTTTGGCCGGGGCTAGGGATTGCGGTTCGAGTCCCACCAGGGGCACATAGCGAGACCTAGTTCCAAAAAAATATAGCTGGGCATGGTGGTGTGCGCCTGTAATTCCAGCTACCTGGGAAGCTGAGGTTGGGGATTGCTTGAGTTTGTGGTACTCCAGGAAACATGAGCCTGTGGTTCCACAGGCAAAAATAGCGAGACCTAGTCTCAAAAAAAAAAAAAATTCATTCTTTGAATGAATACAATAGAGTGTACTGCTAAGCACAGTATTATAATTGTGTTTCCTTTCTTGTGCACATGTTTCTTACTGAAGATAATAATTTTGTTTTTTTCATTTGCTTAGTTCTCTGTTATTGTTTTCTGCATTATCAAGTACATCAGATAATTAGTCGGTTCCACTCATTTTCTGAAGGCATAGGTTCTGCTTTTTGCTTGCATTTTGCTTGCATCTTGATGCAGCTGTGCAAAGAGAAGCTTAAGATGGACTGAACTTAATCCATCTTGCAGACGAGACTTCATCTCACTGAACTTTTAACTTAAAACAACAACAAACTATTTTCTGACCAGTGAGAACCAATCTCCAGCTAGCCGTGCCTTCTCTGGGAACAGTGCAAAGATAGTTCTTCCTCCCCCTCCTCCTTTTCTTCTCTCCATAGTAACCAAGGCCAGCTTGACTAAAGCCTGTGACCTCTAAAAGAACATCAGCTACAACAAATCCTAGTTCCTGCTGAATTCTTTTTTTGTCCATTCCCCTGCTTTTCCTCTAAGACCCCCTTAAACAAAGACTGCAGTTGGAGCAATTTGAGCTATAAATTGCTTGTGGTCCTCTATTTGTAATTCAGAGACCCCCAAATAAATACTATTCAATTTAGCCTCCTCCTGTTCTTCTTTATGGTTAACAGTTGTCATGCTAGGATTCTACTATAGGAGGCCATTCTCTTGGCCTGGGTTATGGGTCCTATTTACAAATCCTATGTCTCTCTTAAAAAAAAAAATTAACTCCTTCATTTGGATGGCACATATTCTGTAGTAGCTTACAAAAAAGAGGACTGAGAAGTAATTTTTGGAGACTTTGCAAATCTCAGTATGTGTCCTTAAGGCTGGTGATGGTAACAGTATGACACAGTGGCCACCAGAGTGAGCAGGCTGAGAAATGATGGCCTCCCACCCCCTAAGTGCAAAGACACAAGCAGAGGTCTAGCACAGGCACCAGTGGACAATTTGACTCAGTCACTTTGCAACCAACAGCCTGTCCCCCAGCGGGTGCAGGTGTATGTGTAACTGACTAGCTTTGTGACCTTAGGTTAGTCCTTTTCCCTCTCTGGTGCTATTTCCCTACTGGAATATTAAGGGTTGAACTGGATCAGTAGTTCCCACACTCCTGCATGCATGTGTGGTTTGGAGGGCTTGCTAGGTTCAGATGATTGGACACACCCCCAGGCTTTGGATTTGACTGATCTGCACAGGGACAGAAGGAAGATTTGCATATTATCAAGTGTCCTGGTGATGTTGCTCCTGGAGGTACAGGAACTGACTTTAAAAACCACCAGATAGGTGGCCTCCAAGGTTCTTTCTCTCTATCACTCCAGCGGTGATAACCATTTGGGAATGGATGCCCCCAAACTAGAATTGAGAGTGTAGCCTGGACCTGCAAGTGAAAGGAAAATGTGCAGGACCCACATCCTAGCCCTTAGAGTCATTGGGTCAGTGGGGATCCCTAGAGCCCCCTTGAGAGTGGCAGCTTTCAATGGCTGTCAGGCTCAGAGGCAGAGGGGTTCATTCCCAGTCATGAAACCTGTGAAACATCTAAGAACCCTCCTGCTGTCTCTCCTCTTGCTGCTTCCATTTCTCCTTCCTTCAACCTGGGAAGAGAGAGGTTGAGAGAGGGGGCAGATGGCCCTGCCAGCTTTGCTGAGGTTCAGGAGGAAGGCTCACCTTAAAGGAAGGTTGAAGAGAGGATTACCTGGGAGTGATGGGGTGGGGGATAAGTTGCCCAGCAAGAGACAAAATACAACATAATGTTGCAGTTTGACATTTCTGTGGGCTCACCTTGCTCAGTGTGATATAGTGGTGAACTTGGTGCCCATATTAAATGCAGGAAGTACTTTTGGAAAACAGTGCTCCAGATATTGCAAGAGCCATAGACACCTCCATTTCAGTCCCTTTTCTACTAGCTGAAAGCCCTGGAGAACTGACTAGAGTTTCTTGTGAGCAGCAACACAGCTAGACTCCAGAAAATACACCAAATTCTCAGAGCAGGTTTGAATGGTGTGGGAAGATGCAATGTGCAAACATTTTAGACTAGGAGAGCGTGAGGAAGGAAGCTGGTGGGATGGAATCTTCCAGGCAGAGGAGCGTCCTCCAAATAGCTCCATGAAAGCAGGCAGGAAAGAGATGAGAGAGAGACAGGAGAGAGAGGGAAGTCTTGGAGGATCTTTTACCCCTCCCTTGTCCTCTGCCCTCATCTCAGTGTAGCAGAGGGAAGAGGGTCTGTCTGGCTCTAGCCTCTTTGGACAATAGGGAGTTGGGCTAAGTGACAGCTTGCCCAGGGCAGGCCCAGTGCTTGGATAGAGAAGCAGGGCTCTGAAACAGATAGGGAGCAAGGGATTTCTCAGAGCTGGAGCCTGAGGTTGGCAGCTTCAACGAGCCTCAGCAGCTGAAGCAGGGGCTGTTTTGGAAATAAAGATGAGAGACTTGGTTCTGGTTCCAAAGCTAGGGAGGGAGAGGAGTGTCTCCTTGCCTCCAGACACCTCCAAGAAAAACAAAGCTCCAAATAGACTTGCTCCTAATGTCCCAGTCCAAGTCTTGCCCCAGCCTGCTCTCCATCCTCAATTCCTAAGCAGAAAATCGAGAGTCAGGAGGAGGGGTATGCATGAAGGTGAGAGACCAACATCCCTAAGGAGTCAGGGTCTTTTTCATAAATTTAGAATCATAGACTTGCTGAAGCTTTCCTCTGCCCCCACCAGCCTAAGCCTAATGAACCTCTTTAGTTATAGACAAGGAAACTTAGAGGCAAGTGGGTTTTTTTTGACACCTACAATAGCTCAGGCCCTGTGCAAACATTTTTGCATAAATTATTGTATTTGAGGTCTACAATAAACTGCAGAAAGGTGATACCTTTATTGGTCTTTTTTTTTTTTTTAGAGAAACAAAGAAGTGAAATTTTTAGCTAAAGTTACCCAAAAAAGGAATGGAAGGACAGTATCAACCCCATGTCTCAGGGGTTCTCAGACTACACTTTATTGACAGCACTGGGGCTTCTTCTCTTGCTAGTATTATACTGTGTTATAGAAGAAGAAGGTGATGCTTGGGGAGGCTAAATTGCTGTTATACAACCAGACCATTAAAGGACTTCTATTTGAAATCGGGATTGACCAATTATCATGTTCAAATGCGTTCGATTTTGTTAGTATTTCTTAGATATTTTTCCCCTCCAAATAATCCAAATTATAAAAAAGACCTTGAAGCATTTGTCAAAACCACACATACAGCAACAGAGATTTCATTGCTAACTTGTATTTTATCATTTTAGACATCACACACACTAGATGACTTTATACATATAAAAGTGATGCTTTTCCCCCTTTCATGATACTTGAGGAAAACTCCTGTGCTTCCAGATACCCACACTTGACTTAGCCAAGATCTCTGGAGGAGAACGGGTCATAGTCCCTGAATTTACCCCACAAGTCCTTCTATGTTAATAAGGTAGTCTAGCTGAAGTAAAAGACCAGGGTGCACAAAACACATTCCCAGAACTGTGAGCTCGTCCCCTGCTTGGACTGGACAAGACTTGCCTCCTGGGACTCTGCCCCATAACACCCTCCAGTCCTTGCACTCCCCAGCTGAAGCCAGAGGGATCCTTTAAAAAATCACTCAATCACACTATACCACTTGACTTAGCCAAGATGATGGGTGGGGGCAGGGTTTACTCCAGTGATAGTTGGCTGCAAATAGCAAACAGCAGAACCCCTGCAGATGCATAGGACCCCTAAATGACACAAAGTCTTCTACATAACTCTAGCTCCTCCCCTTTTACCCTGTTCTTCTCACTCAGCAAGTACTTGCTGTTAGGCTGATCTACAATCCCTCACCACCTACTTCCCAGGGGCCCAGTCCTCTGGGTTGCTGTTCATCCTTGTATTTTGGCTGGAATGTCATTTCTGCCAAGGCTTCCCTGCCCTGCTCTCAGACAGTGATCCTGGTAACCTGGCTTCTGATTTGCCCTTGGCTTCTGGTTTGCATTCTTCTGGCCCACCTGGATCACTGTATTTGCCTGCTTACCTGCTTTCTGGGTTCTTGTTCTTTTCCCAGTCTCTGCCATTCACGTGGAAGGTCCATGGGAGCAGGGAACCCCACTGCTGACCTGTTATAGCCCAGGGCCTCCAATTTCCTTGTGCACAGTGGGTGTTGAAGACTGCTACCATGCAGCCTTCCTGCTAAAAAGGAAACCTGTTAGTTGGTTACACCCCCAAAATGAAATCATGAAGTTCAAAACTTGGATGAAGTTCTTCAATTGGAATTTGGTCCCTGTGCTTCTCTTCTCTCAGTTAAATAGCTAACATTTCATAAATATACACTTTGTAGAGAAATGGAAAGAACTAAAGTGTCCTCCACCTGAAGTCCACTGTTTGCAGAGTACCTCCCTTCCACCCCTCCAGCTCTGTGTACAGGCCCACCAGGGTCATTCCAGGGACACTCCACCCAGACAGTGAAGAGAGAAGGGCTAGAAGCAGGGATGCCCTTCTTGTGCTAACTCTCCCAGCATGTGGTCCACCAGCAGGAACTCCATGGACCAGTGTCTGGGCCTCGAGGCAATCTGCTAAGCCTGAGTCTGATAGACTATCTCTTGCAAATCAGAAGACAGAGTTGATACACAAATACTTTAATCTCCTGGTGGGTGGGTGTCCCATATGGGTGGTATCAAACTCCATGATGAACAGTCCCGGGGGGAACCCAGCCACTTGGCGTCAACTAGCCAGTGAAAATGATGGTGCATCCACCTCATAGAATAATGAGATGGTGTATTCAAAGCTTCTGATTAGCGTGTGGGGCCTCGTTATGTGGAGAGAATTCTACCTACAATGCCTCCAACCTGCCAGCCCCCTGAAGTTCTCTACTGCCTGACTTATCAACTCAGATGTCACAGTCTTCAGGGAGTTCTGCTCCATGGAAGAATCTACAGGACAGGCCTTCATTGCTGGATGATGGCCACACAGACAAAGGTGGTACTTGCAGGCCATGCGACACAGCCCAGGTGTGTGTCTGGCTCTAGCACCCGAGTCTGTGAGTACACTCAGTGCCCTGAAGATCTCACAGATGAGGCACTTTTCAGAACGCAGTTCGGTTGACATGGGATGCACGGCTATCTGCCCTTCCCCCCAAGATTGACTCAGGCCCTTGGCTCAATAAGGGATTATCTATTTGTTTCTGAACTGGTCATGTGTCCTTCCTGCCAGCCCCTGGGGTTGAAGACCCTGCTCCTGCTACTCTCTCACAACATCAATGGAACCTAGTCCAGGCTCATAGATTCACACTGAATCCTTCCATATCCATTGGGGCTGCTGAAGGGTTGTGAAAGACATGGTCACTTATTACAAAGTGGCAATAACCTCAACAGGATTTTGGGTGATGTGGAGACAGAGCCACACTGGGCTACAGAGGAAAGCCCCCTGAGCTGAGTGCTGGGTAGGGAGATACCAGTGTCTCTCTCCTAGTTCTGTCATTTGTTGGCTGCATGACTGGAAGTTTTCTCCACTCAGGCCCTTCTTTCCTCACCTTCAGAATGGAGATCTTAAGTTGTCTCACCCCGACTGGGTGAGTTCTGAGAATCAAGCAAGATAGTGGGGTTGTTGAAAACATGACACCGAGTAGTTTCCGACTGTAATTGCCACCAGCTGCAGCCCGGGAAACAGCAGACAGGCCTGACCTCCCACTTGGAGCGTTGCCCCACCACACAGCAGCCCCCCACCCCCACTTCCCCACCCCCTCCAGGGGTTTCTAGGGAGGGTTCTAATCCTGGGGTGTGGGTGAAGGACACCGGAATCTGGGCCGTTCTCCCAGTGTTTGGAATTAAATGGGAAGGGTTGACGGCTTGCTTGCAGATGAAGTCGCTGAAAATTTGCTTTGATTGGAGTGAGAATTCTATAATGAGAACCACCCCACGCCCTCTCTGAATTCCAGGAAGCAAATTAGAAACAGCTTACTCCAGTTTCTCTGAAAATTTGGTGTGTGTGTGGGGGGGGGGCTTTGTGAGTGGGGTGGAAGAGTGGGGGGCAGCTCCTGACATGGTGCCCATGGAACATTTCCCTCCCAGGGATGTCCAGATCTACTGCCACGTGGAGACACTCAGCATCCAAAATGTAAAGGCAGGATCCCAAGTCATGGGACCTACTTGTCCAGAGGCCCCAGAAAATATGTGACTTGCTGTTTCCTTTCCTGTTTCTCCTGTTTTTGGCTCAATCTAGACAAAGAGGTCCAAGGATAAACCATGACCTAGTGAGGTGTCAGGAGCCAGGATCTTATGGAATTTTCAGCAGGCCTTCCCCCACACCTCAAGTCACATGGTAAGTCAGCCTGGTGGCCACTGGATCAAACCCAGAGTTATATCTGCTGCTATATTCACCCCAAACCCTGACACACCAACCACATGGCATGTGATGTGTTAGGTCTGGAGCCCACCCCAGGCCTGGGCTGCTGGGTGTTGGCCCTCAGCAGTCCTGGCAACAGGGGAGGAGGCAAGTTTTGGGGTGGCCAACGCCAAAGCCAACAAGTTTGGACCCACCCTGGTCATTTTCTACATTGGAGACTGAGGACTATAGGGAGAGATGAAGTCAGTTGTTGTGGGTGGGAGGAAGCAGGGATCAGTGGAGCATGGATCTCAGCTTCTCCAGCTTCTCTGGCACACAGAACCTGGCAGCAGGAAAAGGATGTGAGGTGAACTATGCCATCCTAAAGGGTCTCATTACCATGTGAACAAGGTAAAGGAAGAAGTGAAGTTCATTTTGGTAATGTATCATTTAGCCATATTTTACATAGCATCATTTCAACATGAAATGAATGTGGAAATTATTAATGAGACACTTCACATTCTTTAATTCACACTCAGTGTTGGAAACCCCACACGTGACCTATGGGAGCTTTCATAAGTTCTTTCTCCTGTCTGCCTCTGCCTTGTCCTCCCCAAAACAGGGACAAAATAATAGCAGTTATTGGGCTTAATGTTTCTGGAATAAACTTAGGCAGGGGGTAAGAGGTACATAAGCATTAGCTATTATTTTGATATTTCTTATCCTCTGAAAATGCAACAACATGGTTATAGGAAGCTAAACTTGCTACAAAAATGAAGAAGATCTTGGTTAAAACCAACGTTCACTAAGTCTAGCTAAAATAATAATAATATTAAGACTAATAATAAAAATACCAGCCCTGATCATTGCCCTGTGAATCCTGCAGGATTTTGAGTGGAGGCCTGTTATTAGTCTAACAAATTTTCCATTGTCAGTTAACCTGGGTTGAGCTGTTTCTGTCTGGCCTGACCAAGAACGAGCCCTTGGGAGGCATAGCCTTTGCTCCTCACCTCTTGTTCCATGCCCAGGTAAGGACAGGGTGCCTGCTTCTGAGCCACCTGGTATGCGCATGATCCATAACACAAATCCAGGTGACTCAGTAGGTTGGCATCCCTTCCTGGGGTGACAGAAGGCCAAGGGGGAAGTCATGTGTGCAGGCACCTTGACACCAGGGCCCTGTAAGTGGTGTTGCTTATTCTTACTGCCATTAAGCCGGGCATGGGGATCTGGAGATGGAAGATATGGCTGCTGCCCTCACAGGCCACATGGTCAGGTGACAGTAAGTGTTGGCCTGGCACACCTGTGCGACCCAGAGAAAAAGGTCACCCCTTCTCCTTTCCCTCTGTAACAGGCTTGGTCCAGTATTACTTGGGACCAAGCAGGAGCAGGAAATTAAGCTGACCTTTTGAATATAGGATCCAGGGACCATGTCTGAAGTTCCGGAAGATCAGAAAAATCTAGAAGTTGAGGTAGAATAACCTCTGAAGGGTTGGAGAGGAAAGACTAAGTTTCCTTGACCTTCCTGGGTTTGTGGGTCCATGTGGGGGTCCCTGCTGACCAGGCCCAGAACTATCCACGGTAGCATGGAAAGTTTTTCTCAGGACCAGCTTTTGGAAAGCACAGAGCTCTTCTGGAAGTTGAGAAAAGTCTGTTTTCTAAATGTGTGATTTCTAAATGTTATGAATATCTCTGAGACTTGTTTCCTTGTCTATAAAAGGGGGCGAAGAGAAGAATGGGGCATGAATTTATTTCAACTTGAAATAGCATGATATAAACATATTGCTTCACTTTCTGTGTAAAATCTGAAATAAAACAGTCTCATAATTAAAAACTAGTCAGGAATCTTTCAAGGCAGCAGAAATTTTAAGCCGTACACTGTGTTTATGCTACAGTTAAATGATTTACACTAGTCTAATAGGTAAGGAGATAGGCCTTGAAGAGAGGTGAATGTTGAATGGCACTAAGTGTGAAAGATTTGATGTCTTTGGGAATGGTTCCCTGTGTGATCAGATGACTTGGACCTCTGTGACAGAGTAATTGGGCATATTAGGTGAGACTCAGTTATATGTATATATGCATGTGTGTGTTTGTGTATATAAAATAAAAGTAAACTATAGCAATGCACAAATCCAAGGAAAGATTATTTACATGAGAAAAGATATGGCATAGAATTCTCTTTAAAAGTAAACTGAGAATAGAATTTGATTAATAGAAATCCAGTTTATGCAGGAGTTCCTCTCCTAGCAGTCAACCCAGGTTGGCAGGCCTTGCTCTTGGAGAAAGGATTCGGGTAAGGTACAACTGTTTATAGGGGCTCTGCTACCCCAAATCCAAAGCCTCTGTAGGAAAGGAGGCTCAGACGTGTATGAAAAGGAGAGAAGGAACAGAAAGACAGAAAAAATAGAGAAAGAAATAACTCCTTGGGGAGCCTGCTGAATATTTGATGGAGCAGAGAACTTCCCAAGATGGCCCTAGCCTCATGAAAGAAGTCTTGATGTTTTGATGTGTGATGACCCCATTTGGAAAAAAAAAAAAGAGGCTGGTCTGTATATGCAGGTGTGGAAAGGTGGCTAACCTTCACTCTTGGGTGAAAGGCTGTTGCAGTATGCAGTGTAAAGTCTGATTTTCTCTGAGTTAAAAAATACACCTAAATACAGGGTGAAGTGCCTCTGTGCCTGGAAGATTTCTGAATCACCACCACCACCACCTTTTGTTGGGGGGGTTGCTTCTCAGGGGTTGGGGGTGTGTGGGCTTTTCCTTTCCATGGTCTACCTTCTGGTGATGCCTGAATTTCTTAGCACAAACACTGTTGTTTCTGTGGAGCAGGTTGCAGAAATTAATCCTGATATTTAAGAACTGGATGACAGGCAAGTTTGGCATGCCTGCTGGGGGTGGGAAGAAGTCAAACATTCAGGAAGAAACCAAATATGCTGCACAGATTTGAAAGGAAAATTTGTTGGAAGGAAGGGCAGAGGTGAGGTTTGGGGGAGTGTGAGTATCTGAGTGGCCAGCAGTGAAGGTGGGCAGAATGGGACATGATGAGCAGATTGAAGACTAACCAGAGGAGAGTCGAGTAGGTGGGAGGCAGGGACAGAGGAGAGGGCAGGCAGGCTAGCGACATACTCACGGAGGATCCTAAACCTCAGATAATATTGATAGGCTTTCATTGTTGCTGCTGCTGCTGGCTCAGTGGGGTCTCTGGGACATGCCCATCTAAGGAGGGACCTGTGGTTCCCTCTTTTGTGGTCAAAGAACAGTGGAGGATGGTGTTAGGGAAAAGACTTGGGCTGGGAGGCCAGCAAGGGCCATTGCCATGGTTAACTCAGAGACGGTGGCCCAGGAATGGGACACTGGGGGCAGAGAAATTAGAACAAAGTAACTAAGGCAAAGCCTGGAGAGGAGACATTTGGTAAGAAGGGATAAAGAAGAGAGTGGCAATGATTTAGTGCCAATCTTAGCTTGTCTATTTGCCCTTTGAGCTCAATCTGCTGGTCTGTGTGATATATTTAAAGAAATGCTGGGGAGAGTAAATGAGAAGATGCTCTCCCTAAGAAGGAACTCTGATTTGCAGTCTGCACACGGCATTGGCTTACCACTTTCCCAATCACTCCTAACTGTGCAACCCTGGGCAAATCACCAAGGACAATCTGAAGCCCCCATCAGGCTGATGAGATTGTGAACGCACAGGGTTGGCAGGACCTGACATCAAGTAGGAGCTCAGCAAATGATAGAAAGTGAAACCACTGAGCACACAGCCTGGCATACAGTAAGAGCTCCATAGATGTGAGTTCATGTTATAATTCATAAGGCAGAAGTGGAAAGCCTGGAATCTGGGGTTCTTGCAAAGCTGCCACCTCCCCAGTCAGTCCAGCATGCTCCCCTTCCCCCCATCTTTCCAGCAAGCACTGACACACTCACCGGCTTTCTGGCTGGCCACGTCCAGGGGTGTCTGCAGCAACAAGACTCTGGACCTGCTGGGTTATCCACCTCTTGGGGCTGCAGCAGCTGTTCCCTGCTATGGCCCGCCCCAGGCATACTTTTCCTATCCCGTCACAGCCCCAGAGCCTCCCCTGTCACGTGGACCAGTGCTCTTTCTCTGCCATAATTTTGGAAAACACATCCAGTGCTGGTGACCCTTCTGTTTGTCAATGCATGTTTCTGCGTGCCAATGTCTTTGTTGGTTTTCGTGCACTAAGTTGACTGCTGCCCAGGCATTTGTGTGTGTGTGTGTGTGTGTGTGTGTGTTTATTTCTGTGTGTGTTCCAGCATCTGCAGAGATGGCTGCTTGTATTTTGCTTGCATGCAGCATTCATCTCACGGAGGCACTGAGACTGTGCGTGAGTAAGCCAGCTTATTAACTGAGTCCATTTCTCTGCATTGATTGTGCATGGGCTGGAGAGTGATTATGAGCCTCCTAGTGTCTGGTGTTCTGTGTGCATTCTTAAGTGTGTCCAAATGTGCTTTGGGCTCGAGAACACAGGATCTGGCACACGTGTCCATGACTGTAGTCTGGCTGCTGGGTGTACACCATCATGGTTAGATTGCCACGTGTTGTGTGCATGTTTAAATGTTTGTGTTCGTGTGCATGACCATATCTCTGTATGTGTGAGTGTGGTGTCTGTATATGCTGTGACTCATTCTGTGTGTGCTCATATGAGTATGTGTCTTGGTGTAGCTTTTGTCTGGCTGTGAGTATGTGCGCATGTAACAGTGGACAGATATCCTTGTGTGCCAGCTTTCATCTCCCTTCTCCCCAGCAGTCTTGCTGATCTCCTAAATTCTCTGGCCCACATCCAAATAAGAGAGGCATGCACCCTCTAGGACCCTTCGTGCTAGGAAGACAGAGCCATATGTGCAGAGAGCCAGACACTAGAGGAAAGAAGTCACCTGAGGCCTGACTTTTGCTACCCCTGCTTCCATCCACTGCCCTCTTCCACAGGCTACCAGTAGTTCCTTCAGCAGCCAGAGCATCTGTAGAGCAGATGGTCCTTGACTTGAAATATCCAGTCAGAATTTTAATGTGGGCATGCATTCAAATGCTCATATTGGCTCCAACTCCTTTCTGTAAAGTTAGGGAAAATAATAATTACATTATTACACTGTCTTTCGCCCAAAGTTGGAACACTCACCAGGAAAGTGTTAATAAGCCCTGAAACTGCAGAGAATGATTATCAATGTTATATAACTAGTATTTGAGGATGCATGTTAGTGGATGCAAGAAACATTAACCCAACAAATATTAAATCAGTGTCTGTTTAGTGTTGATTCCCAGGCAGGTGCTGGAGATAGAGAGGAAACTGGGTTAATATGTTGCCTGCCTTTGTGAAACTTAGTGAGTGAGGGCAGTGCTAGTGGTTGTAAATGATGTAAGGTGTCAGGAGGAGACTGTTTCAATAGATCCGTGGGGATAACTGAGACATGTCTGGGTGCAGGGAAGGTGAGAGATTTAAACAGAATGAAAGATAGTATGTGGAGTTCAGTCTGGCTAGGGAGACTTCATGCCCATTCTAGGTACCTGTGTCTGAAACAAGGAAGGGGAGGAACTGCTGCTCGGAATGCCTGGAGCCCATTCAGAATCTCTATACTCAGGAAAATCCCTCTCTTATTTCATGTAAGGAAGGAGCTTTGAGAGGGACCCTTGGGGCATCCTAGTGATGGAAATTGAAATCGCTATTCGTTAAGGAAAAGGTTAATGAAAAGTATAGGCACCGGTGGTGGTGCCATATTTGGTACCCAACAAGCATTTAATAGATGTTCAGCTGGGCATGGTGGTGTGCATCCATAATCCAAGCACTGGGAGGCAAGAGGCCAGGGATCACTGGAGATCATGGGTTCTAGACTACCCTGGGCAACATAGTGAGACCTAGTCTCAAAAAAAAAAAAAAAAAAGAGAGAGGAATTAGAGTGATCAGAGTGGGGTAGGCAGTAGGGGGGAGGGGAAGCAGGATGGTGGTCATTTGATGCATTATTGAGGGGAGGGCCATACCTAAGGGGAACAATAACAACACAAATATGACCAATGTTGTATGAAAATTAGAAAATAAAATTTTTAAAAAGTCCATTGGATAAATGATTGAGGTGGGTGCTTTTCCTGATGGTGAGCTGAGTTCTGTGGGTCATGGCTGCTCTAGAAGAGAACTCGACTTGCTCCAGCCTGCTCCTGCCTTTCATTTAGAAGGCTACCTGTTCTGAGTGTGGGGATAAGTAGGTGAACTTCTGGTTCACAGGGAAGATGTATGGGAACACAAATTACTGTGAGAAGCAAAACGTGTTGATGCATAGGACAGGTGCAGGTGCTATAATGAGGAGATGGCTTCTACCCTTGACTCAGTTCAGTTCATTCTACCTCCACTCATGTCAAGCATCAAACTGGAGAAAACCGATGCCACTATGACTTTGGTGGTTATAGTTTATCAGCTAGCCACATGCCAGATGTGGGAGATTGGCTTGTTCTATATATCTAAACCGTTCTAGAGTGTCAGAAGCCAGAAAGCTAAAATTCATTTCCTTCCCATTCTAATCCAGGGCTAGCCAGTCCTAGGCCCCTGTGTGGATCTGGATTCAGAACAGAGACAGGTGAAAAGGAGGCAGTGCCAGGGAGGAGTCTTTATGCTTTAACAGCTGCAGGATGGTCTTGGCCTTGTACTGGTACCTGGTCCCAGATTCTGGTGGCTCCCAGAACTTGCAGCTTCCACAAGGTGGCATAGTAGTCATTCCCAGGGCTATCAGTACCAGGGTGAGTCTGGAAATCATGCCTGGAGACCAGGCCACAGCTTGCTGTGTGATGACTCTGAATTCACTTAAGTCTTTTTATGGAATCCAGTCTGCTTCAAATAATGAAAAGGATTTACATTTTCTTTTGGGCCTAATTGAGAAGTCATGCTGTAGACTATGTTCAGGGCTGTGGACTTGAGAGAGGGAGGTAGCTGAGGGTCAGGAAGAGTAGGGAGCATAGAACTCTCTTCCTTTGCTTCTCTCCATCTCCTACCTTCCACCCTGCTTGAACACTATCATCAACCTGCAAATGAATCAACCATTGATTAAACGATGGACATCTACAATACATGAGGCAGTCTACTGAGTGGTGGGTTACCAGTAGAGAACAGAGGGAGTGAGGTCTCGTCTCACTACTGAGGAACCATAAGCTACAGTAGGCCTGCATATAAGCAAGAAGTCAAAATTTCAGTAAGAGTTAGGGAGAAAAGGAATAGGAAACTGGAGGACAGAGTAGGGTGCAGGGTAAGGGATTTTGATGGGAGATCTTGGAGGCTGTGTAGGTGACATTTAACCTGCGTCCCAGAGGATTAAAATGGGCCAGTGGTGTGTGCAGAGGTAGAGGCCCAAACAGAAGGAACAGGGCTCAGAACTAGATTAGCCTTCACCTACCCCTTCTCCCTCTGCTCTGTGAGGAGTCTCAGTGTGAAGTCCAAACTCCTTGCCAGGCATGGTGGTGCATGCCTGTAGGCAGCAGCCTAGGAAGCTGTGGCGGGGACCAGGGATCGCGGTTCGAGTCCTGCTTGGGGCAACGTAGTGAGACCTAATTCCAAAAAAATAGCAGGGAAATGGTGGCGCACGCCTGTAATCCTAGCTTCCTGGCAAGCTGAGGCTGGGGATTGCTCGAGTTCGTGGTACCCCAGGCAACATGAGCTTGAGGTTCCACAGGCAAAAGTAGTGAGACCTAGTCTCAAAAAAAAAAACCAAAAAACCAAAAAAACAAAAAACCCCAAACTCCTTAGCCTTCTGCTGCCTCACTAACTGCAAGCTCCCTAAGGTGTCACACCCTTCTTTTCCTCTTTCCTGTCTGTCCTGTAAGGTATGATTTTCAGCCTCGGGACTGCTGACATCTGGGTTGGTGAAGTTTTTGTTATGGGGACTGTCCTCTAGTCGTGGGATATTTAGTGGCATCTCTGGCCTCTGCCCTTCAGAGGACACTTGCAGCTCCCTGCTCATCCCTTACCACTGGTAGGGACAATCAAAATTGTCCCCAGACATTGCTAAATGTCCTAGGGGGAAAAATTGCTCTATGCCAAGAACCACTGGCTTATGCATTTGGCTTCCAGATACACCTTCAACTTTCTGTGTCTGTACCTCCACTTACACAGGCATCAACCTTCTAGTCTCTGTTCAGTCTGCACAGAGCTCCCCCATGTGCTTTTACCAGTCTGGCATCCCTTTGTGCACTGGAGAATTCTGTGGGATGACTCTCATGGACTGGGTGGTGGGCAAGACTGCATCATAGGCTCTTGTGGCAGGGGGCCTGTGGAACTGCCTCCTTTCCTTCTGTGCCCAGTTAAGAGTCCACACCATGGGCATGAGACCCAGGCAGAGCTGGTCAGAGACTCTCTACTCTGTTTCCACAAGGGTGACTGCTTTTCTTCTGAATTGTTAACTGAGAGGTCATGGCTCTCACAGGGCCCTGGTCATCTTTCCTGACACTTGGAGAGGATCCTGTCCCTTGATGGCAGGAAGCAATGGCATCAAATCACAAATAGAAGTAGATTCCAGGAGGACTGAGAGATGGAAGGGTGCCCAGACTTCACTGCAGAGCTGCTAATCACACAGTGTGCTGAAACATTTCCTTCTTGAAGGAGAATGTTTGAATTGTTTGCAGGGCACTGTGGAATGAGTTCATAGGTGGCGGCTTGCAGGGCCTCCTTCAAACCTCTCCTCTTTCTGAAAGACCTCTCAAGTCATACCTGTCTGAAGAAATTGCTTCCTTTGACTTCCAAAAGGAAGTTTACTGGAATCATTGGGCAGAAGTCTACCCACTTCTCAACTCTGAGTTCTGTGATGTCATGTTGGCAGTCGGAAATAGTGGTCACCACCACTATGACCCCCTATTGACCTATATTGGCCTATGAACCCCTGAAAATCAGCACATGTCTGGGCCCTGACCCCATTCCACCTGTCAGCGTACCAGGGAGGAACCCCAAGTGAGCTGGGGTGCCCCGCTTGCATGTTATGATGCTGACTTATGATGTTGTTGGCTTTCTGAGTACAGCAAGCTTGGGAGGACCAGGGCTTTGACTGAGCTGCCTCTGAATCTTTAGACCTAGAGGGAGAGAGGAGCCTGAGAAAGAATTCTGTTTGTGGTTTTCATGCCTTACAGGAGGGTGGAGAGGTGTGGAGACCTTCAGAGACTGGGTGGTTAGCTGCACAGTCAAGAGAAAGAAATCTGGAGTATTCTTCTGAGTTCCACTTATTAGTAAAAGACCAGCCTTCTTGTCTGTCTTTTCTAGTTCTCTCCTTTTCCAGTTTTGGTACAAAAGAGAGTCCAAGGATGATCACTGAATTGCTTTAACGAGCTCAGTAGTGCTGACCTTTGCATGAAGAGCTATGAATCTTTGAGCATGAGGTTATTCCAGACAGAGTCTCCTAAGTTGGCACTAGGTAGACAGATGGTTGTTGATGAGAGAGGGCAGAGGCTCGTGGGGCGTGTGCTGGCTGGCTGCTTAAAATGAAACCAGAGGAGAGCTGAGCTTTCAGGAAAGTTCGCAGATTAATAAAGCTCAAAGTATAGAACTTATTATTTTTTTGACATAGCTTCTCTATTTCCATAATTTATCCTAGAAGTGTGTACATTATATTTTTAGTAGCCTGTTTTGAACTAAGATCAGGCTGGAAATAATCTGGCAGTAGGGCATTAATAAGTCATTTTAAAAATATTTTTTAAATTAACTAATTTATTCTATAATTGTGCAAAATCTCTAGTTTCAAAATCCAACTCACAAAATAAGCAACATTCAAATAAATACAACTAGTAATCTGCCCCTCTATCCACTTCCTTTCTTTTTACTCAAATTAATAAAGAAAACTTTTTTATGCATATAATCAATTATGCACACCAGTTTCTCTTTTTCCTTGTTCAGTACTGCACAAATTCTGTCTACTTGCTTTATATTTCCCCCCCACCACCATCCTGTGTGTCTGGGTCTCTTCCTACCGCCCCCCCCACCCCCCGCCAGCCCCAGGGTCCTCAGGATATTTGTTGATGTCCAGCAGATTTTGAAAGTGTTTGTGCTGTCAACTTGTCTGTTACATGAATGATCAATAATTGTTTTTATTGTTCTGGCTAAATAAGACATTGTACACGGAGGAGGATCCTATGTACTAGTATGTAATTATCCCCAAGACATATTGTTGAGTGAGTAAAATGAGCAGATGGTGTATGGGGTTTGCTACCATTCAAGTACAAACAGAAGCAGAGGCACGAGAAGTCACACCAACATGAGTGGGTGTGAGCACGATGTCTCCAGCAGCATCTCCACGAATGAGCAGTTGTCACAGAGTGGACACTGGGACAGTGGTAAGAGGAGACGTTTAAAAAAAAAAATCTACCTTTTGGGACAATTTGACTTTTGCAACTCTGGGAATTTCTTACTTATTCAATTTATTCAATGTCTTACCCCTCAATCAAATAAGAAGCAAGGTGTAGATGGGGTTGCATCCCTTTGTTCTATGAATGAGGTAGCTCTGGGTATGTGTCAGAGAGTTTACAGAGTTAATATTATTACTTCCCCTTCTTTTGTATTATACTTTCTTTTAAAAAACAGTTAAAGGATCAGTCTCTAATTTTCCTAATTTGGGATGCATGTTTCTCCTGTGACTCGGCTGACGGGTCACACAGAACAGCCATGCGACAAAGGTGACAGGGTAAATGAAGATGGGAAGAGGGTTCAGTCTCTGCTGGTCCTACGTCCTTCTTGCTGGACTATCATGAGCTGGGCAGAAGTTTCTATGGATGGAGAGGAAGGAAAAGAATATTCTAGAGGTGTGTCTGGGCTAAGGCTTCAGGAGAGGTAAAGCATAGAGCCAGGGCTCTTCATCTCGAGCCCAGACCAGTGGGGTGGTGGTGATCACCTGAAAAGGAGAAGGTCTGAGCCACCAGGTATCTTGACATGGGCATCCAGTGTATGAATGAACAGTTTGGAGATCCCTGACTCTATCACTTGGTCAACTGAAATTAGCCATTTCTTGCTCAATATTCCATTCAGAGAACCAAACCATCTCCACTCCTCGTCTTTAAAGCATTTTTGTGTAAATGAAGACTGTTTTTACAAAGCCCTCTCTCTATGCCAAGGCTGGACAATGCTGAGTATGTCTCTATTTTCATGAAATTCAGCCAGCTCCCAGACAGATCAACACACTCACCTAACTTACAAGCTAGACGGTTATGGAGAAAGAGGCCACAGAGTGGCAGGGGTAATCTTTACATCTGCCCAGATCCTGCTGCTGCAAAGTTATGCCCAGGAGGCCTCCTCGCAAGCTCCCCACTTGCCTATGAATTGGTTCTGCCCAAAAATGTGAATTCAAAAAAAAAAAAAAAAAGATGAGAATGCTTTCAGAGTAAACAAAACACCTGCAATAGAACCAGCGAGAGTCCCAGAGCAAATGAAGTCAGATTGAAATAGACACCATATAGAGTCAATGGGCAGTGACCCAGAAAAGATCCATGCAGTTTCCAGATTAACCTAAGGGGCCTCAGCTGGAAAAACTTCATTTTGGAATCTGCTACACAACACTCTTGTGTCCTGACTCAGTGTGTGTGGGTCAGAAAGGAACAGGCATTTGATTTGAGGGAAATGTCCTGCTAAGACAATCTAGAGGCTTCTTTTCCATAGAATCCGGCCTCGAAAAAGCTGCCTGTGAACTGGTATAAAGCCAAGGCTTCACTTCATTTGCCAGCTTAATTCTGGGCAGCCTTAATTCTGGGTAATAAGAGGTCAGTCACAGACTCTTGGCTGGGAGGAAAGCAGAAATTCCAGACTCAGGAAATGTGGCACAATTAAACGACATTAATGAGACTTAGCTGGTGACTAGAACTTTTTTCAAGTTCTATTGGCTCTTGTGAAGAGGGAGATAGTTTTTCTAAACTTGTATTTCCAAAGACTTCTACTAGTTTCTTTTAAACAGCACTCAGAAAACATTTAGAACTACAGGTCTAATCCACTTAATTTATGATGGGAATGACAACATTAAACTTGGACTTAAAATGTACAGGATTATGTTTAATGTGCTTACACTTACAAATAAAAAAAGATTGCACACATGTGCACTTACATTTATGGGTCACATCTCTTTAAAGACACACAATCCTGTTGCTGTGCTACCAGTGAGGAGGGACCAGAACAAAGATAAGACGGTGGGAACAGTCCCCACTGTTCTGTTTCAATTTACCACTCTGAACTACATGTTAAAAATAACACACACTCTTAAAAAAGCTCAAAAGTAAAAAACATATGCTGTTATAAATAACCGAGTCAGGAAATTTAGCATTATCAAGGATATAACAATTGACCTTACATAATGCATTAAAACTCTGGATATAACTAAACTTTCAGACTTAACCTCTGATTAACAGAAAACATATGGAATGGAGGAACTACTTACCCAACAGAGGGGAAACATTTCAGAGTGGGATATTCTCCAATATATCATAAAAAAAATAAAAAAGTGGTTGAGAAAATTAGAAATGAAAGATATTTGAATGGAAGGAAGGTGTTTGAAGTGTTTGAAGGAACTTTGGATATGCTCTAAATATTGAGTATTAGGGTATTACTGTTACCTTCTTTGGTTGTGATGATTTTGTGACTTAACGGACAATGTCTTCCATACACAATGGAATACCACTTAGTGATCAAAAAAGATAAACTCATGCCATTCACCGGGCAACATGGGTGGAACTGGAAGGGATTATGCTAAATGAAATAAGTCAAAAGGAAAAAGGAAAAATA
This sequence comes from Uropsilus gracilis, assembly GCA_004024945.1. Taxonomy (NCBI): domain Eukaryota; kingdom Metazoa; phylum Chordata; class Mammalia; order Eulipotyphla; family Talpidae; genus Uropsilus; species Uropsilus gracilis. Next base: position 82,026 of record PVHY01000414.1, read on the forward strand.
TGAGATGGTCTCACTTATAGTAGGAATGTAGATAAACCAAAGGAAGGATCAGGACAAAGATAAAATTTGAAGGCAAACTATAGATCTGAGGCATTCAGCAGGGGAGGGGAGGAAGAAGGGAGGTGAGAGAGCACAGGGACTAGTCATGGTTGTCTTGGTGGTAGGAGAATTATGGGAATTATGCTTGAGCAGAGAAATCAAATACTGTACAAAAATGAACAATGACATAAGAAAATTTAAAAAGAGAAATAAATACCTTTGAAACACTATAAGAAAAAAAGTAAAGGATAATGTACTTTTTCTTTGGATACCCAGGATGAAGCGTGACAGGGAGAAGGGTAGTGTGAAGAACTCACTTTACAATATCCCCACCCACCCACCCCCCGCCACTGTTCCCTGCTTTGCCCTACAACTGTAGTCTCCCCTACCTACTCTAGACTCCCCCCCCCCAACTGTTGTCTCTTAGTTTCAAACTTGACTACCTGGATGTCAGAGTGAGGACTTCACAAATTACATTTCTCCTTTGCTAGGTGCCTTCTGTTTGTCTACCAATAGAGGGCACTAGAATGAGACTGGAGGTCTGGAGGAGAGGCAAAGAACTTGTTCTGTTTCTACTTGCTGAAGGTGTCAGGGTCACTCAATCTATAGCCCCTTGGTCTGGCAATGAGAGGCTCATTCATGCTGATTCAGTCTCACCTCCAGCAGTCTTTCAGGCTTTGAGAGGCAACATATGCCACATGTGAATGTGGCACACATTCCATCTCTCCATTTACCATGTTGCTGCCAGGACCGAATGGCATGGAAAGGGCTCTGCAGGGCGCTGATGCTGACTGCTCTGCCACTTGGAACTTGAGAGCTGGCAGACCCAATGCCGCTTCAGTGACAAAGAAGGAGTATGCGTGGAGCAAATTGCTAATAGGAGATCAAGCATAGACCTTTAGGGTCTTGGAGCAAGTCCATATCCTCTTTTGAAGATAACGCTTCTCCTTTCGGGAAATTGCACCTAGATTTGATACAAAGTTCTGGTGAGACTAAATATATGAGCAGATATGGGTGCTGAGTGAGCCAGCAAGCCTGGACATGCTGTGCACAGTGGCCACCTACATCAAGTGAATGTGGCCTAGCAGTGTAGGGAACAAGCTGGCTGGGTGCAGGTAAGTGCCTGAGCTGGTGGCCCAACTCCTGTGGCACCTGTGCCTGCTGTGAGGCTGCCTTTCTCTGTTTGAAACTTTGCCTGCCTGGGAGCTCCTATGGCCCACTAATTAGGAGGATGAAGTTCTGGCACTGTTTCCAGTTTATTTGGTTGAGTATACTTGTACCTGCCAGTTGCTACAAAAACCTTGAGCAGGAACCTTGAGCAGGAATGTTTCTGAAAGATGCCAGCGAAGGGAAGTCTCCAGGGGAGAGCTCTGCGAAGTAGCTTAACCAAGTTACTTCACGTCTTAGCTGACCACTCTCCTAAACTAAAGCCTGGCATTTGATGGCAGGTACTGGCATGGGGTAAATGCTCAGGACCTGGAATGAGCAGGTTTAGAAGACAAGTAACAGGAAGGTCTGGGGACGAGGCTTGTGGAAAGATTCGTCAGAACAGGTGGAGAATCCAAGTTCAATGCCACTCTAGGTAAAGACTGACTGGGGGCCACGGTGTGACTTCTTGTCCTTTGCAGACATACAGTGATGGGAATGGAGTGACTCAGGAGCCTCAGCTGCTGCACTCTGCCCGTCATCACTGCCCCTAGGTCAGAGTATGCTTCCCAAGAGCGGTACCCAGCTGGGTGGCAAAATGGAACCATTCCAGTGAAAATGTACCTGTCCCACAAACTGGAAAAATTGTTTTAAGATGTTATCAAGTAAACACTGTCTGAGACATCATCGCAGATGAATATTAACTTTTTGCCAGAGAACAGAATCTGTAATTCATCATGTATAGTCAAAAATAGTTTAAGGTTCACATGAATCAATTCTTTTGTTTAACTGCTTAATTTTACTTTTTCTGCCCTAATTCCCACCCCTGCAACTTTGTCTCTTCTTGGAGCATGAATTTTTACCTTTATCTCTGTTCCTTGAATTGCAATTCTATGATTTCCAAAAATGTATTTTGCCTTTTCTTTTGGCTACCTCCTACATTTTTGGGTTGGCAGGGTTCATGACAGGGACCTGAGACTGGCCTGGTGAAGCAGGACATGTCCTGGTAAAGGATTGCTTTGTAACAGCATGTCTGAGTTCTATCAGGGAGCTGTGCAGCAGTTTGTCATCCTTATTTATTCAAAGATTGAGGTAGATAATTCTCTGCCTAGAGATATCTTCATTCCTCCTCTCCCCCCATCCCAAAAGAAAACAACAAATTTATTTGTTGGGGCTGGTTTTTAGGCTACAGAATCAATGGGACTGCTACTAAATTTGAGGAGTTGAGACTTCGTGCTCACTTATTCTAGGAAGAGCAGAGCATCTTTATTTATACAAAGGGTAGTTATACTTCAATATTAACTACAAAATTAAGATTATTGTGAGGAAATTCAACTCTGGGTAGAGTGTTGGCAACTGATGCTGACAAGGCAGGAACTTAGAATGCATTAGTTATTAAGCAGTTGCTTTTCAGTTTCAATTCCATCCTCTTTGTGTCATCTACTTTGTGAGGCTGGAACTAGGACCCCACAAAGTATATTTATCATCTAGCTTTCTGCAAATAAAGGCTGCAAGAGACAGGGAAGAGCTACAAGGACCAGAGACTCGCTGCTTCCTCTTCTTATTTGGAGGATTGTGCCTTAGAACTGTACTTGGTCATTCAGATTACCAAAATGTTTCTCAGATATAGCTGGTCTTCATTCAGTTCCTCACTCACAGCCCCAGCCCAAACTTTGCAACTTCCTGAGTGATAACAGCAGTGGGAACATCTTCAGCTATATTTGGATTCTCAATTTTCTTTTTCTATTTAGCAGACTCTGCAGTCCCTTTCATTTGCTCAGGGAGGAAATACACCTTTGCAGAATTTGAATTAAAAAAACTCAGTCCATTCCTTTCAAAACTCCTTTGGGTTTTCGTCTTAGAGCAGAAACAAATGCATGTCACCTAAGAGATTTCTTGTGGGCTTACTGGAAGACTGCGAACAAAGGTTACCTGCATTTGGTGTCTCATCTGGGTCCTGCTGTGTAATCCTTCAGATCCCAGGTTGCATGTGTGCCCTGGCAGCCACCCCACTTCCTTGCTCCCCTTAGATGTACGTACACATTCAACTTTATAGACTCATGAAGTTTTTTTTTTCTAAACCACTGTTCATGTTAGATTATACTGAAAAAAATAAGGGCTTGTATTTTCTAACTATATTTTTAAGTGAATGGTGGCCTGTATTATACATATTGATGAATATTTTAATAGGTGATGCTGAAGGCAGGAATCTCAACTTGTAGCACCTATATGCATTTAAAAACGGTAGCAGATTCCATCCCACCCTTTTATTTTCATTTTCCACAATTATAAAAATGCTGTGATTACTAACCTTGGAAGTAACTTTGTGAATAACTTTTCTTCCACATGGTCAATTCCTAGGTGGTGTGAATATCAATGAAGGGACTACGACTAATGAAGGAGGAACTAAAGGTAGTACAGTAATAAAAAATTGGAAGTAGTGAGAAGTGGGTATTTTGCAACATCAATTGCAGCCTCTAGAAAGGCTAATCTATAATTTTCAAAGTTGATAAATAAAAAACGAGGGATATAACTACAAAATGTTAAACAGGAATGATTTTCAAATTTTTAACATGTTGAAATGTCAACTCCCATGTGTTGTACATGGTGTTTGTGGTTTTGGCTGACATGAAGCCATACCCTGAGGTGTGCCAATCAACTAATGACTTCGTGATCAAACTGTGAGGTACTTAGTATTCTGGATTTTATTTACTATGCATTTTATCCAATATGCCACTGGTGAAAATTAAAACTTTATGTAGTTTTATATGTTGTAAGAGTTGTCTCTCCTATGAACAGATAAGAAATGCAGACAAGTTATTTTCATGGTGCGAGGTGCTGCCATTGTGTCACCTTGTAGATGTATATTACGTTATATCAGTATAACAACCTATGAAGTTCTGTTTGTAATCGGTAATTGGTCAGGAAAGGGAACTGTGGTTTTTCATCATAGGACTCACCCCCCTCCCCAACTTGAACATATAATAGTTTGATAAAACATTAAAGTTTTGAATGAAAATTTACTTAAATTAAAAATATAACTTGCTAAGTTATCACTCAGAAAAAGTCTATTTTGACTCCCTTGAGGAAGTTTTTGTTGGCCCTGAATTACACCAATGATTTCATGTCAACTTTGGTCCACCCCCAAAATTCTGATCTATGAAAAGTACATGCAGCACAATTATGTGCTTTAAGTACAGAAACTGGGGCAAGGGGAAAATGTAGGAAAAATGAGGCCAGGAACCAAAGAATGCATGGAACTGTTTGGAAATCTGTGGTCTTTCCCTTGACCTGTTAAGCCAGAGATTCTAAGGCAAGCTTTTGAGATCTCTGCAACAGCCTCAATGAGATAATTTAAAAGAAGACAAGGAGGGACTGAAAGGATATTAGGATATTTATTGACATTCAGGTATCCAGACCATGGGAGCTTGAAGAATGGACACTGTAAGACTAACTCCAAATAAAACATCTAAAAATCAATGTTACATAACTTAGAATCATCCCTTCTCCCACCGTGACACTTCATAATCCTCTTCTGATTTTATTCTCTTCCTATGACAACCTCTTGGAAAAGGGAAGATAGGGTGTTCTTTTGTGGACTTTCATTCTTATCATGCATTGGGGACCTTTGGGAGTCTTCGCCTTTCTCTTGCTCCATTCCTAGCCTATTGTACCATTAGCCTGCATTTTCTGGGGCTTTCGGGTCTTTTATGTATTGTGTGGACAGGTTAAACAGAACCTAGAATAAGGGAAATTCTAAGTCTCAAGTAGGCGGTGATACTTAATTTTCCTTCCTGTTTATGTTCCTATTCTTAAAACATATTTTTACATGCCTCATAAAAAATCTAAGTTACATATTTTTAACACACAGGATTCAGTATACCATAAACAGAAAACGAAAGAGCTAGAATTATAGTTTAGTTTTACAATGGGATTAAAGAATATATTAAGCAGCACAAATGAAGACAGCCTAGTCAGCTCACAGTGACTTCTGCTGGGACTGGAGTTTTTGTTCAACAATGTCTGAGAAACGAGGAACTTTTTTTGAAATAGCCACACGGATATCATCACTCATATTAAAACCACTTCTAGATTTTGTTTTAAAATGCAAAAGGGATGAAAATCCCAGCTCACAAAGGTAAGTGGTTGCAAATGGTATAAGGATTTCCAGAGCGGTCTTTGCCAGGCTTGGAAACACTGTGAACTGAGCACACCAGAAATCCTCCAGCTTCATTGTCTCAAATTCCATTAGGATTTGGCCACTAGCTCGTAACTTGGCAAGATCATTTTTCATTAAATAACCATCATCAACAAAATCCAGATTAAAGAGGAATGGATCCAGTATCCATTTACTTGCCTCGTCAAGATTTCCCACAGAAAAATATCCATGGAAGAAGTTGCTTAATTGTCGCAGGTGCAGTGTTATTTCAGTTGCAACGCACATGGCTTCTTTATCTAAAACAATGATTTCTTCAAGAAAAGGAAAGTTGGTAAAATTTTTTTTCTCAATTCGTTTTAGCCAGAATGGAAACTTCCTAATAAAAGCAGACAACTTCTCTCTAGCTGATACTGTGTTCATGCCGGTCCTCTGCATAGATGCACTGAACTCATTGAGGTGTTTGAATAAATCTGCAAGGTATGCTAGGTGGAGTTTAAACTCTTTATTTTCAAAGCTGTCAACTAAAGTACTGCTTTGGTGGTGAAGAAATTGATTTATGTCTTCATACATTTCAAAAATATGAGTCAGTATTTGGCCCCGGGAAAGCCACCTCCTCTCTGTGTGGAAAAGGAGAACACTATACTCAATTCCAATTTCTTCAAAAAAGGCCTGAAACAGGCGATGGTTGGGTGCCCGCCCTTTGATGAAATTGATGACTCTCACCACAGTAAACAGGGAATCTCTCAGTTTTGTCGGCAATGTTTTTGTCAGTAGTTCATGAGGGTTCAGTAAACAATGTGTGATGATGATGTGAGGAATCTCTTTTTTCAAACAAGCCACAAACTCTGAATTTTCTCCTAGCATAGACGAGGCCCCATCGGTGCACACAGAGCCACACACATCAAGTGCTATCTTATGTTTCACAAAGAAATCTCTGAAGACGTGGAACACATCTACGCCTGTCACTGTTAACTGCAAGGGTTCACAGAACAGGAATTCTTCTATGATCTCTCTTTCTTTTATGTATCGCACAAATGCTATTAGCTGACGGCAGTCATCCATGTTCATAGTCTCGGCAAGCTGAATACCCACTTTAAGAGGGCTGGCTTTGATGTCTTCTAGAACTTGCTGTAGGATATCCTGGCTCATTTCATCAATTCTGGAGTGGATCACATCATCTGATAAGGGCACCTGCTGAAGCTTCTTTTGTGCATCTGGTCCCAAAACTATCTGTGCTATTTCCAACGCACAAGGCTTCACTAATTTTTCAGCTATTGTGTGAGGATTCTTCTCTTTGGCACATAAATATGCAAACTGATAAGATGCTTGTAATAAGGCGTCCTCGTGAGATGCAACTCCAAATGCCTTCAAAGTTTCACTCTGGTCCGACAGGGTTGGCATGTGCTTCAGGCTGTTGAGATCATGTCCACCCACGCCACCATGCTGTCTGTTAAAATGGTCAGACAGTTTTGATGGTCTGAGATCAGCATTTGAAAATACAGAGTTACACAATACACACTGTGGACGCTGAGTTCCATCAACTTCTGTTGTACAGGTGAACCAGTAACGTACATAGTCATCATCCCATTTACGCTTCTTCGACATGGCATGCAAAAACACCCAGGTAGTAGTCCAGTGATGCTGCAGAATTGTGCTTTGGGAGTTAAAACAATCCACACATTAAAAATCACTGGTTCACTGAATTAAAGCTACATCATATGCCATCCTATCATCTGCATACATGCTAAGAAACAGCCTGCAGAAATCAGAGCAAACTATGTCCATCCTACTGAAAACTAGCAACTCAGAGTTAATGTTCTAGAATAAATGACAACAGCAAATGGTGAAAGGAGATCTGGGCTTATGTTACTTGTGAATACCCCCTCAAGTCCTTGTTTATGGCTTGCTTAGATTTTCAACGATGCATGTTCCAAACAAATTTGGTGCATTTTATATCTTCAGAAGGGGAATCTCACTACCACCCTTAGTTTCCATCCTGCAGCAAGGATGTAGGCACTTGCTATGAACCACCAATGAATAGGGACTACTATTAAGGGAGAACAAATCTAGACATGTTGGCTGGTGCTTTACACAGCTGGGGGTTAAACAGATCTATAAAACCACAGGATCTTAGAGCAGTTCTGATTTCAACTAAAGCCAAGAATTTCAGACAGGTCTGATATTATAAATCACCCTTGACATAAAGACAGGGTAAAAATTTGGCTGAGAGCTTCTTTGTGGCTAAAGCACACCACCCTACCAGTCTATTGTTCACATTGTCCATTCAGAAAAGCAAAACCAGTTGCTCAGGAATACAGTCACAACTATTCTTGTTACTGAGACTTCATAAAAATTTCTCTCTAGAAGAATTTAATAGGAATTTCATGGTGCTTTCCCATATAACTACCCCTGGGAAGGAAGAGTCAAGAAAAAGAAACAACAGGGTGAAAATAAGCAGCATTCCTAAGATTTGGCTTAACCCAAAGACAGGATGTAGAAAGCAGCGATTCTCTAGTTTAGTTAATAGATGCATCATCTAAGTCTAGGGCTAAAATGCTGATTCCTGACCCCATTCCTAGAGACTTTGATTCCTTAACTTTGGAGCAGCCCCAGAATCTGTATTCTAGTTATGCATTTTAGATAATTATTATGAGTAGTAACTATAGCCAAGCATTGCTTAGCAATGTGGAGTAGTTCTGAGACTGTGTCCTAAGATCTTGTTGAGGTAAGCACACAATCTAAATGGCATAGTCCAGTACATATTGGGTTGTATGGCACAAGCCTACTGGAACCAGTATGCATGTGTGGTCTGTAGTTGATCAAAACCTTGATAGCAATGCATGACTGTAGTGTAAGTGGGCAATCAGGGAATGAGGACACCAGGACTGGCAAGAAGCAGGTTTATTAGTACCAGTACTGACTCAGTGGGTTCATATCCAAAGACTGAGTACCCCTAACAGGGAGTTGAGGGTTTACATACACTTTACATGTTCTGGTGTTCTGGGTGGGCTACCACTGGTAGTAGTACAAGGCTTGATGTGGCAAAGACAGAATGAGGAAGAGTCAAGGAGAAACTGGACTGCGTACACGTAAACTTAGTCAAAGTATCATGGTTGTTTTTCTAGACCCCTGGGCTGTATTTTTTACATTACTGTGCTTCAGCATCTTTATCATACTTTCATCTAGTCATCATACTTCAGCAATATAGTAATCTTCAACAAGGGATGCCCATCCCAATCACTGGGAACCCCTCTGAAAGGATACATGATCCTGTACTTTATTAGAATTACTAGATCATTTCTAAGAGTAGAAAAAAAGAATAAAAAATAAATTTCTCTAGGTGATTCTGATATATATATCCTAGTAAAGTCAGATTTAAAAGCATGAGAACATAACTTTGAACCATCTCCTAGGTTCTGATATTTCAGTTTGCAAAAGTAAAGTTTAAATGCTTTGATAGGCATTTAAGTTTTTTGAGTTTGATAGGGGATAATAAGTTAGCAGAAATAGGAATTGATAGTGGGTGGCATAGTTGGATCATGGGAGCTGTCCCCTGTCCCCTTCTTGAGGACGCATGTGCCACGTTGGTTTTGGTGGGCAGAGATTGGGAGAAAAGATGGGGAAGTGGGAAGCACACAGATACTGTGGTCTTGGGGAGAGGAGAAGGAGGAATGGAAGGAAGGTGGGGACAGCCATGGGACCGGCCTGGTGGAAGTAGCAGGAGAGGGAAGCATAGAGGCCTTAAGTTTCTGCTGTGAAAACTCTGAATACTGCAGAGCTTGGAATTTGAGTAAGCTGATGGTATTTGCTAAATGAGTCTAAAGAGCTTGGAAATTTGAACTTTGTGTTAGAGCTTGTTTTAACTAGTTTGTTTCAAACACTGTCAGAGAGACCATGAGGAAGCTTAAGATGGACCTGGTGTTGGTTCCTACTTCATCTAAACTGTTTTGAAATCTTTGCTGCTGAAATTCATCCTGCTCTATTCAAGTATATTTTGAAGGTTTATCTGTTTTTAACAAGAATTTTTGTAAAAGTTAATTTATAAAATACTTCTCTAGCCCCTTCAAAAAGGAATCCCTGGGATTACAATGATGTGAAATTGATATATAAATAAATTTTAAAAAAAGAATAGTAGAAGATGGTAGACATAAAGATAACAGTAGATAAATAGTAAAAAAAAAAAAAGAATCCAAGTGTCCATTTTCAGCATAAATAGACAGTAGTCTATTTACACATTAAAGTACTATACAGCAATGAAAAAGGAAGACAAGAAAGCTGCATGGAACACGGACAAATGTAGAAAAACACCCATGGAGCAAAAATAAAAGTATTGCAGAAAAATTAAAATTCAAAAAAAAAAAGAACAATAGGTAGCAAGTATTTCCCAAGATGCTCAAAGATGAACTTACCGCCCAAGAGGCTTTCTTGTGTTTGAGAACCTCAAAATTGTCACTTGCTCCTTTGGGATCTTTAGCAATCACAACATCCTAAATAAGATATGTAGATGTTAAAAAAATCATCAATAGGAAGAACTTACTGTTCATTTAGACAGGTGTGACATTGGCTATCTTTTCTTATTTTTTAAATCTCCATTTGTTAATGATGCAGTGTAATTGTTTGCAAGTGAAATGATGAAATGCCTGGAATTTCCTTTAAAATAATGTGCTTCTGAGCCATATGTGTGTGTAAATACACACATGCACACAGAGGCAGTGTGGGATGGAGATAGGAAATCAGGGTCTTAAGCTGGTAGCTGCTGAAGATGAAGATGGGTACAGAGCAGGACATTGAGACCAGAAGTCATAGATAGATAGCTATCAAGGAGACAGAGCCAGCAAGACTGGATGTGCTAAAAAGAAACCATCCAAACTTCCTGAAACCTCCAGGACTATGAATAGTAATGGACGATTCATTAGAACATGAAAAAACTTCAAAAGCCATTCTCTGACTAACCCAGACTGAAGGCACCAGGAATTTCCTCATTTAGAATCTGAAGGGGATGGACATTAACACAGAGGAAATGTCACCAAATCATCACATGATCCCACCATGTGATCTACCTGTTCATGGGCAAAGTTCTTATCCAAGGAACTCCGCTCTGCTATGATTCTGCCCAATCATAATCAAGGGGCGGTCATTAATAATCTTAAGAAGTGTTTTAAAAGCACGTCACCTACAGTAGTGGGTTGGTACTCTATTCCTACCCCTTTGGGAGTCTGGCCAATTCAGGTTCTCCTGATGTATCTCCTTTACTTCTTTCATTTCCCATTTCTTAAATAAGCTTGCCTTGATAACCCACTTGCCTGTGTGCGTGCATGTGTGTCTTCGGAGCACTTTATACATCTTCAAGTGACAAGAATCTGGTAAGGAAAATAGTGGGGAAACCTGCAGTGTCCTGCACCATTTTCCTGTTTCAAAATTATTCTCATGTTCATTCTCACTTACTGTAATGTTCCATCATCAGTAAAATAAATAAAAACCGTGAACAGATCCGCTTAATTTTTAGAATGACTTGTTTCTGAGGAGCTAGTTTCAGATGCAGACTGAAAGCTCTGACCCAAGAAAATGGAATGTCTTTGCAAGTGGATGAAGTAAAAGGGCAGATATGGAAACATCACCACTGAGCATAGGAACAGCCAGTTAAAAGTGGCCACCACCGAAAAACAGTATGTGGATAACGCGAAAACAAACCATTCGGCCCTAGTATTTGCAAAGAGCAGCTTTATATAAAGCCGCAGCTCCATGATCTATCCGGCTGCAGGTTTCTTCCACCTGCGTCGCCCGCAGCAGGGGAGGGTCGGGGAGGCGGAGGCCCCACATCCCCTGGCGCAGAGGGAACCAGGGCTGGGCGGAGGGGGGCGGGAACGCGCAGAGGGGCGTCGCGGAGCAACCGGCTACGGCAGCTTTGTCACTCCGAGGGGGCCTCTCCAGCCGCGGGATGCCCGGGACCTACCTTCAGAGGCGGCACGGGGCGCACGCGCAGCTCGCGACTGGCCGGACGCGACCTGCCGGCCGAGCTAGATCCCTGAACAGGTCCCAATTCCGTTCCCCGCTTAGGCGGCTGCTCAGCTCGGGGCGTCGGTTCCTCGAGTAGGAACCCTAAGCAGGAACCCGCGCAGCGCCGAGAGACGCGATCGGCTGGCGCGACCTCCACTCCGGCCGCCCCAGGTTTCCATCCGGGTCTCCGGGCGGCCTCCCACCCCTCCGGCCTGGCTGCGCCGGGCTTCCATCCGGGTTCTTCCGCAGGCTTCCCGCCTGGAGCCGGGGCGAGGCGCTTGGCGCACGCAGCCGTATTTGCACGCAGCGAACTCGAGAGGCTTGAGGACGGCGCCTGCGCGCTAGTCTTGCCCTGCTCTGGGCTCGAGGAAGCCCCCTGGCCGGTGCTGCAATTGTACTGTGTAGGCCAGAAGGATGGGTCGACAAATTTATCATGGAAGACACTGTAAAGAACACACAGTTCTACTTTTTAACCTCAGAGCACTGGAAATAAAAGTTCATATTGTGTGGGGTGTTGAGCTTGAAGATGATCATGTCCCTGAAGATGATCAAGGGAACCATTTTCCCTTGTGGAACAGAGGAGGAAAAAGAGCTCACTGTATTCCCACTTACAGGCTATCAGTTGTATTGACTCAAATCAACTGAGGTAAGCAAAAGTGAGTTAATCAAAGAATCAAGATCATTGGGGTACAGCTTCCAAATAGCTCTGGGAAAGCTGTCCCCATCCCGAGACTCACCCTGAGATTTTTTAAGTCCCATTTGCTTACTTGAAAATAGGTAAATCACAGTTACTCTTTTGAGGAGATGACATGAAAACTATAGCAGAGTTTCATACTTAAGGCAGCTACTAAGATGAAAACAAAGCTCCTATTTTAAGTAATATTCTAGGTGTTACCTTTTCTCAAAAGTGATACTGGAATAGAGCAAACTTTTAGATATATTTCAGAAGCCCATCTAACCCAGAGGTTACATGTTACATTTTTTTGAGCTAAAGGATCCTGAAATTCCCTAAATTTCATAAGCCAACCCTTAAGGTTCCTTCCTTGCCAGGCCTGTAAAATAATGTACTATCAAATATTTGCAATGTTACAAAAGACTCACTGTTAAATACTCTCAGTTAAATATCTTTATTAACAAAAGATAAAATGCAAAACAGACACCAATGTCAGACTTTCTGTTGAACCATCCTCTCAAGAATTTGAAAACAAGTTTTTCACATCCTTAAAGTGGCTAAGAATTACACCTATTCACACTGCTGTTTTAGTTTCACACCAGTCTGACTTCAGATTCTGTGTGTATTCATAGTATTTAACAGTTGATTCAGTTACTCCCTTACCAGCACCATCTTTGTGGTACTAATTTAATGCAGTATGCTAGTGATTGTTACCAGCTTAGCAAAGTTAGAGAGCTGTTCAAAGTCAATGTACTCATAGCAGGGTTTCTAAGAGGCAGTCTTCATTGATGCCACTCTTACTGTTAGTATTACCACAACAAATTCCTTCGGAGAGAGATCTGAGGATCATGGCAATCTCAGTTATGAACAGCCCTACTAGCTAGCCTTACAATTTTTTGAAGAAATTTTCAACTTCAGATTTTGCTTTTTGAAAATTTTATAAACATTACAGACTTGAAAGATTAGGTAGACTGGACATTCCAAAATCTAAAATTCATGATTGTTATGTAAAGGCAATCAATGATGACAACAAATAGTATTACAAATGATATATTTTATCATAAAAGGTTTTCTTTGTTTAAAGGCTCATGTCCAAAATGGTAAAAGATCTGGTACTATTTTGTCACCATGACTCAAGGATAACAGAATAGCTGTTTTTCTGTTCAAAGGCTAAGACAATTTTGGATAAGGAAATGCTTTAAATATCAACTTCATAACCAAGTGAAAAACAGAATTACTGCTATACAGCTGGCCATGGAGGATGTTAGTCACATATGCTAATTTTCCTTTTAGTAACCCAAAGTCTAAGACAAAATACTATCTACTTCAGACCAGGAAAACCTCAGAAGACAAAAACAAATGATTATTAAATAACTATCATTATAGTTACTAGTTTAAAAAAAAAATCCTGCTTTTGAGAAAGACTAACTTGCCTTCAAAACATGTGCTAAACCTAGACAAAGGGCCAGAAAAATTGAAGAGATGAAATTTGAGACTTAATATAGTTTTTCTTGACAGGCAGAAAGCACATCACTAATAGAAAATTGGAAAGAAAATTTTAATTTGAACTTAATGTACCTCCTCTGTTTTCTTTGTTTCTTCAAATGTTGAGGATAAATTTACCATGAGACTTCTGGAAGCTTTATTACAGTCAGGTAGCATGAAGTATATATATATATATGGATTTTCCTATTGAGAGTCTTTAGCAAGAAGAACAGAGTATATTGGCTGTGGCTATCTATGACCAGTCACTACTGTCCAAGGAAGGAGGCCATGGGGTCATCGGGCCTCTGCCGCTTCATCCTATAGGCCTCCATTTCCTCTTCGGTAGGTTCCCGAGTTTCATATATACTATTATAAGGACGCTTCCTCTCATCAATCTGCATGATCTCCTTGACATGAAGAAGACGGGCCTCCTCTGCATTCAGTGCCTGTGGTGACAAGGAGACATGAGTGCCTGAGCCCTGCAGCAAATTCTACCAATCCATAGCGCAGAGCACCAGAAGGCTGCCCAGGACGTGAACTGTTACCAAAAACCTACATTTACTGAAAGAGCCTGTGAGTCAGCACTTCCACTGTCAAGTTCAAGTTGGCTGATATGACTCTTTCAATTCAGAGAAGTTTTATGTAATAAAAATAATTTAATAAGCTTCATTTTCCTGACAGAAGCTTGCAAATGATGCTTCTGATGAGAGATTGCAGTTCTGACTTTTTCTAAGGACTAGCTGAAACTCAAACTGTGGTGCTAGAAGGCAGTTCTTTCTGGGTCACATGTCAATAATTATAAAATAAATCTTTATCAAGCATGTTCCTTCTGTGCATTCTTATTTAACACACACACTCCAATACTGAGACAGTCAAAAACCTCCAATCACATTCTAGACATCCTGTAGGGCAACCGGAGCAAATAACCCAGACATTGGGCTCATTTCCTTATTCTAAAAGGACATTTGTAAATATGTCTAGATTATTTCCTACAGATCCTCCAGATAAAGAGTATTGTTGTTCAATTCATTAGAGACTCCAAAAATACCTTTTTCAACTTTTCATGTTTCTTTTCTTCATCATCACTATCTGAACTGCTCTTTCGATGCTTCTTCTTCTTCTTCTTTTTCTTCTTTTTCTCTTCTTTTAGCTTTTCCTGATGTATCTGGAAAGGATGATTGAAATATAAGGTTACTGTGAAAACAAAGCTCTAATGCAAGTTTTAAAGTTTTTTTTCAGGACTTAAAAATTCACATAAATAACTTACTTCCATGAGGGTCTGAGGTTTTTTCACAGATTCTTCACCATTTACTTCATTTATAAGACATTCTTCTGAATTCTGTGGGAAAGAAGGTGCAATTTGACTTGTGTAATCAAAGGAAAAGTCAAAATTTAAAACACAAGGAAATCTGAAAAAGATTTTAAGAACTTTTTTTTTTTTGGGCTGGGCATGGTGGCACATGCCTGTAAGCAGCAGCCTAGGAAGCCGTGGCCAGGGATTACAGTTCGAGTCCTGCTGGGGGTACGTGGCAAGACCTAGTCCCTCAAAAATAGATGGGTGTGGTGGCGCACGCCTGTAATTCCAGCTACTGAGAAGCTGAGGCTGGGGATAGCTTTGAGTCTGGTACCTCAGGCAATGTGAGTCTGCAGTTCCACAGGCAAAAACAGTGAGACCTAGTCTCAGGGGAAAAAAAAAAAAAAAACCACTTTTTTTTTTAAATTTAAATTGTTTTGATTGCGTGTATGTGTGTGTGTGTGTGTGTGTGTAAATAGATACATATACACACATATATCATTTTCTACCCCAGGGTTCTCCCACCTCTCCATCATGTGCAAAACATCTTAATCTCTTGTGCCCTCCCCTTCCCCAGATTTTACTTGCCTCCCCCTCTCTGACTTAGGAATGACAATTACTTACAGAAATTTCTTTCCCAGCTTCTCCAGTGCAATAGGAATATTTGAAAAAAGAGTGACAGCATTTGTATCCCCATCGACCTTCTTTCCAGTAAGATCCCCAGATATGCTATAAAGAGAGAGATGTTACCTAAAAATGGACCAGGACTAGGGAAACACATATAGTGTTAATAGGAGTATAAATAACACAGCCCTTTTAAAAGCAACATGGGAAGACTCCAGGGCTAGTTAACAGGGGAAGATGGCCTGATTTCAAGTGTGATAAGCATGTATTACAAGTTATAATAGTATATATTCTATTTCCTAAAACTTATATTGTTTTGAAGAGAGACCTTGCCTTCTCTTAAAAAACAAGGGTTGGGAAAGCTGGGCCCACATTCCACTAGGCAATGACTGGCTTTTGCTGAGCAGTGGATTGACCCCATTAGGCAAGGTCTGTGTCCTCTAATTTGTACAACTGGCCTAGCTCACTTCATGCTTGCAGAGAATTGTGATCTGGGAACTCACCTGGAGAGCACAAGTGACACTGTATGTTACGAGGTGACATAATACAAAGTACACAGCACCCCCCATGATAGGCTCTTGTCAAAATATCTGATACCCAATAAAGCTTTTAGATGTGAATTATTGTTTACAGGAAATACAAGGGGTAGGTGATAAATAACATGCTGTCATTATTAACCAGTCAAATTCAGAAAGAGACCATTTACAAGACAACTGGTCCTGAATTGTTAAGCGTCATTATCATAAAAAGGGGAGCATATTCTGGAGAAAAGACGCACACGACCAATAACCATCAAAAGAAACTTCAGTGAAGTCCAACTCAAAAACCAACATAGCAATTTAAAGGCATTTTAGGGTATATTTTAGAAAATATGATTAAGAACTACAAATTAAATGACATTAAGGTGTCAATGTTAATGTCAATTTTTTTTTTTTTTGCAGTGAATAATGGTAACAGTTACGTAGGAGAATATTCTTGATTTTAGGAGATACATGACATAGTACGGATGAATCATTTTATCTGCTACTCCCAAATGTTTCAAACAAAAAACGTACATATCATTATGAATACGTATATACACACCTTGACAAAGTACATATGACAGTGTGAAAAAATTCTGAATTAATAAGGTGGTTGGGTGTATGGGTAGATGTAGTATTCTTTTATGTGTTTTCCTATTTTGGAAAAAAATTTTAGAACAAAGTTTAAAAAATTACACTAATACTTGCTAATGAAAACATAATAGAAAAAAAAAAGTACAGTGTAAAGCAAAGTTCTACTGGGGACACCAAATAAATGGTTGTGTTGAACACTGACTGTATGATTGTGAATCTTTACGTCCTCTTCATACTTCGAGCAGGCGACAGCCCGCTCCTGCCCCTTGATGACAGTCCCGTGTCTTGAGTATTCCACATAGTCTTCAGTCTGAGCTAAAAGCAATTCAGCTGGAGGGGCATCCAAGTGTTCTTGGCCACCATACTGAAAGAACACTGAATGTTATTAAATTGTAACATTTATAAGAGTTATACAAGGACTTACATTCAAATCTCTAGGAAAGAATATTTCCAATCAGAAAAATTAAAGAAGTATTTCTTAATGAACTTTGTTACACAAAAACAAATTAAAAATTGCCAACAAAATTTTTTATAAGCCAATAAAAGATGTCTCAGTTGCTACTCATCTGTTGACTATGGTAGATTATAAAATAGCCACAAACAACTCTTATTCTCATATACTTCTCCCCTCTGGAGGCAGTCTGTTTCTCCATCCATCCCTTGATCACATTATTTGTTCCAGTATAAATGAAATTGGCAGATAAAATGCAAATGAAAGCTTGAAAAGCAAGTGTAAATGGGCAACTTTTTCTTTGCTAGACTCTGGTTTCCTGAGAATGCCAGTAAAGAAGCTGACCTAGCTTCTTGTGCCAGCAGAGGAAAGCCCATATAAGGAGGCATGATATGTTTCAGATGGATCCCTTTCAGATTAGATGAGGGCTGCTACCTGCCAGAGAGCAGAATAAAGCTGTCTTCCATCAGCCTGAGAGGGACAGGCCCAGACCAGGGGACCTGTTTGACAAACATAATCCTAACAAATAACATGCTTTTTTTTTAAGCAACTAAGTGTTGTGGTTTGTTTTGCTGCCGAAGCTGACTGATACTGAGACTGTACTGAAAACGAGTAAGTGAAAGGAAAGCACTACTCCTAATAGGTTAAGAGGACGCTGTACTATATTCCAAATGTAAACTGAATGTTTATTAACTGGTAGCTTCTCTTCATGGAACTTTCTTCCATAGCATTTTGTTCAAATTACCTTTTCTAGGATGCTCTCCTTCTGCTGTTCTTTGAAGTCTTCTTTTTTGACTTTAAAGGACTTATACAACAGTTCTAGTTTTGTGGGATCAGCCTGCAGATGCACTTCAGATCCCTTGTCATAGGCTTCCCAAGCAAACACTAGAGTAATTAAAAACATTTTAATGAGTTGTCAACTTCATGATTACACCTTTCTTGAAAATAGCTTTAAAAAGTGTCCCCAAATTTCTTGAGGGCTAACATGCAATGCCTTGATCAAGAACAAATACTTACGCTGTGTTTGAGCCATTGAGATGGTATCACCTGTGTATCTAACGAAGTTATCTCCTGCATAGCTCACTCTAACAAATTAAAAAAAAAAAATTGTTTCAGCAATTTAACGTTTTTCTGATCCAGTCACACATGTTGTTTATTTTAGTTCACGTCCAGTTTTCTGATTAAAAGTTTCCCTCCACCACCATTAAATCTGTAACTTAATACTTACTCATCTGGATTCTTTCCTGCATTGGCATAGGGATTCTCTCTCATCGCTCTAGTTTTGGGATCATAGTAAGCAGAATTTGGATCTAAATTCCTCAAATACTAAAAGAGAAAAAGACTTTAAGTCAGTATGAATATTTACTTCCATCAAAAAAGATTTCAGTAGAGTTGCAGAAATTGATCATGATTGATTCAACATGTGGGTACAAATCTGGGGTACAAATGAAAAATAAGCAATGGAATCATAGTGAACAGTGGAGAGACTTACTGTATTACCCATAAACCTACTGCCTGAAGAACAGAGAAGCAGACACAATTTAGGCTGGGAAGATAAATATTTTTCAAACTTGTATGTTAAATTGGCAAGACTTACTTTTGCAATGTCTTCTCGAATTCGGAGATTCCGGACAGTAATTCGTCTCTTAGAGTCAAAGTTCTGCCCAGGCATGTCAATATCATCTGCATACTTATCTTCATCCTCATCTTCACTATTATGATCTTTCTCCTGAAAGTCAGAAAGGAGGAAAAATTATAAGGAAACAAGAGTCATCAGCTCTGATTCCACTGCCCATTCTTTTCACTAACCCTTACACTCACTTGTGTTCTTCAAAGGCATTACTATTAGCATCATTGTTCATTATGATATTACCAATACTGACCACCAGAAATTGAAAAACAGGCAAATATTATTACCATCTGAGAATTTGGTTCCTCTTCTCCCCATTGGTGTTTTGGAGAATTCTAAATTGTGAAAAAAGGAAAAAAATTTATAATTTTATTCCATGAAACAAGCACATTACTTACCACTTTAAAAACATGTCAAGACAATGAAACTTAGATCTAACTGAATGAATTCATATTTCTCATTTGTAATATGCATGTAAGTGCTGAGTTCAAGTATGTCATTGTGAACAGCTAATTTTATTAGACTGTCTACAAAGCTGTGAAACAACTAGTTTTCCTAGATATAAGTTTATACTTTAAAAAAAAAAGGAAAAGGAAGACTAAATTGACCAATGCACTCAATAAAGATGCATTTCAGACATGTTCTTCATTGGGCGTGCCATTTTCAATAAACCAGATTTCTATGAAATTCAAAAAGAAAAATGTTACCAGGATCAAGTAAGAAGTATCTTTAAATCAAAAACAGTCTTTGTAACATTTGGGCCATGAAGAAATCTAATCTAACACCATAATGTGTTTAAAAGAAACTGAAATCCCTGTGATGAAGTCTCTCTGTTTTCATTAACAATTGTCAGGATAGCCTCTACCTCCATAAAACACCTAGAGCAAAGTTAGGTTAGAATTTCAGCATGTCCCTTTAAAAAGATTTCAAAGTTTAAAAAGAATAGCATTAAGGAAAGAGATGTGGAAACTTGTGTGTGTAAAAATAACTATGCTGATAAGAACATAAATTTCTGCAGCCTTTGTAGATGTCACCAAACGATAAATGATGTCATCAAAATTTATCTACATAGTCACTGCATCAACAAGTACAATTTTAGGACTATATTCTGAGGAAATAATGTTATTTACATAAAGATGTACACACAAAATTTGATTTACAATGTTGTACATAATATCCTCAAATTAGGAAAACTAGTGCAACAACAGACTGATTATATAAATAACTGCACTCAGCAACATTAAACAACCATCCAAAATGATTCTTAGATGCAGAAAAGTATAACTTGGTACTTGTTTTTAAAAACAAACAAACAAACAAACAAATAAAAAAACCCAGAAATGTGGGAGTTAGATTATACAACTGCATGCTTGTATTTACACAAGAAACAAAGAATTCACAACATACCAGGTTACTTGGAGGTTGAGGTTGAGAGAGATAGGGGTATGGGTACGTTAAAGGGCACAGAAAATAATTCCTCACTGCACTTAATAAATGTATTTAAAAGACATGCACTATAATTAGATATAACTAAATGGGTGGGGGGAGGAGCAGGACCCAGAAAAGTCTATGTCAAAATATCAACAGTTAACACAGGGGATAATTATTTTCCTCTTTATAGTTTTCTGTTTTTTTTTTTTTTCTCCTGCTGGATGTTTCTTTGAAAATCAGAAATGTTTTTTAAAAAGTAATTTTCAAATATGCCAGTTCACAGTCAGTCATTTGTATATTTATATAGACACGATAGGTAAATTTTTTTTTTTTTGAGACTAGGTCTTGCTATTTTTGCCTGTGGAACCACAGGCTCACGCTGTCCGGGGTACCACAGACTCAAGCAATCCCCAGCCTCAGCTTCCCAGGTAGCTGGGATTACAGGTGCGTGCCACCACGTCCAGCTATTTTTTTGGACTAGGTTTTCATATGTGCCCCTGGCAGGACTCAAACCGCGATCCTTGGCCCCAGCTGTGGCTTCCTAAGCTGCCACCTACAGGCATGCACCACTGTGCCTGGCTCTTACAGGTAATCTTAAATCCATTCTCCACATATATTTAATCAATCCCCTACATATTAATCCACCCCCTACATATATTTAAGCTTGACTACTGGGAAAAGAAATACTAATTTACAACAAATAGAGAATATGTTAAAACAAACAGACCCTTTTCCTTTCCCCAAAGTCAGTAATAATTAACAGTATCAAAACAGCTAATTACTAAGTATTTATCATGTGACACACACTCCAGCCTCTTGGAAGCTGTTTTCACCTCTTCTTCAGAAATGATAAATTGAGACTCAAAGAAGCAAATTAATTTTTCTAAGACACTGAGCTTTACCAGAGGCAGACTGGATCTTAACATCTACCCATAAACCTGCCTGGTAAGGGGCCTCACTGACTACTTACCTGGTGATTATTTACTTAGTTGTGTTTGCTGTGTAATTCATGCTTGCTAAGTGTCTTTTCAGGATTTTAAACTAGAAAACTCTAAATGTTTATGATTTGTGCCACAAATTTGTTAAAAAGAAACTTTCACAATTCTAATAAGCATAACATAATTTTAACCATTAAGTTGATATGACTTTAAAAAAAAACAAAAACTGGCTGCCATATATCTCTTTAAGTAATTTTTTTTTTTTTTGCCCAATCATAACATAATTACATGTTCATTATGGAAAAAGATAAATATTAAAAAGGGTGAAAAAATCATTTTTTTCATCAGATTATATTTTAATGACACATTAAAAAATTTTAAGTGTTATTCACTTCTAAAAGTGAATAACTTTATGAGCCATGTAACTTTCTTTCGTGATGTGGGATAGCTTACTTCACCAGTTCCCTATTCCCGGATATTTAAGCCATTAATTTTTTGCTATTTTAAAAAGCGCTGCAATGAAACTATCTTCTGTTCATACTGATTTTCTTTTAGTATTAGATCATTTTCCAGGAATTAAATATTAATTAGATCTATCCTTTAATTTAATTACTATCTAATTACAGAAAAGACCTAAGAAAACTTTATAGCACTAATCTTTTCAAAATGACTGCGTATCTTTCAACCTCTAGAATTATATGTGTCAGTTTTAATCTTAACTCTCAAATATACTTCTCTCTCCCTAAAATCTTTCCTAATTAAAGACATAAAAAGTGAATTCTAGTTTCAATTGTTCATTTTTGGGTCACTAAGAGTTTGATTTGTGTGTGTGTGAACACTTTATTACTTACAGCTTGTTCCACTAACTTTCCTGAGGCTAATTCTTCTTGGAGTTTCTGGGCCTTCAGAGTTCGTTTTGCCTGAGAAAAAGGAAACAAATATTTGAAATTTATTTTGGACACTCAAATGAACATTTAATTTTAATATATTTAAAATGAATTGGTTTTCAGAGGTCACTGGACAAAGTTCTATCTTTGGGATTTCTTGTAGATTGAGACCTATGGCTCTCTAATCAGGAGTCACAGACACCTGTTTGGACCAGACACTGAGATAAACAGAGCCAGAAAGCACCAGTGGTGATATGTAGAATAAGCCTTCCCCCTAAAAGAGGTAGTAGACTCTGGATGACTGACTCTTGCCAAGCACGCCCATGATTAACATATTTCATTGCTCAAGATGAAATTCAGATTTTTACATGAATTCCATGATTTTTAAACGTTGCCTTTACATAAAAATAAAGAGACAACGTGACTATAGTTTTTGAGGAATGGGGTTAAGTAGGTGAGATTGAATTAAGATGCAATTTTTTAAAACAAGCTATCTTCTTCCCCTTCCACCACTCCTCCAATGCTTTTTGATAAGTATAAAATAGGCCCCATGACAAGATACAATCTAGAGCCCATAGTTCAAATCTTCAAAAAGCTAAAAATTTTAGATACTGTTTTCTTCTCATATCTTCAGTATCTTCTACAATCTAAATCACCTAGAAATGGATACTAGAACCAAGTAAGAAGAAAATGTTGCCAAGTGGTGATGACACACTACAGCACAGCACAATGTACATTCTTTCAAGATAGTAGGGGAAAGTAGGGTATTTTGCTCACCAAATCCACTTTGGCATATTCTTCTACAATTTTCATGTGTTCTTCTGGATTGTAACCATTCCACCGATCCCTCTTCCCATCATAGTCAAACATTAATTGAGGCTGGACATGTTCATCTGGAGCTATATTAGTACCTGTAAATTTTGCTCCAACTCGTCTAGGTCTCTGGAAAACAGAAAAAGATTAAATCTTTTTTAAAACCTGCATCTCACAGGAAATTCTCATATAACCTTTACAGAGTGAGCATGAACATACATGGGACATTACAGTCTACTGATAATCCAGGCACTCTCCCAGCAGAACATTTTGATGGGGCTACACTAATTTCACTCTTTTATTTAAACTTGTGCCAAAATTTAGTTAGGTTTATAAAAACAAATTAAGTTCTCTGATGAAAGTCCCCGATAACAGTTTTCAAAATTCTCAAAGGGGGACTTACCTCAAAGCAGTCTTTCTTTTTGTGTGTCATAGCACCACAATTTTCACATGCTCCTTTGCGGTATTTAGTAGTTATCGAGTTCTAGAAATAGAAATGAAAATAAAGAAAATGTTTTATGTCTCTAAATAAGTTAGAAATAACTTTCACAAACTAGAAAAAATACAAAAGATTTTAATAAAAGATGAAAATAAGATATCAAAAATAAAAGGGGATAGTAATAAAGAGAAAAAATAGTACAGAAAATAAATGAAATCCTGCTTAGAGGATATCAACAAAAGAGATAAACATTAGCTAGCCCAATTAAGTAAAATAACGAAAATTTAGATCAATTTTCACAAAGCAACTTATCAAAGAACTGTTCCAAAAAGAATGTCGTGAGTGGCTGAGGTGAACTCAACCCGTTCTTTAGAGAACAGGTAGTTGCAATGTTGTTCCAGACTGATGGAGACAAAAGACACACAACTACTAGATGCAAAACATGAACGTGAACTAATTTGCTAGGACGCCCAATACTGGGACAAATGACAAAGCTGCCTTATGGAAAACAAGTGAAAACATGGAATCTATGCTATATGTCCTGAATTTGATAACTATACTAGGCCTTTGTACAGTGTGTCATCTCATTACTGAATTATCCAGTGGGATGAACTATTTATTCAGAGGAAAACCAGTTAGCCTCCACACTTTATAAATGAGAAAGTCTAGGTATATATACAGATTACTTATGTACCTCTTTTACACCCCTTTTGTACCATTCTCCAGAGGTGCTATACTGCTTCTGTTTCTCTGGTTGTGGTCTCTGGTGCTTTAAAGTAGGTCTTTTTGATGGGTCAATATACCAAGGCACTGAAGAAATATACTGTGGAATATGGGGGTTGATATCTCTGTAAATGAAAAAAAAATTAAGAATAAATAATTCTATTATTGCAAAGGCAGCCAACATTCAATCTAAAAATACAGATACTGCAGTGGGAGAAAGACTATGTTTGACAGCTCTATATAGTAAAAAATAATTAAAAAGAAAGTAATAGATATTAGAAAGAAAACATTTCCAACAAAGTAAGAATAATGATATAACTGAGGAGAGAGGAGAGATGAAGGAAGACAAGGATGTTTAGATTAGTGAGATAAAGCTATCAGAGCAAAAAGTTTGTTTTCATTGTGTAGAGTTTATTAAAATAATGGTGGCAAGAAATTTAGAAAGGTCGATGTATCAATCAGAACAATTCAAAACAGAAAGACAGAGTGAGACATGAAGTGGGAGGGATTGACTGCTGTTCAATCTATGTCCTTCAATAACAGTTTGTTACTAAGCTTTACACATGACTGATAAAATAGAGAACAAAGATGATATAAATAGTAAAGACAGCTCCCTGTCAAAGCAAAGAATGAGAAAAGGATAAACAAAGTGTGTATATATATATATATATATATATATATATATATTTGAATTTTACATGAATGGATCATGAAAACAGTGAAAGCACTTACTTTCCTTCTTCATCAACTTCAGCAGGAGCATTACCCAGTTTTCGCTGTTCTTCTAGTTCCTTCTTTTTTCTCCAGTCCTCTCTGGTCATCTTCTTCGGTTCCTCTAAACTCATTTCTTTGGACCCCGACAGAGGGGCAGCATTAACTGCATCCACAGCTGCAGCTGCCATGGTTATGTGTCCTCCTCCAAGAAGAAGCAGTGTGTATTAGAAAAAATAAAGTCATGTGTTCTTCAGTAAAACCATAAAAAATACATATTAAGAAGACAAACCCATCTTGTTTCCCAGGGTTTAATAGCTACCATGTAACACCATTGGTTCTACGATGTATTTCTCTATTCTAGATCTTTGGTCTCAGCTTCACATACAAATATTCCAACTGCTTACTTCACACCATCTCCTCTTAAAGGTTTCACTACCATTTAAACTCCACAAATCATAAACATGATTCTCTCCATGAAATCTGGACTCCTTCCACTGATTCCTCTATTAATAAAAGATATCCTAATAAAAGACATCATCCATTCCTTTGCATAAATCTTCGAGCTAATTCCCATATCTTGTCACTAAGAAGTGTTGTTTTCACCTTCTGAATGTCATTTAAATTCATCTCCTGTCTATTCTCAAAGATACTATGTTAGTGTAAGTTATTACCTTTTCCTACTGATTTCTCTTAACTCCAATCCTTGGCACTGCAGTGTTTTTTCTTCAGAACACAAAATCCATCATCACCCTCTTCCTCAAATGGAACTATCCCAGTCTTACAAATCATTTAAAAGTGTTTCAGCAGTCATCTGAAGAAAGTAAAAATAGGCAACATTACTTTTTACAATATTTTATTTAATCCAATATAGCCAGCACACTAGCATTTGAACACACAATCAACATAAAAACTCGTCTTGAAAACCCTGAATATAAATTTTACAATTTAAATAACTAGTAACAATTCAAGAGCTCCAGAGTATCAATTAGCTAACACCTACTTTACCTAAGGGCGGCTCCAATGGCATTTTAGATTTCTTAATCTAAAAACCCCGAAGCGAAGACACAATCCTAGTTTGGGCACAAGCACTAAATCTGAGGCCTAGGACGGGGTGTTCCTTCTCGATCACCAGTCCCTTCTCAAACAAGCGTTCATCAATCCAGTAAGGATTTATCAAAGAATTTCGAGGCTTAAGCTCACGTTTTGAGAGTCATTAGTTTCACTAACTCCTATCTAGGCGTTTAAATTATCAAAATAGTACCTAATCTCGCCGCAGATGACCCTACAGCACTCACAGAAGCGAAGCCGAAAGAGCAATGTTTACTTCCCGGTCCTCCGTCCTCTCCCGGCGGCCACTGCGGTACTTGCCGTATCGTCGACGCATGCGCAGCAACTATTCTCTGGCTAGCCAGCAACATCGCGACGTCGTTCTCGCGATATCTCTAGTTGTTCCTTTTACGCTATTTACCCTGGGTCTGGGAAGGGTGGTTTTTGAGTAGTTGCGTTTCAGCTGCATTCCCTTAAATTCTTTTATTAATTTTTTATTTTCGTAAAGGAAAAAAAAAAATCAGTTCTACAACAGACAAGTTTACTGAAGCACAATAAACTGACTGGGTATGTTCGTGACATATTAACTTGAAAAAAAAGTTTTAATCTGTGGCTTGGTTCTGGGTAACTGCTGGGTTTGCGGAGAACACAAGACCCGTTTTCTTCTAGAATATACATAAAACGGCGAGGAAGACTAGACAATTATTCAACTCTTTCAGGTGTAAACAATGACAAGAAAGGAATATCAGGTGTTATGGGAACATGAAACGCTATTTGGTAAAGTTGACTCCTCAGCCGAAGTGCTTAGAAAAAAGTATTGTAGGACAATTTCCATTTCGGAAAAGCAGTGCTATCTGTATCTGTGACTCCCAGTCATCTTTTAAGGTATAATATGTACCAAAATTTTTTTGGGAAAAGGCAGTAACTTTGGTAGGATTTTCAGAGATTCCCTCTCCCCAATACCTTTACACCAGGCTCAAAAACTTTCAAAATGACAAGTATTCTTTTCTAATATAAGGAATACAGTTAGAGAAAATCCTTGCCCCAATAACAGGCCCCAATAATAATGGACCTTTTTTTCTTATTAAAATTTTGCAGTGCTTAGAGTTTAAGGACATAAATGTTAAATTTGATTTTTACAGAGTAATAGATGAAGGCAAAAATCTGGCAGAGATGAGTCTAAAAGCGAATATATTGAGTCTGAATCACTAACATTTTGTTTTTATCACCTTAAAGTAACTCCTGAAATTTGCTTGGCTGTGTTGAGGTTAATTTCATTAAAATCAGCAGACACAAGTAGAGAGCACATCTTCCATGGGAATCAGAATGTACTGAACAAGTACATTCTGATGAATGTTATGTAAGGTCTGGTTTCCTCCCGGTGGATTCTGGGAGTCTAAGAAAGCTGGGATCAGTTCTAGGTGGGTGCTACTTGTGAAACTTGGTTTTGGCATGGATTAGGTGTTGCATTGAGGCAAGGGTGGTTTTGCAGTTAGGTTTCTCCAGTTATAGCTGGGAATAGCAAAGTGAATCTGGGGCATCATTGATAAGAAAACAGTGGGTACTCAAAGTTTGGGTGGTTATAGCGTTTTAGAGGCACCGCATGAGATTGGAAACACTGAATTTCCTGTTGTCAGGGCACGATACATCCTAAGGATATGTAAATCTTGCACCTAAAAACTTTAGGAGTTAGAGGATCCCCACAAATCATGTAGATTTGGTTTAAAAAGTGAACAGTGTTCTATACTGATGATGTAAGGTGGAGCCAAAGCATTTAGAAGGAGGTACCTGAAGAAGATAAGGAGAGGTGGGAATTAAAAGAAAAAGTATAGAGAAGGGGCACTATGGCATGCATGAGGTTTTGATTTCTCTTCTTCACCTTCTTAGGATCTTTTTTTTTTTTTAATGCCTAGAACAGTGTGCAGCATTTAACTGAAAACAATCAAGAAATGATAAAACACCTAAACAAAATAAATTTGTGTTGTAAGAATGAACTTTACCCAATTTTAGTCTGGAGGTGCCAGGGAAAAAGTGTTTATTGAGAACCATATCACGCCGGGTGTGGTGTTAAAACCTTTTGTGAAAGAGGAATGGTAGGGCCAAATCCTCTCTGCAGATTAAGATGTATCTGATGACCTGGGGGTGGGTTTGGATGATACAGGTCAATCTTGATCTTTTGAATGTATTCCCTTATCTGGTACTTATTCACTATATTATTTACCTACTGTAGAAATAAGAAAATGTCATTAACTTTTCGAGCATAATTTCCCCCCATATCTTTAAATTCTTTTTTCTATATCCATCATTCCTCTGATCCCCCTCTCTTGTTTTCTCTCTACCCTCTCCTCCCAGGCCCTTCCAGACAGTTTTGATGCATATACTATTGAAATATTAGAGGTTTAAATTGATCCTTATTGAATGATAGCATTTTAAAGGAGCTTGAATTATATATCCATTAGGATCACAGCTTGGTTCCTAAGCTAGATTCCTGGTGTTCTAATAAAAAGTAGCATTGCAAAAAGAGATTAGTTCTCTCCCAATCACATGCTTAACAGAGTGACTCAAATACTGAGGTTTTATATTTATATCCATTTTCTGTAAATCCCTTTCCCTTCCTCTCCCTGCCCTTCCTTCCCTCGCTCATTTGCCTAGCTCCCCACCCCCTGCGCCCCCATACCAGTCCCTTTCCTCCAGTTCTTCCCTTTCTTTTGATTTGATCTCTTTTACCTACTTTGGGACTAACAGCTAATTAGTTGAAGACATTAGAAAAACAGTTCTGTCACCATTTCGTCTTGACTTTTTGGACAATCTTTTCACTTAAGAATGCTTGATCACCAAGAGTGCCTCAGGGAAAAAAATACAAAAACCCCTTTGTATCTTGATAGCATCATGACGACAATGATTTCTCTCTTGGATTTAGAGACAATATTCACTTCTCACATACAGTTAACTGTGGGGAGAGTTAAACACCTGGTAAGCGTGATCCAGGTGTCTTAAGTTGTTTTCTCCCCTAGGAAACAAAACTACAAACTTCCCGGGAAAAAGTCTTCCGGATGAGGCGTCTTCGCCCCGCCCCTGCCCCGCCTCCTTGGCGGACGAACCAATAGAAGCTTGAGTTGTGTTTTAAATGCTGAGTGCGGCGCGACCGGTGGTAGCGGTGGTTTTGCGCGAGTTGGGGTTGTTACTTCTTTCGAGGTGAACCGAGAGGTCACGAGTGTTGGGCGATCAACTTTCGGCTAGGAAAGAGGCTGGGGGCTGAGGTCCGGGCCGGGGGGTTTCCCGGGCCTTGGTTTTCGGAAGTCTGAGGCTTGGGGGTGGGGTGCTGGTGGGGCCTGCCTCTTCCCCTGGTCGTTTGTGGCGCTGAGCCGAGGCTTTGGACCTCGTCCGGGACACACAGCGGACCTACGGCGTTTTGGTCCTGATGAATACCAGGCCCTGTGTCGGCCTCAAACTCTTTTGGAATTTAGAGCCTTTTCCTCCGGCTTCAAGAGTTGAGTTGGATTAAGTTCCTGCGGAATTAAGTACCTGTTGACCCTCCCGCCCCTCCTCCCCTTCTCCCTCCATTTAACTCGTTTTGCATCAATGTCTCAGAGTGGAGTTAGTTTTTCTTGTCTCCAGTAACCCCCGCGGTCTAATGTCTGTTTCCCCTCCCTAGCTAATTCAGAATGGCCACTCTGATTTTTGTCGATAAGGAAAATGGAGATCTGGACAGCTGTGTGGCTGCTAAGGACGGACTGAAGCTGGGATCCGGGCCTAGTAAGTAAGAGGGGCTGCAATCAGGTATGCAGGCCCTGGGAATTACTAGGGGCGTGACCTGGAGCTGGGAAAGGCATTTCTTGTGTCCTTGGAGTCAAATTTACCTATCCTTTATTTTGCACAGTGCTTGTCCAATATGTTAATGAGATTTTGTAAGGACTTACTAAGAACTGAATTACTCTGAGGCATATATGACTGTCAAAACTGAGAGTTGAGTTTGGTGGTGAGACTTAGGCTCAAGTTTTCACACATGGCCAGCCTTTATGCTGCCCAGGTATTTCTTGCCCCAATAAAAGTACGAAGAGACTTTTTATTTTTCTTCTGCAGCCAAAACTTTAGATGCGAAAGTGCAGGTTTCAGCAGCACATGTTGGCAAAATGTTTGATGCTCCACCAGCCTTACCAAAAACTGCCAGAAAGGCTTTGGGAACTGTCAACAGAGCCACAGAAAAACCGGCAAAAATGAATGGGCCCCTCAAACAGAAACAGACCACATTCTCTGCTAAAAAGGCAAGTAGTAGATGAAAGAGCACTGTTTAAATTTAACTTTTTTGACTCTTGAAGATGACTGTATGTACTCTCCTGTTTTTCTTATCCTGTGAATAGGAGAAAATAGTCTAGTAAAGGTGAATTAGTAGAGGAGAATTGCACCATCTTAATAGTCCTCTCAGAAGTAGCTTGTAAATAGTTCTGCTTCATCTACCTTAACTAGTATTTTGAAGCAAATTGTGGATAGTAGTTATTTACAATATGTGAAATACGGAGAAGCAGGCTACTTCCCAAGTGACACATTGCAAAAGAGTGCTGCTTGCCTCCCAGCACAGACATGGTTAGGTGACAGTCTGTTGACATGTTGACCTTCATATATGCATGAGAATCCCAGATAGGACTTTCCTGTGAAAGATGACCCAACTCCATGAATGAACTTCATTTGAATAATTGCTTAATGTGTATTAGGAAAAAGCTAGTACTGTCACACTCCTTAGAGGCAGTGTAATTAGGACAGCGAGGTCTACCTCAAAATTGAATTGACTCATAGAAAAATGTTCAATAGAGACAGTACAAGGATGTGACAAAAATGAGATGGTGACCTAGAACTGAAATGTGGGGGACCTGGCCATAGACACTAGTCTAGGACTGTGCCTGTGCCCTAGGTTAAATCCAGAACACGTAGGCTTGTTCTGGCCACTGCTATCCTTGATTACCTCCCTGCCCCTTCCAGACTAGGGAATCACTAAGTTCTTTGGTTGTCTCTTGCTGCTTTTTACTCAGTATTTGAGGAGCCCAAACTTGTTTTTAATATTTCCTAAGCAAATAATAAAGGAATACTGACTGAAAAACTACTTTCCCAAAAGCCCAAAATGTCTTCTAGGATTAGCTAGTAATCTGGGTGATTGATGCCCATGTTTTCCACCTTGGGGAGAATGATGGTGTTGATTGTGTTGATTAACTGAATTATCTCTACTGTGAGTTCTCAATAACTGATGTTAATAAATGCTAATACTTAAGTTAGTCTTAACTTGGAGTTTTGAGCCATACCTCTAGAATTGGTTGCTGAGTTATATATGTGTAGTCATGAGAACTAAGAATTAAGTTTTCTTACAAACCTGTGTCAAATTGGCCAATTGAAAAATGTTATGAAGCCATCATGCATCCTGGGAAACCCTACAATCCACTGACAAGGCATATTTTCTTGGTTTGTTTTAGATGACCGAGAAGTCTGTGAAAGTACAAAGCTCTGTTCCTGCCTCAGATGATACCTACCCAGAAATAGAGAAATTCTTCCCCTATAATCCTCTAGGTAATATTTTTTGATAGCAAAAATGCTTTAATCTTGAGTTTCTTTTGGTTTTTAGTTCAGCTATAACTTGGTAGGGACTTGAGTGTAATGTGTGTTCAAAACCTCTAATGCAGATTTCTAGTTGCTTTGAACAAACATACTTTACCATGGGATTTGTTGGATTTATAGATGTTTTTTGTTACTTGAATATGCTGGTAGACTGTGATTTTAGGTCAGAAAGGAAATAGGCAAAGATTTGGAGACCTGTTGCATCTTCCATCTCGGGGAGATAATGTTCACTAATATTGAGTAAGAATAAAGCTGACAGTCTTCCTAGCAGGCCTGTCAGAAAGTGCACTCTCTTGGTTAAGTACATTTATACCTGAGCTATCCATATAACCCATGAAAACCAATGCTGTACCCCTTCAATATAGATCTGAAGTATTTCCTAAGAAACAACTTATCAATCTTAAATTCTTAAAAACTTTGAGCATAGAACATATGTGATAGCACTATCAGGTTTTAGATAGAGAGGTTCAGAAAATGGGCCCTGCCATAAGAGAAGGGGAAATCAAATACTGATCAGTGCAACCTGTTGGGATGTGAGCAAGGAGGACAGGGCCTGGTAAGGGCTGGTGGAGACAGCACTTCTACAGAGGGTGGAACAAGGAGAGAGGCAAGGCACTATTGGAAGTGCAAGGGTCCTGAGGTTGAAAGAAGAAAAAAAAAAAGACTTGAATAGTGCAGGGAAATTATAAGGCAGAGTGAAGGATGATACAGCTGTAGGCCTGGGGCAGGTCCAACAAGACCTTAGATTTCTAAGCTAGATTTGATCAGAAGACATTTAGTTAACCTAATATAAACATTTAGTTTGCGTTTTGCAAACCATTCCACACTTTGATGCTCAAATTCACCACAAGTTTTTTTTTAACTTTTATTTTCTTCATACATATTCAGTCATATTTGTATAGTTATGACCCATAATTTTCCCCTTCCCCCCACAACTCCTCCCGTGGCTCCCACCTCCCTTTTGTTTCAAGTCATTGGTCAGCACAATATAGTTGAGAGTATATTTTAAGGATGGCTGAGTTTCACCAGGTATGTTATTAAGTGTTGATTAAATGTGGGGCACCATGCTAATGAGGAGTATTAACAAATGCAGCAAGATTGAACCCACCTGTAGTGGAGGAAAATGCTAGCATTCTCAGGTTCTCTGACTGCAAATGTTTTAAAACTCATATCTTTGTCAGAAGGGGCATGGGTATCTCTATCTCATTATTTTAAAGTGTATATCTGTGTGCCTATGAATGTTTATTGGCCATTTATATTTTTTAGCACCCCGTGGGCATCTTTATTTCCTTTTGATTATGTGACATGATTTTTTTGATTATGTAATTTTTTTTTTAAAGAGATGTTTGTATAAGAGGATGTCTTTTGTCAGTTTACGGTTTCCTTTGTAATTCAGTCGTTTTAAATTAAGCAGTCCCATGTCACTCAATTCCTTTTTGACTTGTGAGTCTTATCAGTCTGGAAGAGAGTAGATTAATTCCCAGGCTTAGACTTTAGAGAATTTTCACACTTAAGAAGGATGGAGGGAGAACTATTTTTTGACTTTTCAAGAAAACTCATGTCTCTTCTCTTTTGAAGAGGCTAATATTTAAATAAGACTTTTGCTCTTGTCAAGAAATATCAGTTATTTTAAGTAATTCCTAAAACGTGAAGCCTTTGGATTTTAAGAAAGCATGTTTCATAATTAATAGACTGGTTCTCAGATGTTTTTGCTTGAAGACTTGTATTTCTCAAACTAGTGACCTTATGTTGTGTTTATTTTAGAAATTTGAGAAATATCCAAGAGACTCAATTGGTTACACATAATAAACCCATTACATTAATGTGAATAACTTTTAAAAACATTAAATAACCAAAGCCAAAAAAAAAAAAAAAATAGTGAGATGACTGACATCATTTTATATTTTTGAAAATCTGCTGGGTTTGGTTAACTTAAGATATCTGGTTTAAATCTGCAATCATCTTTGGTTTTGGTGAAAATAGGAAGAAAATCTGGCTTTATGTAGGTATGTTACCAGGAAAGGGACATGTATTTTTATATAGTCTTTTCAGGTAAGGGGATAGTTTTCTTTGCTCCCTCACTGAACTAACCTTGTCTGCCCTCATGTCTCCTTACAATCTGAAATCCAAAACAATATCAATGAACATTTGAAACTCTGGTAGTAAGATCCTTGCTCTGTTGTACACTTTAAATGTATCTTTTTATTGTACTTATCATGCATTGTAGTTCAGAAATACCGATTCATTGAGAAATGTAAATCTTTGAAATGTTGAACTGCTTTTTAAATAGCAGTTAATTAACGTGTTGATATCGTCACTCATCAGAAAAAGGCAAAAGTAGTATGAAGCTCTCAAATTGATGATTGCTGATAAATTTTCTAAAATTCAACTTAGAATTTTCTAAAGTTCTAGTTTGTTCTTGAAGTTATGTCTTTTAATCATTAATGACAAACACTTTTTCTTGAATTGATAGACTTGTCTCATTTCACTGAGAAAATATGTAACAGATATCCAAGTCTGAGTAACTGGTTTGTCTCCCAGCTGATTGGTGTTCTAGGAGAAAAACTTTCTGGTATAACTGGTGAATCAAAGTATTGAACACATCCTTTGTCTTTAAGATCACAGTGATTCAGTGATTCTGCTGTGTGCAGGCAAAGTGTTTTATATGGCATATTATTTGTCACAGACAATACTAAAAAGACATATTCTCAAGGGCAGAGGGCTAATAAAATTAACTTTTTGTTTTACTGATATGGTAAAGTGATGCCAAGTGACACTAACATTTTTTACTGCAGTGAATAAGTAGCTGGGAATGTGACAGCTAAGGTGTTTATGGGTATGACTTTGATTGGTGCTAAGGCATCAGCAGTTTTATTCCCTATTGCTTTTTTTGTCTTCACTGCAAATCTCAACACAGTAGAAGAGGTATTACTGTTCATTGAAAATAGTTAGGACCTCATGGGCTTGATGGAGATCTCCAGCTCCCAGGGATCACTTGACCACACTTAGAATTGATGCCCTGAAAAAAAAAAAAAAACAAAAAACAAAAAACACTTTATTTGGTAGCAGATTTTGAGAGCTTTGACCTTCCTGAAGAGCACCAGATCGCATGCTTGCCTTTGAATGGAGTGCCTCTCATGATCCTTGATGAGGAGAGGGAACTTGAAAAGCTGCTGCAGATGGGCCCTCCTTCACCTTTGAAGAGGCCCACTCCACCATGGGAGTCCAGTAAGTGAACCCAGGCCCTTCAAGAAGAACTGTACAGATGGTGTCACAGCTCTCCTGTGACCATGGGGACAGAGCTGTAGGGGGAGGCTAGCCTGCATGTAATAGCTCTTCCTTTAGGATCTAGGGGTAAGTTTTCAGCATAATGAAGGCTAGTCTCAGTTGGTGGTGCTTCTTAGTCCAAATGCCTGGGTAAATGAAATTAGAATCTATATAGTGTTAAATAGGGCCAAAGAGATGAAATGTTGCCTATGGATTCCTACATTATAAGTTTAAGTCTAATAACTTGGAATTCTTATTCAAAGCAAGTTTGTATCCAAAGCTGATTGAAGATGCAGACATCATTTCACTGCAGGACACATGAGATCTTGGATCTGGTCTTTGGTCAATAGCCCATCAGCCATATGTTTTGTCCTGTTGGTTCTGATGGGAGAACATATGTGTTAAAAATGACATGCGTGGTGCTACTTCTTACTTGAAGCTCCAAGAATTAATAAAGTTGTATGTGCTTCTGGGCCTTATCTCCTAGCAAAGCAAAGGCTAGTGATGTAGTCACAGCTGCAGTCTAAGGGGTAGGTGTACATAAGTAGATGGGGTAAAGCTCAGGATTCACCAGATTTGTGACTGAAAGGGAGGGACCACCAGTAGCTATGTTGACACAGATGAGGACTCAAGAATTTGCAGATATTTAATAAGAAATTCCTGTTTCCTAGATGTGTTGCCGTCTCCTTCCAGCATTCTGTCGGCTCTGGATGTGGAGTTGCCACCTGTTTGCTATGACTTCGATATTTAAATTTCTTTATGCTTTCTAGTTGGGGGTGTGTGCATGTTTTGGTATTAATAAAGCAATTCTATAACATGATTACTGATAACAGATGATTGGTGTTCTTTGAATTCCGTGTGATGGTGTGAAGATGCTAGAAGTATGTGACACCCTGAGACATGAGTTATTACAAATTTGTCTGATTTAAGAACCTCCATCTAAAATCCTCAGGTTTGTTTTAGCAGCTTACTTTAGAAGCTGCCACTGTTTTCTTAGAAACATTAGCCCCTCAAAGTTTGCTCCCTTTTTGTGGTTCTTATCTAGTGACAGTTATTAGACCTTAGTGAGAAGAGCCACTTCCTGCTCATTAAGGAGCTGTGACTGCGTATTCTTTATTGCTGGTTCCATTTAATTTCTGATTACTGAATAGTGAATAATAAGGGAATCAGAATTTGAGAAGCACTAAATCTGAAGTTTCTTTCGGATCTTCAGTTGGGTTCTTTGAAGACCACAGCAGATAAATCACTGATAGTAAGAACACTTTCTGCTAATAGGGAACGCTTATCTAGTTTACCCTGTGTTGTACATTACTGTAAGTCTTTAATAAGCACTTCTGTATTTCATATTAATGACCCTATCTTTCCCCAAGAGAACAACAAGAGTCAGAACTTCATTGATAGACAAAAGACATGAAGAAATAGAAAATGATAGAGCTGATATTTTTATTCCAAATCTGATACTGGCAAGGGCTAATAGTTGCTCATGGATTTTCTTTTTGGGAGAATTGGGTATTAGTTTAAAAAAAAACCCAAAAATTGTTGACCATTATCACTAATGGATAAATAAGTTGGTCAGATTTTGTCTACCATTGACCTCTATGACTACTGCTTGTGGTATTGTGCCCTTCCCATACACCTGGGTCTAGTAGGTATGTGCATGTGAGTGGATTCACCTGGGTCTGGGAAGAAAGGCTAAAAGGGTGGTATCACCTGGGAATAAGAGCACTCAGAATCGAGCATGGATGAGAGCACAAGAGAATGGCAGAGAAACAGCATGAAGATTCCCGGGGGCTTGGACTCATCTACCTTCCACCTACCCCTATGCCCTGCCTGGTGTGTCTGTGTAACCAATAAAGAACTACAATTGGTGTCACTAACAGGATGCTTGTGTTAACAGTCACAAATCTTTGATTATGGCATTTCTTGGGAAAGCAGACCAGGCATCAGTAGCCCTGTTCTCTGCCACTTGCTGGGCTGGCTGCCTTCTTCACAATCAGCATATGGAATTTCTGTCCCACTTACATTCCCTGAGGATGATCCAAAGTGAGAACCCAAGTGTTTTTCTACTCTTCCCTGACTTTGCTACTAACTTCACTTTATTTGCCTGGCCCGGTAGTCTGTTGAATTTGATCCTTAATACTCATCTGTATAGAAACATCTGTAGTGTCTATATGGAGAAGGTGAACTCCATCATTAGTGAAAGAAAAAATCCTTGGCGCGTAGTACTAGGAACATACAGATACTCAGCCCAACTTCTTTTTTTTCTTTTTTTTGAGACTAGGTCTCACTATTTTTGCCCATGGAACCGCAGGCTCTCATTGCCCAGGGTATCACAGACTCAAGCAATCCCCAGCCTCAACTTCCTAGATAGCTGGGATTACAGGTGCACGCCACCACGCCCAGCTATTTTTTTGGAACTAGGTCTTGCTACAGGCCCCAGGCGGGACTCGAACCATGATCCCTAGCCCCAGCCGCTTCATAGGCTGAAGCTTACTGGCACGAGACACTGTGCCCGTCTCAGCCCAAATTCTTTTACCATCCAGAAATAATCAGTCTGCATTCTACTTCCAAGAAAAGGGACTAGACAAGCCGGGTGCTTGACTTTAGGGGGAGAAGACAAAACCTCTTCTCTGCTAGCAGAGAGCCACCTTAAAAATCAGTGTGTCATTCTGAGTGACTTTTATGTTCTACAGTCAATTTAGAACCTTGAACTACTG
Source organism: Uropsilus gracilis (assembly GCA_004024945.1). NCBI lineage: Eukaryota > Metazoa > Chordata > Mammalia > Eulipotyphla > Talpidae > Uropsilus > Uropsilus gracilis. The sequence continues at coordinate 119,219 of PVHY01000414.1, forward strand.
GGGTTGGTTTGGTTAAGAGGGTGGGGAGGAGACTAGTCAATCCTTTTTACCACTTCCCTCTGACAACTTGGTGCTCAGGTTTCTTGTGTTAATTAGAATGCAAAGTGCTTCTGAGACTTTAATTGAGAGGATTAAACAGATGCTTCTCCAATAATACAGATACTTGTCATTTTATGGGGATTGTTGCTGTTTGTATGTAATTTACAAAGTGTCATATGTTTGGCTAAATTATTTGAAAAGCCTACAAACAGCCCTGTTTGGTTCTGTTTGAGTGGCAGTACTCTAGGACTAAAGCTCATTTCTTCCAAGGCAGATGAGTTTGCTACCCTCTGAGCTCACTGCTTTGGTGGTGTTCAGGCTTCAAATTCCAATTAATCTCCAGTGGGGACACAAATACTTTCCAATAAATAAAAGTGAATTTTCTCTACCAGACTTAACCGAGCAACAGGAGCAAGTTATAAAAGGATTGGATTGATATTATGGTAGAAATTCCTCAGTTGGCTTTGTTCTTCACATGAACTTGCCGGAGACCAGGCCAACACTGGTTAAGTTGTCTGTCACCCTGCCTTCGGGTTTCTGTCATCCAGTAAGGGAGAGGGTGACATGTGATCATGATACAAAAGGATGAGTGCAGGAGTGGGAAGGAGTGCCACCCAGCCAGTCCAGGCCAGGGAAAAGAACACTATGCAGGGAAAAGTATATGTATGGAAAAGTATATGTATGGAAAAGCATGGTATATGGAGGAAACAGGTATATGTTGGCAATGCTAGGAGGTCCTAGAACACAGCTTGTTAAATGCAGACTGTCTTTGCTTTTCTTGGATTTGAGTGAGTAATGTGGTTGTTAACAAACCAGTTTGCCATAGTGAATTGGGCCTGATGGCTTTGTCAATCAATGGTGGGGTGCCTTGGAAAAGGTTTAATGGGGGAAGTGATGGGTCTTCCTTCCAGGTTTACATTTCAGAACCTCATTCTGGAGGTAGGGAGACCAATCTGGAAGCTGCTGTGGCTGATGATGAATTGACCTTGGGGAGGTTTAACCATGAAGAAAGGAGCGAGGCTTAAAGATGGTGTTAGGAGTTGGAATTGGCAAGGTGGTGAATGATGGGGGCATGGCACATGTTTTATGAACTCTCATAGAGTTTTATGAACTCTCATAGAGTGACCCAGATGAGCTTACAAAGGTATCTGCTGTCCTGTGTCTAAAGGGAAAATGATTGCAGTATAGAATGCAACAAAATGTTTTTATTGACAAGGGTGAGGTAGATGGGGATGTGCAACATGGAAGCGTCCAATTACATGGAAGCTTTTCAGTAACTTTTCTGTAAAATTGTGGTAGGACAGGCTGTGCAGTGAGGGACACATCTTCAGGAATTATTCTTGCTCAGCATCTGAATAGCTTGTGGCCTTCAGGTCCTTGCTGAACCTCTTTGAGCTCTGCGTTTTCATTTGCGAGACCCATGATAGAATTTGTCTTGAGAAGCTGGTCTGGAGGATCGTATGACCTAACCATGAATCAGAGAAGGATGTGTAGAGAGTTTCAGTTACTCTTTATTACTGTAGGTTATTTTCAAGCATGAAATAACTGCAGTATTCGTTCACTTCTTAACTGGCTTATCTTGTGGGTGTATATGAGAGATTAGCATAATTTAAAATTACAAACATTTATATACAAATAGGGTTATACTATTTGAGTAGAGAATGTCCTTTCCTCCAGAATTTTCAGTACCTGGAGACTGGAGAGAGTGTCTTCTTGCTGACCCACAGACCTCATTGTGCAGCTGGGCACTGGCAGGTTCTAGTGTTCACTTGATAACTGCTCCTGTGGTTTTGGGCCTACTTTGTGCCATGGGGTAGGGCAGAGGCAGGAGTAAGGGCTGCTGATTCTGGAGCAGGCCTCAAAGGTGCTGAGAGTGGGATGTGTGCATTAGTGTCAGGATCTTGTGAGAAATGAGATCCCACCATGGAGCCAGCTGGCACCCTTGAAGATCCAGGATTAAGCAACTTTGTGTGTTGGCCTGGACACAGAACACTGCCCCTCTGTGTAGGAGGGCTTCTTATCACTATACCTTACCCAATACTTGTTGTTTCTAGTCTTTGTCAGATATATTCTCCCATTTGTTAGGATGTCTTTTCAGTTTAATAAGTTTCTTTTGCTATCTAGAGACTTTTTAATTTGATGTAGTCCCATTTATTTATTTATTTATTTTGCTTTTGTTGCCCTTGCTGTTGAAATTGCCAGTGTCATGAATATTTTGCCTATGCTTCTATTTAATTTATGATCTCACATCAAAGTCTTTAATCCATTTTGAGTAAATTTTTTTGTATAGTATGAGATTGCAGTTTGGTTTCTTTTCACATGTGGTTATCCAATATTCCCAACACGGCTGAAGAGACTTTCCTTTCTGTATTGTATAGTCACTCTTGACTCCCTTGTAAATTAACTGTTCATCTGTGTGTAGTTTTATTTTTGAGCTAGTAATTCTGTTTCATTGGTCTGTATGTCTATTTTTATTCTAATGCTATAGCATTCTAATTATAATGGCTTGGTAGTATAGTTTGAAGAAGGGAATAAGATGCCTCCTTTTTTAATATTTAAAGTTTTAAAATTTTCATACAATATCAATTATCTTTGGGTAGCTATTGTTTCCGCAGGTCCTTTCTACTTTATTGACTATTTGGGGTCTTTTGTGATTCCATGTAAATTTAAGTAATGTTTATTCTATTTCCTTGAAGAATAAACATTGAAACCTTGATAGAATTGCATTGAGTATCTATATATTGCTTTGGGCAAGATGAACATTTTGACAATGTTGATTTTTCCAACCCATGAGCAAGGAATATAATTTCCTTTCTTTGTGTATTCTATTTCTTTTAACAGTGTCTTATGACTTCCACTGTATAGGATCTTTGTTACTTCCTCTGTTAGGTTTATTCTTAGCTGTTTGATGTGACTGTAAATGGGATTGTTTTCTTGATTTCTTTTTCCTTTATTTAGTTCCTTGTTTGCAAATAGGAGCACAACAGTGCTCCTATTTTTTTTGTTTGTTTGTTTGTTTGTTTTGGTGTATTTGTAGCCTACCATTTCACTGTACTGATTTATTGCTTCCAATAGTAACTAAATCTTTGGTTTTTTTCTATGTATATTATCGTATCATCCGCAAATAGTGATAGTTTTACTTATTTCCCAATTTGTATTCCTGTTTATATCTTTCTCTTGTCTGGTTGCTCTAGCTAGGACTTCTAATACTATGTTCATTAATAATGAAAGTGGACATCCTTGTGATGTACCTGATCTTTGAAGAAAAGCTTCAGTTTTTAACATCGAGTATGCTGTAAGCTCTGTGATTATAATATATAACCTTTATTATATTGAAGAGCATTCCTTCTGTCCTTACTTTTTGGGGACTTTATCATAATGGATTTTGAATCTTGTCGAATGCTTTCTCTCCATCTATTGACATATGATCTTTACTGATGTGATGAATTATATTGATTGATTTTGTAGATGTTGAGTCATCCTAGACTAAATCCTGGAATTAATCCCATTTGGTCATTGATTCTTTTAATGTATATCTGAATTTGGTTTGCTGAGATTTAGTTGAGGATATTTGCATCTATACTCATTATGAATATTGACCTATGGTTTTCTTTCTTTTTTCTATAATGTTATTGTCTGCTTTTGCTATCAAAGGCACCTTTTAAAACCAAGGTAAATATACATTAGGAAAGTAGAAATAGTCAGACATTTGATCCTTTCTCCAGTTTCATAATGCATAATTGGAATAAATGTGATATATTCAGAAACTGATGATAGACTCTCCATGTTGGTCCCTGACCTGTGGATTGAGGGCCAATATGGTGGGAAAGGCCAGGTGGGAACCACTAGAACTCCCTATAGCTCCAAAAACAGTAGATAGAAAGCAGTTCACATTGTTTGAAGAACTGAAGAGATTAATACCACCATCAACGATTTGAAGCATACAGGGCTGGTAGTTTCTACAACACCCCCATTTAACTTGCCTACCTGACCTGTGCAGAAGATAGATGGATTTTGGAGAATAACAGTGAATTATCATCAGCTCAAGTTGATGGTGACTCCATTTGCACTGCCACACCAGGTGTGGTTTCGTTGCTATTTTGGATCTAGTAGACAAGTGTAGAAACTTCTCCAGACTTGCTGGTAAGATACTTGCTTGTCAGTGGGTAAGAAATGAATGTAACCAAAGCCAGGGGCCTTCCACCAAAGTGAAGTTTCTAGGGTGGGGTGGGCATGTCAAGACATCCCTTAAAGGCAAAGGATACTTGTTGTACCTGGGCTCCCCTAACAGCAAAAAGAGGCACAGTGCCTAGTGGACCTCTTTGGATTTTGGAGGCAACATATTCCTCATTAGGGTGTGAACTTCAGCCATTTTTCAGAAAGTGATCTGTCTTGAGGGATCAGGACAAGAGAAAGCTTTGTAGCAAGTCTAGACTGCTATCCTTGGCCCCTCTTGGCCACATGAACTAGCAGATGCACAGTGCTTAAAGGGTCAGTGGCGCTGATAGAAACTTCTGAGAGTTCCAACTAGGTGGATCTCAGTACAGGCCCACAGCTTATGGGGCAGAGCCCTGCCACTCTCTGCAAATTACTGCTCTCTTTTGAGAAACATCTTGGCCAGCTACTGGACCTTTGTAGAGTCTGCACACTCAACATGGGCCACCAAGTGACTGTCTGGCCCTAGCAGCCCATCTTTGGCTGGATGTCATCTCACCCACCAGCCCATGAAGCTGAAAGTGCACAGCAGCTTTCCATCATCAAGTGGAAGTGGTACATATGTGATCAGTCCCCAGCAGACCCTGAAGCCACAGTAAGATCCAAGAAGAGATGGGCCTAATGTTCATGGCCCCCAATCTTTCTCCACTGTCTCTCCTAACTGCACCTGTGATCTCAACATGCTTCCTGCAAACAGCTGAAAACAGGAAGAGAAGCCTTGGACCTACTTTATAGCTGGTTCTGCATGATATGTAGACACCATCTGAAAGTAGACACTGCACCCCCTCTCTGGATACCCCTAAAGGACAAATCTTCCCAGTGGGCAGAACTGTGAGTAGTACCTGTGATGGGTCATTTTACTTGGAAGGAGAATGTCCAGAGGAGCTGTGGGGGTGAGACAGCACAGTCCTGGAATTGTGACTTATAAAGGAGGCTCAAGTGGGAACTAAGATAGCAACCAACACAACACTCCACAGAGCTGGAAACCGACCATGCACAGTGATGGTATTTTACTAAAAGGATATATTCTTGAAGACCAAGTATTGCTATTAAAGTTTTACAACTGGCTGGGCATGGTGGCACATGCCTGTAAGTGACAACCTAGGAACCCGCGGCCAGGAGCAGGGATCACAGTTCGAGTCCCGCTTGGGACAACATAGTGAGTGAGACCTCATCCCCAAAAGTTAGCTGGGTATGGTGGTATGTAAACCCAGCTGTAATCCCAGCTACCTGGGAAGCTGACACTGGGGATTGCTTGAGTCTGTGGTACCCCGGGCAACATAAGCCTGCGGTTCCACGGGCAAAAATTAGCGAGACCTAGTCTCCAAAAAAAAAAAAATTTTTTTTTTTTTTTACAACCGATCTTGAAACAGATGCTGTATTCATGTACTTGAGGGAGGTGGAAGTGGTGGAAGTGACATGGAAAGTGACATGTGCCAAAGAAAAAAATAAGATAGGAAGAGGTATGTTGGGTGGGTGAGTGAGTGTGTGGGGAGTTGGTAATTTAGGGAGTGGTGATAGAAGGTTTCATTGGAAAGTACTTTGGATAAGGGTTTGGAGGAAGTGAAATAAGAATTCTGAAGAGATTTAGGACTGTACTACCCAGGCAAAAGAGAGAGCAAATGCAAAGACCCTAGGGTAGGAATGAACTTGGTGTGTCTGAGGAAAGGTCTGTGAGACTGGAGGGTAGAGAATGGTAGGGAAACTGTGGATTGGAAGACCATGTCACGTGGGATTTGGAGAGCCTTGGGAATGAGTGGTTTTCAGGTGCTCCTGGGAGTCAAAAGATTATTGGGAGCACGGTAGTCTTGAGCTTGGAGGATGGAGGGTGGGTCTTGAAGATCAAATTGTGGAGTTTCATAATATTTAGGAGTGATGGCGGTAGATGGAGGGCAAGCTCGTTGGAGAACCACCAGGAAATTTTGAGAACAGAAGGAAGAGGATAGAGGAGCCATGAGTTGGGATCCAGAGTCCTCCAGGAGCGACAGGAATGATTTAGGTATTTGCAACAAGACAGGGAGTGGATGGTGTAGTCTGACCTGTGATTCCCAGCTGGCTTTCTAAGGTGGAGAGGGGATTGAGTTGGAACAGGGGCCGTCTACTATGTTGATGGGAGGGTGGAGGAGGATTGGTGATGTGTATGTGTGGGTGTGGGTGTGAGGGGTGAGAGGGCTGGCAGGGGAGACATTTCCTTCTGGATGTGAAATGACTGTTAGAATATTGCTATTCATGATTTGTTTATTTTAATGAAACCTAAATGAAAGTATCACTTCTTACTATTTGTCTTTTTAAGCCTCAAGGAAACTGTGTGAGAGTGCTTCAGTTCTTTTTCTTAGAAATGGAAGAATTTCTGGGAATCAGTAGCTCCTACTCCTCAGTCTTGAGCTGGGGGCATCTTGCTCAAGAGTGAATACAAAGCCACCGGTCCTTGCTTGAAGGATTCTACCTCATGGTTCACTGCAGTCTGACAGGCTGCAGCCAGAGTCTGGAGGGAGAACAAGTTAGCTTAGGAGCCATCCATTGGTCAAGAACAGAGCAAGAATGGAAGCAAAAGGAAGAAAAGCCCCTGAAGTTCCCAGGTTGCTTCACTTGGAGTGAACTTCCTGGAGCAGGGACTGTCAGGAGGTACGTGGAGTTTTGTACATTTGCCCTATAAACAGTACAGGTTCACCAAGCATGTCTGGAAATCTCAGGAGTCCCTAAGGCCCTTTTCTGGGTGCGAGGTTGACTGTTTCAATTGTAATACTAAGATATTGGTTTCATTCTTGCTTTCTCACACATGTGCAGGGGAGCATAGCAGAAGCTATGTGGAGTATGATATTACTGCAGACTGAATGCAGAAGTCAGCGCACATCCTGCTGTCTTGAAGCCAGATATTAAAGAAATTTGGGAAAAAATGCAAAACACTGTCAGTCTTGTCACTTAATGTTTTTTATTTGGGAAAATAGAATTACTTTTCATGAAGACATGCTGTATCATGTCAACATTCAAAGGCTTATTGTCATATTTATATCAACTAGTAAATATTAAAAAAATCCCTGTTTTAATACTGATTACCATCAATATTGGGCAATATAATTCTTATAAATGAAAGATATTTGTTAATTTTTAAAGCTCTTTGTTAACTTTTAAGATTGTAAAGGAGTCCTGAGGTCAAACCACATGATAGCTAACTGTCTCAAGGCCAAGAGGCACACGGATTCTGGAATGTGTGCTTGGGTAGAATCCAGGCTTCATCATCTCAGGCAAGATCTCTGACCTCTCTGAGACCTGGTTTCTGTATCTGTAGATGAGTTTATCTCCTATAGTTATTGTGAACAACCAGTGAAATGATGTATTAATCACACTATACACTGCTGGGCACTGCATGATCATTCCTTAAGTGTTGTTTTTATTACCAAATAATTAACATCTCTTATATGCATAACTCTAGGTGCTAAGTGCTGTGAAGGCAGTAAAATGGCCTAAGTCACAGCTCCTACTATACCTGGGTTTGTCATGTTGCAGGGATGAGCTTTCCTGGTTTTGTGGTTGGCATCTCTGGGGTCAACTCCCATGCCAACTCTGGACTAAGGACCAGATCTTGAGTGAGCTGCTTCCTGTAGGGGTTGAGTCAGATATGAAGGCATCTGTGATGGTTCTCAGAGGAGTCAATAGGTCACCAATCTTTATCTTATGGGTCTCTATGCCTCTTTTTAGTTCAACACTAGTCTTCGTTTTGCCCCTTGAAAATGACAGGCCATGCTCCTCTGCATACCACTTCCAGAAACCACTTATCTTTCCAACTGTGCCACTAGAGGGTGCCGCCTGCCTTCTTATGTACTCATTTGCACCTTCCCTGGTCTGGAAATGCTCCAGCAGAGATTGTTGGCAACTTCAGGCTGTCTGTCTTCACGATGTCCTCAGCTTGGCGAGTATGGTAACTTCTGTATGAAAATCCTGACTCTGCTTTTATCAGTCAGGACACACCTGAGTCAGCACCATCACTTGACATCTTGAGCTTTGGCTTAGTGCCAGGACCATGCTAAATGTTTCTGCGCATCATCCTGTGGAGGCTCAGAACATGGACTGTGAAGATGAACTCTCTTATTTAATAGTTGGAGACCTTTGATTGAGCGACTTGTGCAAAGTTCAGTTGAAAGGCAGTGGCAGGCCTTCAAACCCAGATTCTTTACAAGGGACCATTAAATAGAAATGCTGAGTCGAGGGGCTCTGGAGGTGAGGTTGATAAATTTTACAGAGCAGGTTGCTGACTACAGATGGTGAGGTGACTGTGAGCTGGAAGCAGGATCTGGACAGCTGAAAGAGGCCAGAAGCCGGTCAGCCTGGAGAATGACACTTGGAGCTATGAAATCTCCAACTGGGCTCATCTTGTCTTGTGGGCCCTAGGGCAGGAAGCGGATGTTTCTGTTTTGAAACACTGATTCTCAACCTTATAAGACAGAAAACCCCTTTTACTATTCTGAAGTGAAAAGCAAAGGTAGAGTATTTTCCATGTCTACATTTATGCTTCCTAAGTGTCAGAATAGCCTGTGCAGGCAGAAGACAAAAAGCCACTGCCATCTGGAATCTCCCAACTGTCCGCTAGGGGGTGGCATACACCCCCTTCGCTAGAACCGCACCCCTCACCCCACCCTTGCCCCCCCATGCACCCGGGGAAGGTGCCTGTTTCTTCATGGTGATTTGGGTTTGTTTCTCTTTCTTTTTGTAACCACCTCTGTCAGAGGACTCCTAAGAAGGCTTGACTGTCTCTCTGAGGTCCCCTGTGGGGTAAGGAGAACTAGGGAGTGAAGAAAGGAAGTCACAGAATTAAGAGCCGACCCTCTAGTCAGTGTGACAGATATTTGGTCACATGAACACACCATGATTAGGGTCATATGCTTTAAAGTTTTGGTTTTGATATTGAGTCATTCGCTTAAGAAACATTTCAATCAATGAAGAAATATTTTTATTTTCATTGAGGCCGTTTTCTGAGGTTACTTTGTATTACAGCAAGCAAGAACTAATCATTTAAGATGTTTCTTTAAACTGATTCAATTTTTCATTAACCTAAATACATGTATTTAAATGAAAACTTAATGTAAAAGTGGAAAAGTTGTATCACTTGGCATAATTAGAGAATGAGCTAAAATAAAAACAACAACAAAAAACCCAAAAAAACCACAGGCACTAAAGAAAATGCTTTTGCTGATAATGATACTGTTTCCCACTAAAGGTCCTTTCTCTCTGAAAAAGGGAGTATATGGAGCAAGTGTTTGAAGAGTCGTTAAAGAAATTCCCATAGAATCTGGCACTGTTCTTAAAGTAACGAGGAGTAAAAGAAGTGAAAAGGAATGTTTTTTCTTATGAGCAGAATCCACATTGCCTAAAACCTTCCCATACCCTTAAAATCATCTCTCACACTGTGGACCTTCCATTCTGGTTTGGTGGATGAACTTCTAGTCTTGGAGTCCAGGGAACTACTTCTGGGCTGTGTGATCTGCACAGTTAGCTGGCATTCTCTGAGCTCTGCTCCCTTGCCTGTAAAATGATGAGGTTGAAAGAGATGACCTCTAAAATTGTGGTGCCAATGGTCTCAGACTTTTGGAAGCCTGGAATCTTGCTGGTTGGAGAGCCAGGCCATTTTGGGACCTTTTTGCTTTGTGCATGTACCCTTTGCAGGGGCCATGGATTCTCAAAATCCCAACAAACACCCTCTGTCCTGGCAGGCAGGTTAGCCTTGGTAGCAGAGTAGCTAGGCAGTGAGACCTTGGAGTCTGAGACATCTGTATTTAGATCCTCACTTGGCCTCCTGGCTTTGGAACTTGTGCCCAGTTCCTGCCATGTTGACCATCTCCCAGTCTATACAATGCATCAGTTCTGCTGTTGATGCTGACTGTGAAGGTGAAATTGTGATGCTATGTGAAGCCTTGCTAGAGTGCATGACCTCTAAGCCCACAGTTGTTGTTATTTATTAGGATAGGCCCCAAGATTTCTTTTTAATGAAACCAGATTATTTGGGGGAGAGCAGTGGGAAGGGGGATGTTGTTTAGCCGTCCTGTCCCAGTATTTTTAAGTTGGTGAAGTGAAATGAATGTACTAGTCCCCCAAGAATGTGAGCTTTGTCTGAGAAATAGAATGTAGAATAGAAATAGACCTTGAGGTTGGTGTGAGAGTTGAGTATTTCTTATGGGTTTAGGATTTTTAAAAAGCTTTTCACAATTTTGTTCTAAAGCACTAGCTGAGCTACTGGCTTCCCAGACCATGGTTTCTTGTATTTGCCTGGCCCTGGGCTGGCCCAGTGACATTCGCTCCAAGGACCCTGATTGCTGCTCCCTTTGGACCAGCCAGGAGAGTGGGGCAGCAGAGCCTACTGTTGGGGAGAGTGGGAATCCTCCTCCAGAGATAACTTCCTCTGAGTCTCATTGTCACTCGTGGGCCTCTCCTGACCAGGAGGATTCCCTTCATGATATCATTTTAGCCTCATGATATGATACTACTTCATACAATAAAGACAGTTCTGGTGTTTGGGTCACGGACCTGGGTTTTGATTTGACCACCAATAAACTCTGGACATACCTAAAATGAAATTGTTGATCATACCAGTGATTCTTACATTATAGTTTATTTGAGTGTGTGTGTGTGTGTGTGTGTGTGTGTGTGTGTGTGTGGTGCATAGATCACAGTCTCTGGTGAAGCTGAGACTCTCCCTCCAGAAAACACTAAGTTCCCACACATTTCATATAACATTTCCTATGGATTCCAGGTTGTAAACCACTGACTCTAGGCCCCCTTCATCTTAGATACCTCTAAGAGGCCCAATGCGCCTTGCTTCCAAGTTGACTGTCCCACTTGACCCAAAGCAATCAAAGATTCCACCCACCTGCCAACATGTTTGGTATATTCTTCCTCATACTCCAGCCCACTCAACCTCAGCCCAGCAGGGCCATGGAAGAGAGGGCCACTGGGGATTTTGTGTGGCCCTGTGGAGCATTTCCTGACTTTGGTGTCCCCAGAACCTGCTGAGCCCTTTCCTAATTCACATAAAGGTCAGCAGAGACCACAGCTGCCTTTATAACAACATCTATATGAATGGTAGGAGGCCCCATTAGAGTTTCCACCCTGGGCTCTCCCTGAGACTTGCTCTTGCGTAGGCTCTGTAGACAACAGGCATCAGCAGTTGGGGCAAAAGGGCACAGAGAGGCTAGCAACAGATTCTTTAAGAAGACTCAGGCAAGACTGAGCTCTTGGAGTGCTTGGGACTCTTATAGGGAATAACTGGGCAGAATCTTCATTTGCTTTGCGATGAGTAGGAAAGCAAGCTTGGAAAAAAGATCCAGTGGGGTGAAAATCAGTGTTTCACGAACTGAATCTGTAAGTGGGTTCCAAAGGGTCTTCTTGAAACACTCTGATATGTTACAGAAATGTGGGGTGTCTTGGGTTGTAGGCCACAGATACCAACCAATTTGACTGATCTAAGCAGAAAAGGAGTTGCTGAAAGCCTGTCAGGTGGTTCTGAGAACTACAAACCAACTGCAGGGCAGGCAGGCTGCCACCAGAGCCCTCTAAGTGACAGTGGGCCTCGTGCTGGCTGAGAGGCCTCTTGGGGTACTTGGTGGGTAATGTTGCTGTCACCACCCCTGCTGAGATGAATTCTCTGGAACCTGGAGTCACTGACCAGATGCCTGAGTGGCCACGTAAGTAACCTTTCCAGCTGCCTGGGCTGCTGGGAGAGCGAATGACATTTTTCACTGCTTTCATGAGAGGTGTTCTCTGCTTCCCACCCAGACTCTGAAGTGGGGGGATTCCCCAAACCTTACAAGCAGCCCTCCAAAATAACAGGCTGTCTGCTCATACAGCGGCCACACCTCAGTCAATGCAAACGTGACAGATCTGAGGGTGTTCCAGGAAACCGAGAGTGGGAGGTGGAATAGCCAGTCCTCTGGAATGGCCCAGATGCAGGTCTTTAAGAGCAGTGGTGCTCCCTCCAGCTGTCCTCTCTGCTGTCTGTGCTCCTTTATTTTCTCCCTCTGCACCCTGACATTTCATTTCCTCAGTCTGAGAGGTAGGATCCTGTGGTAAAGATGGGGCCTTTGGAGGCCTCTCCAATGGCTCGAGGGCCCCTTCCAGGAAGGAGAGTAGGCATTCATGACATGGGTGGCTTCTGCCCCTGCACATTCTCATTCTGACCACCCAAGTTATGTGTCTGCTGCTCCGTGTGGGTTCCACCCACTGCCTCCCCACCGAGTCAGCCTGGACACCCTCCTCACACCTCTCTGTGGCCTTGCTTGGCTACGCTGATCTCCCTACATGCTGAATCTTCCTCCTTTTAATAGGTGGAGGGTCTGGAGCTCATAAATGAGGTGTCTCTTGCCAGATTATGAGGTTCACAAAGTGCTCAGAGGAATGTTTAGCGTGTGGGAATCTCCACAGAGGTTGCTTACATCACTGGGATGTGTTATCTTCCAAAGGATACTTTTTCATCTTGTCTTTTTCTTGGCTTCCTCTGTCCTTCATTCTTTCCAACAATATGTACAGAAAGCCTCGGGGTGCCATATCAGGTGCTGGGAACTAGGTGCTCAGAATGCCCAAGCGAGACAGATGCATTGGTGTAAGGTATTATCTCATTGTGGATTTGATTGTATTTTCCTCATAATAAGTGATGTTGAGCATTTTTTCATACATGTTGACCTTTTGTATTTCCTCTTTGGTGAAGTAACTTAAGTTCTTCTCCCCATTTTTTAAAAGGACCATTTGCTTTGTTTTTATTAAGTTATGTGAGCTCTTTGTGGATCTTAGATATTAGACCCTTGTCAGTTGAGTGAAGAGCATAATTTTTTCCCCATTGGCTTGGGTATCTTTTTGTTTTGTTTACTGTCTCTTTTGCTGTAAGAAGCTTTTTAGTTTGGTGTAGTCCCAGCTGTTTATATTTTCCTTTGTTTTCTTTGTCTGTATATCTGTGTCCTGAAAGATATTTTTGTGGTATAGGTCGTGGAGTGTTTTGCCTATGTTTTCTTCTATGTGTTTTGTGGTTTGGGTCTTACATCCAGGTCTTTTATCCGTTTTGAGTTGATTTTTGTGTATGGTGTAAGAGAGTAGTCTAGATTCATTCTTTTGCAAGCATCAGTCCATTTTTCCCAATACCATTTATTTCAGAGGTTATCCTTGTTCCAGTATGTTTATTGCCCCTTTGTCATAAAGTAGTTGACCATACATATGTGGCTGTATTTCTGGCATTCATCTGTGTGCCTGTTTTTATTCTAGTACCATGCTGTTTTAATTATTGTGGATTTGTAATATAAATTGAAGTCTGGAAGTGTAATACCTCCATTCTCGCTTCTTTTGGTTAGAAGGACTTTGGCTATGTGAGGTCTTTTATTATCCCATATGAATTTCAGTAATATTTATTCTATTTCTTTAAAGAATGTCATTGAAATTTTTACTGGAATTATACTGAATCTGTAGATTGCTTTTGATAAGATGGCCATTTTGATAATGTTAATTTTTCTAATCCACTTAATGGTAGTTTCATTTCTTCTTTCCCTATTTTAATTCCTATTATGTCTTTCACTTGCCTTATTGCCCTCGCTAGAATTCCCAGGACTATGAAAAGTAGTGGTGAGAGTGGTCATCCTTTCCTGGTTTCAGATCTTAATGAAAATGATTTGTTTTTTCCCAATAAGGATAATGTTTGCTGTGGGTTTGTCTGCATGGCTTATATTATGTTGAGATATGTTCCTTCTATCCCAAATTTTCAAGGTCTTTCATCATGAATGGATGCTGAACTTTATTGAGTATATTTTTGTGTGTCTATTGTTAAGATCATATGGCTTTTGGTTTTCTCCTTGTTGATGTGACATATAACATGGATTGATTTTTGCATGTTCAACCATTCCTGTGCCCCTGGGATAAATCCCACTTGGTCATGGTGTATAACCTTTTTAATGCTTTGTTGGACTTAATTTGCCAATATTTTATTTAGAATTTTTGCATCTGTGTTCATTAGGGAGATTGGTCTGCAATTTTCTGTTTTTGTATTATCTTTGGTTTTGGTATTAGTGCTATTTGCTTTATAGAATGCATCTGGCAGTTTTCTTTCTTTTTAAATTTTTTGGAAGAGTTTTAGTAATACAGGTGTTACTTCGTCTTTGAATGTTTGGTAGAAATCATTTCTGGAAATTGTCTGAACCTGTGCTCTTGTTTTTAGAGTTTTGATGACTGTTTCAATTTCACTGCTTGTTATTAGTATGCTTAAGTCCTCTATTTCCTTTTTGCTCAACTTTGGGTGGCTGTGTAGTTCTAAGAATTTGTCCTATCGCTTCTCGGCCTTTTGGCTAAGATCATGTGTAGAATTTGTCCATCTCTTCCAGGTTGTTGTATTTATTTGCATATAAATGTTCATAGTATTCTTTAATTATCCTTTGGATTTCTGCTGTGTCAGGTGTAATTTCTCCTCTTTCATTTATGATCCTGTTTATTTGCATTTTCTCTCTTTTCTTTGTCAGCCTTGCTAGGGGTTAATCAGTTTTATTTATTATTTTAAAGAACCAGCTTTTGGTTTCATTGATCTTCTTGATTGTCTCTTTTGTTTCTATTTCACTTATTTCTATTTTAACTTTTATTATTTCCTATCTTCTATTGGATTTTAGGTTTTTTTTGTTGTTGTTGCTCTTTTTCTAGTTCCTCAAGTTGAGAGATTAGATTATTTCTTTGAGTTATTTCTTGCTTTTTGATATGGGTCTGTATTACTACGTACTTTCCTCTTAACACTGCTTTTGCTGGGTCCCATACATTCTAGAATGTTGTGTCATCTTTTTCATTAGTTTTGATGTATATTTTAATTTCTTCTTTGATTTCCTTGTTCACCCAGTTGTCTCACAGTAGCATGTTGTTCAGTCTCCATGTAGTGGACAATCCCCTTGCTTTATTTTCATTGCTGGTTTCTAGTTTATAATCAGAGAAAAAAAGTTGGTGTTATTTGGTATTATTTTAATCTTTGCGTATTTATTAATGTTTGTCTTGTGGTCTAATATATGGTTGATTTTAGAGAATGATTCATGAGTGTTTGAAAAAAAAAGAATATATTCTTTACCCTATGGGTACAGTGTTGTATAGATACCTCTTAGGTCCATGTGGTCTAGATCTTCTGTTAGAGTTTTTGTGTCCTTGTGCAGTTTCTGCTTGTTGATCTGTCCTTTGGTGAGAGTGGAGTATTAAAGTTGTCTGGTTTATTGCATTAAACATAATATCCTTTAGGTCCATCCATATTGTTGCAAATGGCAGGATTTCATAGTTTTTTATAGTCAAGTAGTATTCCACTGGGTGTATATGTCACATCTTTTTTTTTTTTTTTTTTTTTTTTTTTTTTTTTTTTTTTTGGTTTTTTTTTTTTTTTTTTTTTTTTTTTTTTTTTTTTTTTTTTTTGAGACTAGGTCTCGCTATTTTTGCCTGTGGAACTGCAGGCTCTTGTTGCCCAGAGTACCACAGACTCAAGCAATCCCCAGCCTCAGCTTCCCAGGTAGCTGGGATTACAGGCACGCACCACCACGCCCAGCTATTTTTTGGGAACTAGGTCTCGCTACAGGCCCCAGGCGGGACTCAAACCTCGATCCCTAGCCCCAGCCGCTTCATAGGCTGAAGCTTGCAGGCACGAGCCACTGTGCCCGGCCCTATATGTCACGTCTTTCTACTTGTCTGTTGATGGACCCATAAGATGTTTCAAGCTCCTGGCTATTGTAAATTATGCTGCAGTGAATATGGAGGTGCATATCATGCTTCAAATTAGTACTTTTATATCTTGGGGATACTCATAGTGCAATAACTGGATTGTACGGAATTTTTACTGTTAATTTTTTGAGGAATCTCCATATTGCTATCCATAATGGTTACATCTATTTACATTCTCACCAAAGGGTACAAGGGCTCTCTTATGTCTATATCCTCTCCAACACTTGTTACTGTTTCTTATCTTTTGGATAATGGTCATCTTGGATTGAGTTGTTTTTTTAAAAATCTTTGTTGGCTATATACGTATACCTCTTTTTTTTTTAAGTGGTTGATTTAGAGTTTAAAATGTAAATCTGTAACTTATCACAGTCTTCGTAAAGTGATGCAGCACTTTGCATCCTATAAGGATCTTATGGCAGTGAATGGGATATTTCAGCATTTGTATGCTGGAAACAGTCTTTAGTATAAATTCTAGGTTAACACTTTTTTTCCTTTTGCACTTAAAAAATGGGACTCTACTATTTCCTTGTGTTTCTTTTTTAATGAGGAGAAATCTATTAAGATTATCTGATTCATGTGACTGTGTAATGCCTTTCCCGCCCAACTCCTTCCTCCTTCTCCTTTTTCATTGACTTTGAACTATTAGATAATAATGTGCATTGGTGTGATCTTCATGTTTCTGTGTTTGGGTCTGCTGACTTTCTGGGATCTGCTGGGTTTATGATTTTAACTCAACTTGGAAAGTTTTCATTAGTTGTTTCTTCAAACACTTTTTTCTTTCTGTTCCTGCCCCTACTTTTCTTACTCTACTTACATGTCTATTAAGTCTCTTGGAGTTGTCTTATTGTTTCTCATGGGTGGCTGTATTTCCATTTTGTAAGATATGTCTTCAGTACTGTAGTATTTCCTTTCACAAATCTAATCTGTTCTTCATCCATTCAGTGTATTTTTTCATGGTAGATGTTATCATTTTAAAGTCCACAGTTTGAGTCTTTTAATGTATTCTATGACTCAGCTTATTCTGAATATACAAAATGTATTGACAATAGTTATAGTGTCTTTGCTAGTTTTAATATATCAGTTCTGGGCCAGTTTTGGTGGACTTTCCTCACTGAGGATCGTTTCCTTGCTTCTTTGCTCTCCTGATAATTTTTTGCTAGATGCAAGATATTGTGTATTTTAACTTTTTTGAGGTCTAGATAGTTTTCTTTTCCTGTGGGAAATGTGTTCAGGTTTGCCCTGGGATACAGTTAAGTTACTTGGAAGCAGTTTAATCCTTTCACTTTCATCACATTTAGTCTACAACTAGTTATTTCCTGCTACTGGGCAAGACCCTTTGAGTTAGTCTACCACTGCTCCATGAAATCTGAGCATTGGGGAGTTGACTCTATTTTTGACCTAGACTGAACCCAGGTGCTCTTACCACAAACCCTTTCAGGCAGTTCTTCCTTCAATTTTGGGTAGTTTTCTCATGATACATGACCAGTACTCCCCCGAATGCTCTAGCAGGGACCTTCTTTGAGTTCTGGGTTTCCCTTTATATATGTTTCTCCGTGGAACTCTTTCCCATGAACTCTGCCACTATGGACATCAAATGCTGTCTTGATTCTCAGTGCTGTCTTCTCAACCTTTAGGCACTCAGAGGGGTCTACCTGCTTGCTCTTCTCTGTGTTATGCCTGCATGTCTTGTAAGGCAGTAGTCTGGGCAATTGTATGGCTCCCCTCTGTAGTTTCTCATTGCTGCATATCAGTCTTTCTTTCCTTAACATCCTGCATCTTGAAGACCATTGCTTCTCCTGTTGTATTTGTTTTTTGAGTTATTTCAAGTGGAAGGGTAAATCCTGTCCTGACTATTCCATGGCCAGAAGTGGTTGTTCTTTTGTAGGTTTGGCACTAAGATAATAAGAGAATAGAAACAGGAATAGGACATGGAGGGAGTGTGGTCATTTGAATTGACTGGTGACAATGAAGTTGGAGAAAAGTAGATGAACCAGGGATTTGTTTTGGAGACAATATTTCTAAGACTGGTTGGTAGATTCAGTGGGCTGGAGTAGATGAGACTGGGTATGAGGGGAACAAAAGAAGCAAAATTTTCTTCATTATACCTCTTGACATCTAAATTCAGCTATTGATTTAAAAGTACCCTACAATATGGCTTTTCAAGAATATTCTTTCTAAAACCAAATGCTACCATCCAAGTGAAAATTTATCTTTGGGAAGCTGTGTTTGCATGAAAGCTGACTCAATTGATTGACATTTCCCTGCCTCACACACTTAAATGCATAACATGGGCTATGATGCAGATAACACATTGGTCCTTGGGGGAAAAACTGTTCTCAAGTTATGTAGAATCTTTCCAAATTTCTGCTGTTCCACAGTTTTCAATTGCATAAAACCTTTCTGTCACCTCTAATTTTTAGGGTCAATACTCTTTTTGGCGTCTACTTAACTGTGGGGATCTTTAAGAATGGAATAAATCTGAGTCACTAACATGATCTGTCTTATTACCCTCCTACACCAGGTAAATCTGCTTCATTGAGAAGAGTTATCCCCAAGAGAACTGTGGGACCTTGGTCCTCAGCCAGTGATGCTTTAGGCACTTTACCCTATAGTCATCAATTACTAGTCTGTAGCAGTCTGTTGTGGGGCCTGGCAAAAAAATGTGGGCTAAGTCACTGAACCCCCTCTTGACTGAGAATGGTAAGAAATTCAAGGGAACCTGAATCCTGATACTGCTATACCTGTAAGTGTGGCAGTCACAGACCTCAACCAAGAGCTTTGAATTCCAACATTGTGGGTTGGAGCTCAGAAACAGTATTCTTTTTATTCATTTCTTTATTGGGGTAATATTTGTTTACAACACTACACATGTCACTGCATATATCTCAGAACACAAGAGCAGGTCATAGCTTTTCAAATGATGATTACCACACTAGGTCTACCACCAAAGCTCCTATAATCCTTCACCATAGTCTGTGTCCCTTGTCTCCCTCCCTTTTCACTCTCTTCTGATAACTTCAGGCTTGCAGTCCGATTTCTAGGTTTTTCCTTTGTTTAACTTCTTCTGTTTCTTTGTTTTCTCCCTATCCTTTTCTCTACATTATACTTACAAGTGAAATCATTCAGTAGTTGTCTATCTTTCCCCCCTCCATTTCCATTCATGTTGACACAAAGAGTAAGGGTTCATCTTTTTACACAGCTGAGTAGAATTCCAGTCATCTTTTGTTGGACTCTTAGATTGTTTCCATAACTTAGCTATTGTAAGCAGTGCTTTAATGAACATAGGAGTGCATATAACCCTTCCAACAGATAGATACCTATGAGAGGAAATGCTGGATCATGTGGTAGATCTATTTTCAATATTTTAGAAGCCCCCATACTGTTTTCCATAGGAGATGAACCAGTTTATATCATCACCAACAGTGTATAAGGATTCCTTTCTTCTACAACCTCACCAATGCTTTTTGGTCTTTTTGATGTGGCTGGCCCAGTATTTTTGAATCAGTCTCAGGGAGTGAGAATCTCTGATGCAACTATTCCAGTACCACATTAATTAAAAATTAATTTTGTTTCCCATGATTTTATTTCTATTTTTTTCAAAGAAAAATTGCAAGAATAGTTGTGAGAAACTTCGCACACCTTTAAATTCTTTAATCAGATTCTCCAACTACAAATATTTTGCCACATTTGCTTCTCTCTCTCTCATGCATATGCACACAGTTTTTTTCTGAACTGTTTGAAGAGAGGTTGCCATATACCATGTTCTTTTACTGCTAAGACCTGCAGTATCTACTTCTGAGGGACAAGACTATTATCTTATACAACCACAGCAAAAAGGGTCAAATACAGGAAACTGACTTGAATACCATACTATTTTCTCATCTACAGAACATTCACATTCTGCTTCATCAATTGTACTCAAAGAGTTCTTCATCTAGCTCAGGATTCTACCAAGACTCCTGTATTCCACTGACTTGTCAAGTTTCTCTAATGTCCGAGGGACCACATTTTGAGAAAAGCCAGGATAAAGCAGGCTGGTGTGGGAGGAGACTCAGACCCTTGCCTCCTATGAGTCATAGGTCTGGCAGGCAGGGATGGAGGGCAAGGAGTCTGGATATACATTGTGTACTTATACATTGTGTATTTATATTAAATACATTGTGTATTTATATGAAATCTTTATCTATCTCCTCAGATCCACTCCATCTGTAGAATATTCCAGGACTACATGGTACCCCAATGAGAGGCTTGGTTTCCCTTCCAGGTCCTGCTTTACTAATTCTCTATCACTTTCCCCGCCCAGTCACATTGTTTGTGGTAAATACTTAAGTCTTTTATGTGTCTTTTATGTCCCACTCTCAGTGGGAAAGGGAAGAGAAAATGTAGGGAAAGATTGGAGAGAAGTCAGCAGGAAAACCAAGCCACTGCACCCTTCAACCTATAAATTGCTAGATGATCATTGTCAGGTTACCAAATATTTCAAGCATCAGAATCAACATCACAATAGTATTGTTCTGACTTTCTGAGTCCTGAGGATAAGAAAGTCAAGATGAGAAATATTTGGGAGGTTCTGCACTTGTGATTGTCCCACCAAGATATACACTTCATGTGGGATTTGCATCATAAAGGCTTTTTTTTTTTTAACAAGGAATGAAAGGAGGAACTCAATGCACATGACATTGATGGGGCTGAAAAAAAATCCCTATTTAGAAATCTGATACAAAAGTAAAGTCATCACTTTTTAATCCAAACTAAGTTCCTACTTAATAGTCTGAACGTGCTTCTATGCAGGCTTTGGGAGGATGGTCCCAAGTCTAGATGCTAAAGCTTTGCTTGCCCCTTTGGTCCCCCTGCCACCCCTTCCTCCCCCACTCCCCACTAATGTGTGAGGAACTGTAAGTTGTAATGCAGGTCTGGTTCTGAGAGGGGACCAAGAGTGATTCCTTACAGAAAATCCCAAGCATTTAGTTGTGACCTGGTCTCCCTGTGGTCTCCTCTGCCTTCCCACACCTTCCGTCCCCTCAACTGCCTCACAGTCCTTCAGCAACACCATATTTTTGCTATCTTCACTGCTTTGAATATTCAGTCCTGGCTCTTTGTCTTCTTTTTTTTAAAAAATAAATTATTGATACACTATCAGTTTATAATGTTGTATATGATTTAAGGATACAGGTTCATACCCCTTTAATTGTGTTTCTACATTCAGCATTAAAGATCCCATAGTACTCTGTTTTTTAAGTCTTCTATCCCCTTTGTTCCCAACCCCTACCCTCCCTCTTCAGGAGCCTCAACTTTATAATTATATTTCTAAGGTGTTGACTCTGTTTCTTTGTTTGCTTTATAGTCTATGTATGAATGACATAGTCTGATTTTGTATCTCTCATGACATTTCACTTACTGTAGCTCCTTACAGTTCTATTCTGATACCAGGCATGCCAAGATTCCCCTTTTTATAGCTGCATAGTATTCCATTGTGTATTTATATGGAATCTTTATCTATTCATCTGTATGGCTTTTTGTATTCTTAGATCCTGCTTCTTCTTCTGTCTTCAGCTTTGAAGTTACTTATTAAGCCCTCACTGACACCAGTATTGGAGGAGGTGCCTGTACCTAACACCCTCACACCATACATACTCCTATCTTGCATGACTATGCTGTTATTGGCCTGCCCTTCCCAGTAGACTGGAAGGATTCTGAGCTCAGCACTGTATTTCCTTTACTTGTATATTTCTGGTTCATGGCATAGAACCCAATGCACAATAAGTACCCAGTAAATAAATATTTATTGAATAAATTAGAGAGAAACTTGCTTAAATCTCCTGATGGTTTGAAAATTAAAACAAAAAGACTAAATTGCATATGGCAACATATTACATTCTCACATATACTTCCTACCCCAGGGATCCCTTTTCTCTCTGTTATGGAAAACTTGGATTTATTCTGTTGGCCTGAAGCTGGAGTTTGTCTTCAACTTCTTCCTCTCCTTCCCCAGCTCAATGTGACTACCAGCCTGGAGAATCCACCTGTGATTCTATCTGCCCATTTTTGTTCTCATGGTCATTGTCTTTGCTACCTCCTCATGGGGTCAGGAAATTCCATTGTTTTTAACTGTCAACTGTCAGTAGCAATTTTTAAAAGAAAAAAATAGTAGAACTTTGTTGAAAGACATAACAAAGAAATGGGGTAAAGGGAGAGGTATAACATGAGTATGGATAGGAAGGCATTACCTACTTTGTTCTGGAAACTTCTCATGACAGTGTGTGAGACCTCATTGTGATTGGCTCACTGGTTTCTCATTTTAAAAGCACTGTCACCAGGTTCTCGGTCATCCTACAGACATTATTGCCTTATTGTCTTAATTCAGGTTGCTTCCTCTGCAAGAGATTCTCACCCACCCAGGGCTTCCTGTTGCTACCTAATGTCTTTACTGCCTTCTCTTTCCAGGTTGAGCATGGGTTCCCCTTCTAAGCTTCTTAAGAGGAGGCTATTTCATACTCTCTGAAGTTATTTTGTTCCTGAGATCAGATAATGTTTTTGGATAAAGACAGATGGGTCATCAAAACCTATGAGGTTCCTGGTTTTGAGTTAACAAGGAGCTAGAACTCAGATGGAGAAGTGATGCTGTTGTAACCATGGCTGAGAAGTGAAGCTGTCATAATGATGGCTGAGCTCAAGACTGGTTAGTTACCCGGGCTGAGGTGCTACCTTCCTTGTTGGTGTCCTTCATATCATATCAGCTCTCTAGGGGGGGAGGGGTCTGGGCTCTTTAAATATCCTCATTTCTTACCTAGGTATTTATCTGGGAATATGAAAACTCTAATACAAAAAGTCTTATGGACCATAACACAAGCCATTGAGGTATCTGCATTGCAGTATCTGCAAAAGCCAAATCATGGAACCAACCTGTCCATTGACAGACAGCAGGTAAACTGGAATGTATACACAGTGAAATATCGCTCAGTTATGAAAAAGATGAAATTGTGCCTTTGGAGACACAATGGGTGGATCTTGAGGGGATGATGTTAGGTGAAATAAGTCAGAAAGTGAGAGACAGTTACAACATGGTCTCACTTATTTATGGAATAAACAAGAAAGATACATTGACAAAACAACAAAAACAACTTAAACTCTGGGAAAAATATAGTGGTTGCCTGAAGAGGGAGAGATGAGGGGGATAACATGACAGCATTTTGGCACTGAAGCTTGACTGGGGGGAGAGTGAAGCATGTGCACAGGTGGAGGTGTGCAGTTATGCCCTAAAATTACATAGCATTGTGAACTGATGGCAAATCAGTAAAAATTGATTAAAAAAACCCCCACATTTTCAAAAAGAAAAATTTTTTTCTCTACCTAACCACATTCTGCAGTTAGGTAGAGAGTCAGGGAGGTGAATGATTTTCCCACACAAACGAGGCATCTTCCATTTCCCTCCAAGTCCTGGTGACACCTCCTCAATGAAGGCACCAGCTGCCCACACTCCACCCCTATCTCTGTAGTGGAGCCTGGGGGTGTTTTCTGCAACATCATTCAGAGGCCCTGCAGATGTTTAGATGAACTCACCTTTCTATCCAGGACCGACAGTGTGATCTTTCATTATCTTCTGACATTAATACTGATGACAAGACGGCACATAAATGCGAATCTTTTGTCTATCTAAATAGAAGTTCTGCACATTTTTAAAATGTTTAAATGTTTAAAAAATGTACTGGCCAAGAGCCTCTAGAAAATAAATACGAAGTTCCTTCCCTCCCACGTACTGTCTGGTGGCCGGAGGCAGCTGCTGGCAAAGGTTTCCTGTTGATACTTCCGCATATTCCCTGCATAAATCAGCATGTGGAAAGAGATTTTTTTTTTTTTTTAAAGAGAACAAGCTGGAGCCTGCCATGCACAGCTCTGCGCCTTCAATTTTTCCGCTTGGAAATGAACTCTCAAGCAATGCTCAGCCTGGCACAGATAGACCTGCTGCATGCACTTTGGAGGTGCCGAGTGCTTGTAGGAAGGCCTGGGCTGGGACTGACTTAGCAGATACTTCGTAGAAGGGGCCTTTCTATGCTTTCCTCCACTTTGAAAGGACAGTAGTGCTGTGGAGAACACACCTCACAGACACTTTGCCTCTGGGAGAAGATCTGTGTTCCCTTGCTGGGAAATGTGCACCTTTGTGGGCTGACTCCCACAGTTGCTTCCTTTCCGAAAGGAGGACACCAGGAAACATTTTCAAATGAAGGAAGGGAGGGGGAATGGGAGGAGGTCAGAAGCCTCCACATTTTCAGAACAGGCCAGATAGGCAGTTTATAAAGATGGGAAGGTGATAGGCCCTCCTCCCACCCCCTTCCTCCCCCACATTAGTAAAAATCATAATGTATTCATTTGTCTTAAAAAATAAAAAATACACTCACTTGAATAACAACAACTAAGTTCAGATTTTGATATATCACTGTCTTGGTTGAAGTAGGTATTGCTTTAAAACCAGTCCTTTTAGGCCACCCATGCTTTTCTTGGGACCCTGAGCATGGGCTGGGCCTGCCTCCCACCTGGCAGCAAGAGGAAAGAAGCAGCAGGAGTAGCAGGGAATCTGGGGATCTGGGACCAGTCAGGTCCTTGTGTGTAGTGAAAATACAGTCCCAAGTCACAGCCCTCTTCTCAGCCATCCACTTTTCTGATGGACAAACTCAGACTCAGAGTGGGGTCACTTGACTCTCAGAGTCCCATTGATCTCTCTCATCTCTCAGGTCTTCCCAAATCTCAGGCTGGTGGTAATTTTAAGTAAATGAAACCCTAGACAACCATTTGTAAACCAATGTAATCTTTAAGGTTTGCTTTAATTTATCCAAGGGCAGCATCAGGGTACTTGTGAGCTGCTGTAGGTTGAGGGGTTATTAAATATTTGTCTGTCTTACCCTGAAAGGACACATCTCCCAAGATGGCGCTCTGATTCACAATGCCCTGTTAAGAGATGTGGTTAGTGGTGCTAGTGGGCTTAAGGATCTACTGTGGGTTGATACTGCTCATCACTCAGACACTTGGATCACCTGGAGAAGGGCTGGCAGCTGCCTCTGAGATGGTATTTCAGGACTGACCATAGTGTTTGTCTTTTGTTATGTCTTCAGACCTTTAAGAGCTCTCAGCCAAGCCCTGCTCAAGTTAAGATGGGAGGGCACTGCTTCCTGGGGAAAACTTTGTCCATTAGCACTTTGCAGAGGACATTCAAGGAAGCTCCAGTGACTGAACTCTGTCCTTGGGGACAGAGATCCTTCTCAAAGGGTTGGAGTCATTACATGCTTATTGCCCTCCTGGGTATTTCTTCTTCCTTCTGACTCATATGCAATGATGTGGTTTGGTGCTTAGGGTTAGCTCAGGTGACAGCACTGTAGAATCATATTGTGGTTCCTTGTGGGCCTTGATGAGTTCTTGCCATCTCCAGGAGTCATGTGACATGACTGGGGGTAACATGAAGCACTTAGAACTCTAGTGGTTCAGGAGTGGGCTGTAGGACTTCAAATATGTTCAGAAAGCCTCTGGCCTGAAAGGAAGTCTGCTTAGAGTTTGGTAGTTGAGATCATGGCACTGGAAGGAACCAGGCTGTCTGCATCTGGGTCTCTGACAGGGATTCCTACCCCATCCAGCTCTGTGACTTGGGACCACATCTGCATCTCTGGGTGCTCACATTCCCTCAACTCTGCCCAGGGGTGACAGTGGCACTTACTCCACTTTCAGGCTACTGAGTTGTAAGTAGGGTGACACAAACAAATCATATAAAATAGCCCTGTGATGACATGCAAAGGACCATATACTGAAGATATCTTCCCCTCCTACAAATATAAAATGTAATATTACTTACTGGGTCTATAATTTAATATCCTTTACTTATTAAACATACATGTATAACAATATGCACATGCAATTCATTCATACTTATTTAGTCAACACATATTGAACAAGCCCTTCCCACATGCCAGTGGTTAGCTCAAGGTTCAGGAGTCAATCAGTGGGCAAGACAAATTCCTATCCACAAGGAGCTCACATTTTTGTTGGAAGACAGATGACAATGGGTAGAGAAACTAAGAAAATGACTGAGTATGTTATAAAGTTATCAATGCTATGGAAAAAATTTTGGAGCATGGATAAGGGAGACAGGAGACAGGGTGTGTGCTGTTTACCCCACCTTGAGAAGGTCACTTTTGGAGGAGGTAAGTAGGAAGGTGGGGGTGAAGTGGGGTGGGGCAGTGAGGAGGTAAGACCTGAGGAGTAGCAAGGTAGCTTCCCTCACTCCCTAGGTAGGCCTCGGTAGTGGCAGAGAAGGATGGCTTGGGTTTGAAGGGTGGGTGGGAGATACTTTTTGTCTGACATGGAGGCTTTCAAGGGATTTTCATTTATTCTCTGAATGAAACCTGGCCCCAATTTCTCCATTAATCACATGTTCACAATGCAATTTTGAAAGAATGATCTTTAAAAGATAGTCGTTTTGATACAGGGCAGTGATGCAGTTAAAAATTGTATTGGTGCCAAAATACCCTGGTGGGTGGAGTCTAAGAGACCCCACAAGAGGAAGCAAGAAGCGCCAAAAGGCAGATAAAAGAAAGGAGTGGAAAAAAAGGAAAGGAGAGAGACGAGAATGGAGAATTGATTGAACAGGCCTACATGACCTGGCCAGGGGAAGCCCCTGGAAGAGTGAGCTAGAGGTGGCAAGGAGCCACATGGTGGGAGAGTGGCCAGTAGAAGAGTGGCTGGTGTGAAGAGTGTGGCACCGCAGCAAGGGGGCATAGTGAATTGGTACTTGGAGATGACCAGGGATGTGGAAAGCTGATTTATGCATTAGCAATTGTGGAAAAAGTTTGATCAGTACCTTGGTGAAGTGGAGCAGCTCAGAACACTGGAGAGAGAAGAAAAGAGAAGGCACCAGAGAAAGACTGGAATCTGCAGAGTTTGCCTCAGGTTTGGAGGGCCAACGGGCACCATTATGAACATGTGTCTTTGGGAACTTTGTGACTGACAATAGTGACTGGGGCAAGATAACGGCAATTTGTGGCTTTGAGGACTTTCAGTTTTCCTAGTTAATTTCTCTTGTTAATAAGACCCTGTTGTTGAACTGCATTTGACTGGCAACTGCTATGTGTGGGTGAGATGGATCTGGTAAAAAACCTGGGTGGTAGAAGCCACATTTTAAGAGGTTTTTTCCTGTGGCTTGTTGGTTGGCGGCTTCTGCCCATTTTTGAACTGATTTAATTTTTGATCTGTCCATTTAGACAGACTGTAAACAACCTAGATGCCTGTTGCAATGGAGTTGGTTAAGTAGGAGACATGCTGTGAACTGAGTGTCTGTATCCCCCAAAACCCCAACACAGTTCCCAATATGATGGGCTTTGGAGGTGGGATCTGTGGAGGGTGATTAGGTCACAGTGGGTGAGCCCTTGTGGAGAGTTCTGTGCCTTATAAGAAGAAACACAAGAGCTTACTTCTTCTCTCTCCACTCCCCACTATGTGAGAATGGAGCAAACAGGGAACAGGGCTCCTGACCTTGGACTTCTGTCCTCTAGAACTGTGAGGATTATATTTTGCCTGTTTAAGTCCCTGTCTTTTTGCTCTGTCATTGCCACCTGAAGTGGTTGCCGCACACCAGACAAGTCCAGTAGCCAAGACATGCTGTCCAGTGTAGAGAAGATGGCCAGGGGTTTGTGTCACCTCCACCTATGGAGATTTTTGTGTCTGATCCGAGGAGACCCGTGGGAAATGGATCGCTTACAGGGAATGTAGTTCTGGGAAGGATAGGGCAAGCAGGGCTCTTCACAACCTATGCACCTTTGTTGTAATTTGAATTTGGGGCTTGTGAACACATTACTTATCAGAAATAGTGATTTACAGAAAGTATTTATGCTTGTACCTGACAGACAGTACCATTTGTTGATAAAGAAAAAGTGAATAATTGCCTCTTCTAACTTCCAGTCCCATCCCCAGAAAACCACTGATGTATGTCTCTCCACATCTCTCTCTAGGTTTAAACATGGGCATCCAACACTTATCAGTGCAGCTATATGTTCTTAAAACCAACACCAGCAAAAAATGGCATTTTTTTTGGATTCACTAATGTACCTCTTGCTTTCCCCCAGGTCTCATGAAACACCAACCTATTCTCCAGACCCAGGCAATAAAACTAACATTTGTTGTTATTATTCTTGTTTTTTTTTTTAAAAAATACATTATTTAATATTTTGTTTTAAAAATATATTATAATTTCAAATTGAGGTAACAGACCCTGCCCCCTCCCCCCCATCAGGCATCAGCACTATAGTGCACCCACCACCACAGTCCATGGTGCTTCTTTTTCTCTTTGTTCTCCCCGCTCCCTGCCAACCCCTCTGGATGCTTCAGTTCCATAACTAGCTTTTAAGGGTTAGTTTTTAAGCTTATCTTTTTCTGACCCTTTGGTCTCTCTATATTCCACATAGTAGTGATACTCTGGTATTTGTCTTTTTCCTTCTAACTTATTTCACTTAGCATTGTTACTATTTTTATAGTAGCAAAAGCACTCTTTATTTGAGTATCCGAATGTGTCAGAGTTCCACTAATGACTCCCTACTTGGAGTTTGTGTTTGTTTCAGAGTTCCACTAATGACTCCCTACTTGGAGTTTGTGTTTGTTTCCAGTATGTGTGCGTGCATGCGTTTATATGGGAACATGTGTAGATGTATGTGTGTTTACCTGCCTCTTCCGAAAGCACTACAATGAGCAGTTTCATGATGTGCCTTTTCAGTGTTCTCAGATACCCCATTTCAGTTGCCTGGGAGTCTGAGGTGAGGCTTTGCAGTGGGTCACACCAGGAGCTGGGGTTTGGTCTGGCTCTGCCACTAACTGACTAGGTAAGCTGGAGCAAATCCCTTCCTCTCCGTGGGTCTCAGTCTTCCCATCTGTCAAAGGAAAATCAAGCTATGTGATCTTAGTGATGTCTAGACTCTTCATGGACTTGCTAGTTCTACAGGGAGAGGGAGCAAGTTAGTTTTAAGCATGGTCACTGACTGAGTACTAAGCACACAGTGGGCCCTTAGGGAGTAGCTGTGAACTGGCAAATTGCTTTTTTCTCATTTAAGGTCATGGAGCTCACTTACAGCAGAGTCCTATGAGTTCTTCTTCTTCTTTTTTTAAAATTTTTCCTTTACATCAGGCTGTCTCCTGCCTCACAGATATCTTTGCCCTTGACCTTTATATGCTGTAACCACATGATCTTGTATTCTACTGATACTCATGTGATGTGTGTTTCACTGTCAATGTGTCTTTTACATATTAGGTTGGGGGTTCTAATCTTAGTGCCTTTTACCACCTGCCTGGCCCCTGGCAAATTGAGCTTATTTTCTCCTCTATAAGCAGACACAGAAGTTCAGTAGTTATCATGCAGTCTGCCCTGAAGTCAGCTATCTAAAGGAATAGGTATAGATTGCTTACAAATGGCATTGTAGACAGTAGGTGCTCAACAATCGTTGAAGTTTGTGGCCTGAGCAAAGAGTGACCTAAAGGATAGGCATTCAGTGTGACAAGTGAGTTTTGGCATCTGTTAGGTGGGAACACTGGCCAAGGGGTTGGGGAGATGTTGTGTGATGATGTGCCTCATCCTCCAAGGAACTCATCACATCATCCCAGAAACATCAGTACTGTAGTGGAATTTCATTCAAATGGTGACATATATTCTTGCAACTCCTGTCTCCCTTTTGGCTGTTACCATGTTAAAAGACACACATCATTTTCCAGAAGAGTGGTTAAAGTCAATCAATGCCTGCCTTTGGAAGGGTATAATAGGATGGATTCCATTTAGAATAATTGGCTGGAGAATAGGGGCATGGTGATCTCATAAAGGAAATATGGAATAATGTCAGAAAGGGAAATGGTTGGTAGGCGGTAGGTACTAAATAAATGGCTACCAGAATTGTCACTTTTACCCATTCTGCGTTGACATGGTTTGAAACATTAATTGTATTCCTTATTTAATCCCAATGAAGATGCAATGAGCTATTATTTTTTTCTGTGTCCAGGATGAAGCCAATGAAAGAGACCCAGTAAGTGGCTCATTTGGTAGTGGAAGTGAAGGATTTCAACCCAGGCAGCCTGGCTGCAGACCCTCTGCTGGCACATCACACCCATTCTTTACCAGACCCAGACTGTGATCTAAAGTAGCTAAGCTCCCCCAAACCATTTCTTTAATGCTGTTTGCTGCCGACTGTATTTTGCTTGGGATACTTTTTGAAGAAGATAATGTTCCTACATTACTCTGGATCATTCCCCTCACTTGAAAGCTTTTGGGTCCTTTCAGGACCCTTTCATGTTTTCAGAAATACTCTCGCAAGAAGCAATTTTTGCTTAAAATTACCCTTATGTGGCACTTATCTTTGATCTATACATATTTACTCTCTGCTAATGCATTGGTATAGTGCCCAGTCTCTTATCTATAATCCTGCACTAGCAGGATGGCGGGTGGTGCTTTTCTCAGCCAGAGCTTTGAAGGGAGTAAGCAGAAGCATTTGCAGAGGGGAAGTAGCTTGGGGAGATGTTGATGAAAGCCTGCTCTCTAACCATTGCTTCCTTTCTTCCTTCTCTCTCCCTTCATCTTTCTCACCAACTACCATTTGTCCCCTTTTATAAAAGTCATCCACTTGCAGTGTTCAAAACATAGATGGCATAAAAAGACAATGTAAGAAAAGGTCTCATCTATTTCAGTCTCCCTTCTATAAACAGCGATTCTTCTGGTGTGTTGCTTTTACTTTTTCTTACAGAAATTACATGATAACAGGGCAGCAGGCATTTTTAAGAGTTATTTCCCTTTTAAAACATATGGAGAATCTTTTTTTAAATTATTGTCATCAAGCATCCTTTAGTGACCCCATCTGCCTCAGAGTGGACATGTATGTTAGGTAGATGACCATGATTTCTTTGACCAAATTCCCTATTTGGAGATGAACTTCCAGTATTTTGATATTAAAACAGCCTTGCCTCACTTGGAAACACTTCTGTGCATTGTTGATTTCCTTTGTGAATCAGTGTTGAGGGTTGTCCTCTACTGAGTGAGGGTCTCCCTCTCTCCCCTTCAGGTCCCCCCTGCAGGGACACTTGGTTTTCCTTTTAGACATTTTCAGTTTGAGAAGCAGACTTTCAGGAAGTGGAAACACAGTTGGCATTCTTACTGCTGCCTCCCCTCTCCCCCCCCCATACATAACAGTGGGCTCTGATCTTGTTCCCAGGCACAAGGTCATGGTCTGCTTTCTTGGGTGTACAGCCTGGGGAATTGCCCCCAAGAAATACTAAACTACTTAATAAGCAATCTTCTGCCTCTGTCATATTTAGGGTCTGCTAGGGACAATATTTATATTTATGAATTTACTGCCTTTCAACATACATTAAAACTTTGGACTTCCCTTTCCCTCACTCTGTCATGTTGTGTGTTCTTCCCTATTTCATTAGTAGTTAGCTAGAAGTTCAGGTAGTTTGTTTCAGTCAGCATCTAAGTCCAGTCATTCTGTTCCTCTGGACTGACTTTACAGGTATGTAAATGGGAGAAACACTAGTGCAAGTGCTTAGTTAAAGATGCTGGGCGTGGAGGAAGGCCCAGTGTGGCCACCTGGAGGTTCCTGTGGCTCACTATGCTTCGTGTCAGGTGCTTGATTATCTGACATTTTCTGTGGGATGGAGGCATCTGTCAGGTACTGCTAGCCCTCCCTGGACCTTGCAGAAATAAATATGAGCTGAATCCTCTTCTGGGGCCCCAGCTGAAGGGTGAAGGTTCCAGCTCTAAGCCTCATCTCACCCGAGTGGGGATTTCCTGGGCTTGAGAACCCCACACATCTGAGCCACTGAGTGGGCTGGAAACACGCGCCTCATTGTGACATTGGGGGTATTTTTCATAGCTATCTGCTGTCACAATTTCCTAGGGCCAGGTCAAAGGCCAAAGACTCCACAATTTTCAGGAACACAATGTCCTCCTTGTGCCCCGGGATTCTTACTGTGATCTTTCAGTTAGACAGGGGCAAGATTAGAAAGTTTTCTGAATGTGCAAAGTGAAACATGGGGAAAAGCTATCCCTTATTCACAGAATCAGGTTGCAGAACAGTCACCATGCTTTGCACTTCTCAAGGGTTCCTAGGGAAGAAATGGGCAGGCTCCAAAATTAAAAAGAGAAAACTATAAAATCAGTCAATGCACATTTCATTATATGCTTGCCCAACATGCCATCACACCACTGTATCCATCTATGAACTTAACTTCACATGCATAGGGACACATACATATACTAACACGGCACACTGATAAAAGACTGACTATGTCCTATTTACTGTGAAATCTGGGGACACTGTAAAACTAATACCATGGTGGAGGGTGGATGGAGGTGGGGTGGATAAAGCAGTTGTTTCCAATGAAAGGTATCTTTCATACTGTATCTTGCATTGAAAAGAAAACCATGGAAGGCTCAAAAAATTTTTATTCTGATGTTACCATTGCCTCCTGGGAAACTGGGTAGAAAGTAGCTCCAATAGTCCTATTCATTTTTGTGTTCAGAAGGATGTTCTTGTCCAGGAAAAGTGGGTAGCAATTGCCCTTTTCCTAGCATGGTCTTACTGTGTCAGTCACTCTGGGGAGGGGTTTCCCATGAGCATTAAATGAGATAACGAGGTGAAGACACATGTAGGTAAGTCCCACACATGGTATTAAGCTCACCTCCACCCTAGCTCCTCCTGACAAGATTAACTAATGAATACAATTTTGATTAGAGAATGAGATCAAATTCAGACACAGTTCCCAGAAAGCTGGCTGGAATGTTGGTCTGTCCCCCAGGAAATACTGGTCAGCAGAGGTGCAGACTGCTGGCTCAGCCCTTGGGATCCTGACTCTCTCATTCACATGCTTGATTCTGGAAAACTAGTGAGCCCCAGGTGTTGTGATGGAGCCTGCAGAAAGACAGCAGTCATTTGAGTTCACTGGAATGGAGTCATGATCTTGTCAACAGAAACCAACCAGACCTGGAGTTCTGTGCCGGCCCGGATGGCAGCGCCAAGTGGCTTTAAATACTGATGGACAGTATGCTGCTCTAATCATCTCAAAAAGCTTTATAAATTGGTCAACCACTCCCTGATGCAAGGGAAAGGTTAACAGTAGTCTTACCTCTTCTGGTCATTTCATCCTTCCTCCCTCTGGTCCAGTTCAGTGTTCACATGAGCCTGAAGATCTGCTCAGAACTGATCAGATGCTGATTCAGGGGTAGCCTATCTCCTTAGAGAGCACCTCACCTCAGGAAACAGTTTTGATGCTGACCCCCTGGAGGGACAGTGTAATGCACAGATGGGAGTCAGATATCACAGAAAGCAAATCTCACTTTGAAATTCTGGCTGATTTCTAACAGTAAGAAACTGGGTAATGTTTTAAGTCTCTCTGAGTATTAATTTTCTCATCTGTAACCTGGGAATAATAATAATGGCATCTGCTTTTTTTTTTTTGTTGTCATTGGGAGGACTAAGAACCTATGTATATGTACAGTGTCTAGCATAGAAAAAGATCTTGATAAACATTAGTTTTTTTAAAAAAAAATCACTGCTGGGTATGGTGGCGTGCACCTATAATCCAAGTGCTAGGAGGCAAGAGGACAGGGATTGCTTGAGTTTGCGGGTTCAAGACTACCCTGGACAAGACTACCCTGGGCAAGACTACCCTGGGCACATAGTGAGACCTGGTTCTCGAAAAAGATGCCGGGCGTGATGGTGGGCACCTGTAATCCCAGCTACCTGGGAGGCTGAGTTTGGGGATCACTTGAGTCTGCGGGATCAGGACTACCCGGGCAACATAGTGAGACCTAGTCTCAAACAAAAACAAATACAAAAACACCTGTAACAGAAATTAAAACAAACCTACTGGGAACCCAGAAAGATGAACTGGGTTAGGGATGTGAGGAAGGAGGTTCAGTCTGTCTGGAGAAAAAAACTCTTTGAATTACCTCTTTTCTGTCCTTGAACAAATTTCCAGGAAGGATTTTTTTCCTTGGCTTGGAATTTGAATCTGTATTTGCATCTTCCAACAATTTACCTAGTGAGAGGTCCCAGGATTTTGGACAAAGGAGCAGCGAAGAACACCTGTGGAAGTACCCACTCCTGGTGTAACTGTGGGTGAGGCCCCCTAACCTTGGGAAAAATCATATTCCCTTTTCATAAAATGGGGAGCATATTGTGGGCCATCTGACATGCTTGCCATGCTTGCAGCTACCTTAGGGAAGATCTTTCATGGGAAACATTTAAGAGGGTGGCTGGTCTTCACTAAATGTGAAGCATGATGACCAAATGAAGCATGATGACCTGAAATATGCTGAAGCACAGTGACTGAAGAAATGCGGACTGGGGGGGGAGGGGTCTAGATAAATAGTCCATGACTGACTGACTCAGTTTACTGATATGCAGCCCAGTTTTACTGCAGTCTTCTTTCTATCTTCCACAGCATCAGGTCGTGTACTACCACCAATGATAGCCCACCTGGAACACCAAAACATGTAAAGTGTATGTAAACCCTTAAGTTCCAATTATGGGTCCTCAGCCTTGGGATATGAGTCCCCTGAGCTAGTACCGGTACAAATAAACCTGTTTCTTGATGCCCTGGTTTCCCTCTTTCCTTGGTGACAGCTTTCAAGTGTTCATTAAATATCAGCTATCATCCTTTTCGTTAGCCAGAGACAAGAAGGCTGGGTTGATGCACATTTCCAAGAAGGATCCTGGAAAAGAAATTTTTGGGTCTCCAGACCATCAGTTCAGCCCTGGCTTCCAGCAGCCAGTTTACAGTTCAAAGCATCCATCTGTTCAAATATTGAGCAAACCCAGGCGGCATGGATTCACAGGAACCAAAAGAGCTCTCTGCCTGATCCTCACCCCAAGGCTGATTTCTTTTTAAAGTCAACGCCTGCAAATATGTTATTTATTTATTTTTGGTTAACATTCAAGTGAGGTTTTTTTTTTTTTTTTTTTTTTTTTTTTGACCGAAACTCAGCTGCGCCTGCTTGAAGAGCCAACAGGCTCGTTGGGCAGCAGATGAAGCTGCCGGGATTTCCCCGTTGGGCTGCGGAGAGTACAGACAGGAAGTCGGGACCCAGCGCCTGACCAGAACTTCCTTGGGGGAGGCAGTAACCCACCTAGCATCCTGCTTAGAACTCTCCAGAGCGTGCTCGCAGGCCGCTGTGGCCACGTGCACCCTGCGGGCCGCGGGCATAGGGTCCTGGGTCCCCACACGGGTCCGCACCCAGCAGGCAACCAGGGGAGTGGAGGCTACCCCCAGAGAGAGGCTGACCCAGTCCTGGCTGAAACCTTTCATTTGGCCCAGCCTCTTCCCCCTCGCAGCGCCACCACGGAGGAGGGAATAGAGAAGGGACTTTCCAGAAAGCGGTTGCGTGCAGGGTGTGGAAATGGAATAAAAGCATATGCAAATAGGCCCTTGCGCAGCGCCTGCCTCCACCCCAGAGGGCAAGATCTTTTCTCCACAAAGATGCCCTGGCTCAGCGACACTTGACGCCGGCTTCTTTCCTGGATGGCTGCGCAGGGCTGAGTGCGGTGGTAAAATCCAGGCAGGGAGCCAGGCCAGAAGGGGTGGGAGTAGGGGGGGGGGGCAACTAGGGGCTGGAGGAGCACAAGCAGAAGGGGGAGGCAGGACCCTGCATTAGAGAAGATAAAGTAAAATGAAATTTTAGGCGCTCGCTGTGCGTTTGAGCTGGGAAAAATAATCATTGCAAGCTGATTTATTATGTACTTATCTTCTGTCTGAGAGGCAGCAGGCTTTTGTACAGTGGATTATTGCAGAGCAAATGGCATTTAAAGATATAATCGAGATGCTCAAAGCATATTGAATGAGGTTAAAGTAGGTGAGACTTCTGTCATGGTCTAGAAATATAAAAATATCAGTGGCTTGAAGATGTTTCAGTGCTTTAGTTACAGATGTGGCTCCGTTTCCAAAAGGAAAATAGTTTTAACCTTTTATTATTTTTCAGGGTGGGGCCGGAGGGGCTCTGGAAGTGATTGAGAAACTATGGGGATGATAAAGTAGGATGTTTTAAATCCTGGACTTGTTCGTACCCAGTGTCCTCTGTTTAGCCAGTCAAACTTTCTTGCCGTGACAATAGAATGAAAATATCGCACATTACCCAGGATGTAATTTGGGAGCTAGGGGTGGGTAATCCTTGGCTATAAGATTTCCTTTTTAAAAATAATAATTTTTTAAAATATATCTTGAAGTTGACTTGGACATTAATTGGGCAAAGACTGTAGCTTTTCCTTCTTGAAGACATCATGGGCTAAATTATCCTGTTACTTTATTTATATTGCTTTGTCATTTGGATCCTGGTGTTCAGTGCTCATTGTTTCATTTGTATGCCCTGAGTGCTGGTCTGTTTGACTCCAGACTTCTCTGGTCACTGGATGGTGATATTTGCTTCCAAGTTGTAAACTCTGGGTTTTGAACAACATTGATTTATTTTCATTTGTTTACTGAAAATCAGCAGCTGCCCGGGTAGACCACAGTCCTTGGAGTGGGTGAATAGTACAAGGTACTTCTGAGTTGGTGGACAGGTGGAGATCAAGGTGAGTGGGGCAGCTGGAGAGGGCACAGAAGCACCCAGCCCTTATCCCCTATACATCTTTCTGCCCAACTTTCATCTGGCCATTTTGAGGTAAATCCCTTGATAACTAACCTGTGTCTAGCAAGTAATAAACACAGCTCATGCAGAGGAAAAAAGTAGTAGAGGACTGATGAGCTTGCCCAGGTGTTGGAAGTTGCTTGGATTGTAGCACATGTGCTAGGTGGTATCGGCTTCCTTCAGGATCCTGAAGGTCCCAGGGTGCAGTGCAGATTGGATAGTCGGTAATATTTCTTGGTCATGCTCTTCCCCTGCTTTTTCCCAGGGAACTGTGGGAAACTTAGTGTAGTCTTATCTTCTGAGCACTGACTTTGGGGCTAAATCTGTGGTCAGTATTTGCTTTCTTTGGGGTGAGCAATTTATAGTCATGGGTGTGTTCCCCAAAATCCAGTCTTTTGGCACTTTTTGAATTGAAATGGTGGAGGATGCCTCTGCTGGTTCTACAATCTGACAAGAACTCCTTATTTTTGTGTTGGCCTGGGTGGTTTTCTTTCCTAATGAAAAAGAATTTTGTTTCACTTTTATTCCTTTAAAACTATTTTTTAAATTGAAGTAACATTGTTTTATAACATTGATTTCAAGTGTGCAGCATTGTAAATCAATATCTGTATATGACATATACTGTATACTGTATATGACATATATTGTGTATATGACATATAATCGCTGACTTTAATCTTAGTAATAATAGGAATTCTTTTTATTTTACCAATGGTTAAGGAAGTGTTTTGATGATCTACAATTTGCAAAGCATTTTCCTGTGTCACTTCATGTTTTTCTTCTATAAAATTTGTGGAGTTAATAGGGAGACTACAACTGGCATGTAATGGGTGCTTCTTAACTATGTTTTTAAATGGGTAAATTGTACCCATTTTACTGCTGCGGAAACTGAGTCTTATAGAGGTCAAACACCTCATTGTCCTGGAGGAACGCAAACTCAGAACTGACTTTTTCCACTCCAGGCTGGCTCTGATATGCTGCTTTGTATGCCATTTATTGTCATGTTTCTCAGGAAAATGTCTTTGAGCTCTGAAAAATGATCCTGGGAAAATGTGAAAGACTGGCTACTGAGGGGGTGGGAGGGAGACTTCCCACACCCACTGTACAGATTTTTCTTGGGTTCCTACTTCTGCCAGAAATGTATATCCGTAAGGACATGACTATTTGGATGTATTCTGCATTGGAGATGAAAACACAAGGTCTTGCTAAAAAAAAAATTGAAAAATGACTCTTGAATTTTTAATATTTCTCAAAGGTTAGGACATCACATTGCATACATCTCGGGGGAAGTTGGTCCCAGAGTTTGCGGCATGCAGCTGATAAATACTCTCTATCTTCATTTCTGGAGATACCTTAGAGAGTGGAGCAGTGCACCTTCTTCCCTGGTGGTGGGGGCTCCGGGCTGGGTGTGGGGTGGTGGGAGGGAGCTTGATGGACTGAGCTTAGCTGTGATCTGGACTGCCTGCAATAGTTCTTACCAGCTCTTCTTGCTGGCTGCTTGAGGAAATGCTAGTGAGAGGGGTCTGCCCATGTGCCTCCCAAGGGCTTTTCCCCCAGGATTTCTGTAACCTGAGACTCTGAACACTGTGTGTGACCTTTCTTCTGGAGGAAGCTGCAGAAATGCTTCTGATGGAGCAGTTGGTCCTTTCCTCCTTAGTATACGTTGGGCAAGGCAGGCAGACTTGTCTGGCACCATGTTTGTTCCAAAGACTTCGTTAGGTAAAGGTTGAGGAGATTCATTCTCACCTTCACTGCCACTGTCAGAACTTTCTCTCGTGTCCATTTTTCCTGAAGTTAGCCCCTTTGGTTGTCTGAAGTGCATTTTTGTAGATGGCATAGACAGATCTCACGTTAATATAGTCCTCGATGGATACCAATTTCCCGTCTGCTGTGTTTTGTTTTGTTTTAATACATTGTTTAACTTCAATGTAGTTTTAGATTTGTACTAACGGCGCATAAATTGTAGAGTCCTATGTCCCCTCTCTGCTTTTTTTTTTTTTTTTGAGTTGAAGAGATATTTTTGCTTGCACCTAAA
Source organism: Uropsilus gracilis (assembly GCA_004024945.1). Taxonomy (NCBI): domain Eukaryota; kingdom Metazoa; phylum Chordata; class Mammalia; order Eulipotyphla; family Talpidae; genus Uropsilus; species Uropsilus gracilis. Next base: position 157,849 of record PVHY01000414.1, read on the forward strand.
TTCCCATAAATACACAGCTGTGTCTCTAGATTCTCAGTTTATTCTATTGATGTGTTTGCTATTCCTGCCCCATTGTGAAATTCTTGATTAATATTATTTCTAGAGAGTTCAGGGATTTTGGTAGGGAGGCTGAGATCTCATGGCACTTTTATGAGGTCGCAACCAACCTTTGGGCAAAAAAAAGTGGCTTTAATCCCATTTATGAATGTGACTGATGCTGGGTGGCAAGAAAAGCTGACACTCAGAGAAGGGTTTGTGATTGGGACCCTTTTGCATAAAATGTTCTCCATGAAGAAGCCTTGAACACCATGGCTGAAACAGTGCCCTGGAATGTAGGGGTTTTCCTTCTGGGTAATATTGACATTTTGGTACTGGTCACTCCTTGCAGTGAGGGCTATCCTGTGTGTGGTAGGGTGCTGAGCAGTGTCTCTGACTTCCATTCATAAGATGCCATTAGCACCTTTGTCTCATGACCACCAAATGGTTTCCAGACATTGTAGATACCACCTCCCCACTGAGAAGTCCAGCTCTGGAGTTCAGCTGCCTAAGTATGGTCAGGGCTGACTCCACTGTTGAGTGGTTGTTTGCCTCCATTCCCTTCTGCATAAGGGTCAAATCATAATGAGTCCTGACTGCTAGAACACATGTTGTACGACAATCCCTGGCTCCATGTTGGCTATGACTATTGTTTGATAAAGCCCTTATATCTGACCTCCTCATAAACACAGTCCCCCCATTTATTTCTGCTCCTTCTCTAATCCAACATGGAGCAAATGTGTCTAAATCATAAAAGTGTCTATTAAAATGTGGCATGTCTGTGTAACAAAATGGATCTCTATTTTCAGGCTCTATAACTGCTAATGAATCAGCTCCCCTAATAAACTCCTCTGAGCCACGTGTGAATTTTATTTACAGCTACAGAACAATCCCGGTTAGTTAACAGGCCTTTATGTAATACTCTAGCTCTCTGGAGTAGCCAAAAAAGTCCAGAAATGATTTCCTAGGTGAGATGGTAATGACAATGGGAAGATGGAAATCTGGGATAAAGACAAGACTGATGGTTTCCTTTTTCATTTACTCTATGTCTTTGGGGGCCCTGTGTCATTTACCATTGACATAGATCATTGTCCTGAACTACTAGGGGAGGGGATGGATGGAAACACAACCTTCTGTAGCTTATGTCATTTTTTCCCCTTGTGTAGCAGTAACTTTTATAAAACTATGTTTACTATTAAGCTTTCCTAAGAGCTTCCCTCATGTGGATGATTATTTCTAGTGTGTAAGAAGATCTGATTGACTTGGTGGGGTTGGGTTTCTCTGCCTTAATCCCAGAAACTCCCTTCCCCAGTGAAACCGGAGCTGGGTTTGGAGAGGAGGGGATGCCTGGGCCTGGACTGGAGAACACCAGTCCAGGTGGGGCTCATTAGCTTGGTGACCTTGGTGAGGTTGGATTAAATCACTGAACCAGTGCAACAGGGTTCTGCAGTCTGAATTTTTATGTCAAAATTCCAGTGCTTTAGCTTGCTGAGTATGTGACCTTGGGCAAGTCACTTAACCTTTTCTCATCTATAAAGTGAGATTGATGATGGCATCTACTTCATAGCTTTGTTGTTAAGTTCAAGCACAAGAATTCATTTAGCCCAGTGTTGCTGGCATACATTCTGGAGTTTATTGTAATCTTTGTAAATCTTTGTTGCCAATTGTAAGGATAAGCATCAGGCTCACCAATCAGTATAGATTCTTTACTGGTTTTAGCAATTACACAGATTTATCAGCAGGACAGCCAGGGGCTCAGAGGCAGGCAAGCCCCCAGTCTCTCAGAAATCTTTATGCTCTTCCTCTGGGCTAGCTCTCCCTGGTGTTCTCATGTTCTCTCTCTCTTATACTATCTGTTTGAGTTCTCGCTCATGCTCCTTTCTCCTTTCTCTCCTAAATCCAGGTATGCACACTTACACATATGAACACCCACTGAACTGCACAATCTTGGGGAAGATGAAATACCACAGGTGCTGGCCATATGGGGTAATGGAGGAAAAAGCCTGACCAAATCATTTACCCTGTACTTATGTTAATTGTTATGTAGTTATCTCCCCGATCCTTGGTTTTAGTATCTAGTCACCCAACGTTAGAAAGTATTACTTACAATAGACACACACACACACACACACACACACACACACACACACAGAGACTCATAGTCTTTTTATTATAGCATACTATAATTGTTCCATTGTATTACTAGTTATCCTTAATCTCTTATTATGTCTAAGTTATAAATTTAACTTTATCACAGGTGGATGAAGAAAAAACAGTGGGGTTTGGTATTATTTGTGTTTCAGGCATCCACTGGGGGGTCTTGGAATGTATCCCCTGTGGATAAGAAGGGGGTGGCTATGATTGTTCTTATTTGGACTATCATCAGCAGGCTTTGGACTAGAGGCAGTGGGTACATTTAAGCTGCTTAGGACATTGTGTGCCTCCATGGAATTTATGCCCTGAAAACTGGAGTTTTGACAGGTGAACTTGGGAGGCTGTGGGAGATGAGAGTGGCAGAGAAGTCCCCAGAGGGTGGTAGCTAGTACCTTCCAGGGCAGGGGCAGAGCCTGTACCCAGAGAGAGCATCATTAAGACCATGTGCCATGGATAGGCACAGAATGTTTCCTTTTCTAATAGAAAATGGTCACCATGTTGGAAGCAGAGTGACTGAACTACTCCAGAAGCATACTATTTATTTCTGCTGAACGATGGCAGCAATCCCTTTTTGTCCCTTTCAGCAACTTCTGTGTTAGGCTCTGTGATTCCCGTGATGGGGTCTGAAGTCTAGAAGTTCCGGCTCCTTGAGCTGTTGGCGCCATGATCATCTGCTTGGTGAGTTGTGCTTTGTCTGTTTTCTCACTGCATGAACTCTCAGTCCCAGGAGACTGGGCAGAGAGCACAGGGCTGTGGATTCAGTAGCAGAGGCAGCCCTGCATTTGTTAGCAGCCATGATCTCTGAAGCCTGTTGCTCTTCTCTTGCCATGTCCGCTCCAGTTTTCTTCTGGGTCATAGGGGGCCGGGGAGACTCTGTGTGGAGTCTCATGGAGATAACTATGCAGACTTTAATTTTTTTTAAGTGCTATGTGAAGGACAGTTATTTTGCTATCCAGCACCTAAAACAGCCTGGATGTATCTCCTTTACACCTGTTGGGAATAAACAGGGAGACCAGGATCCATTTAGTTTTGAAAGGATTTGAGATTTGCAAAGTCTTATGACATTGACAAATTTCACACTCGGAAACCCATTCCTTTAACTCTATAGGTCAGCAGTGAAGTGGCATCATAGTAATTTCTTGGACAAAATCATACTTGTAACAAATTTTGGGTTAGTTTGTATTTTTTTCTCTGAAATAATGGAAAAAACACACAAGAGAAAGGGATGAATTCTTGGAAATAGAAACAAATAGCTCCTTTATGGTAACACACCAGGACCAAATAAGGTGTGAATTTCTTTTCAAAAGACAATTATACATTTGTGCAACAGAGCTACACAGTAGGCTTCAGCCTTTAAAGAGAATCCAGCTTTTAGCTTTTTATTGACTGAGTGCAAATTTAGTCTTCCTGGGCTCTGCATGGGGTGGGGTGAAGGGAAGATGCTAATCTTGGCTAGAACAGTTGTGTTGATAAATGTCTGTGGGCAATCGTTTAAAAGGCCTTGGTATTGTTCTTGTCTCCATGTTTCTTGACTACAAATCTCTGAAGATGACAAAATGGCTCATATGTCTGGGTAAATAGGAGGCAATTAATTTGCTGAGTTGCTCTGTCCCCTTCTCTATTTGGCTGAGAAATGGTTCTGAATGTGCAGTTCATGCTGACTTGGCTGGCTTGTTGCAGATGCAAACTGTAGGACTGGAGGTTAGAAGGTCTGGTGACCTCCTCCAAGCAACATCTGAAGCAGGGAGGGGACCACCAGGGTGCAGACACCCACTCTTCTGGTCCCTATGACCTCTGATGTGCCTGGTTCATGCAATACCAGGGAGCTTGTCACAGGTTACTGAGAGTACCATTGGTCTTCAAAGCCAGCGCATGTTCAGAGGAGAGTGAGTGGGGACAAGGGAGAAATCATTCATTTTAAGAAACACAGGGTTTCTTATCACAAAATACTTCCTCACGAAATGCTTTCTGATTTACTGGGCAGTGCAATCGTTGCTGATGGTGTGGGGATGGGGGTGGGGTGAGGAAGTGGGAAGATCCTTACCTGTGTGAGAATTTCAGTCTTCCTGATTCATGGGTAGGTGGATACAAGATCCTATGGGACCAAGTGTTGAATCTTAAGGTCAGATGATGGATACTTGGGATTATTTCTTGTTTCCCTCTCAACCTTCCACAACACCCAAGCCAGGATATTTAAGCATCATGTTGTTCTCCTGTTTCCTTGATTGTTCCCTTTGGAATTAACTTCAGACTCCTAAATGAGGCTGACATAAATGAGCCTCCCTCTCCTTCAAACTGTTCCTGCTCTTGTCCTGGCCCCTCAAAGTTGTGCCTGAACACTCTGTTCCATCTTCTAGACTCTGTGTTACCTGCTCCCCACCAGACCAGAGTCTATTCATCCCTTGGGATGTCTTCTGAATGTCCCTTCTTCCTAACTACCAGGTATATTGTAGACTTGTGTGTTTCCCCATCTGGGTTCACCAGACAGGGATTACCCATGGGACCCCTGATTCTCCTGTTATTGGGTGACCTTAATGACAAGTCAGGGGTTATGCTCATCTTGTTCCCTGCTATTTCCCTAGCACCTGATATTTATTGAGTGGTATTGCATATGATATCATCTCATTATATCCCACAATACCTCGGGGAAATAGATTTCCTCTTACCTTCATTTTACACACAAGGAAACTGAATCTCAAAGAGCTTTGTCACTCAGACCAGGTGCTCTTTGCATGAATGATGGAAGGATAGATGCATGGATGAGTGGGTGGATGGATGGATGCATGGATGGACAGACATTGAAGGAGGGATTCCACTGGACCAATGCTGTCATCTTTTCAAAGCTCTGAGTCCCTCCTTCTGTGAGAGCATGCAGGTGTTGTGCTAAGCATCCTGTTTGTATCCCCTCCCTATATACATGCTTATATGGGACAGGGAGTGATGCATCATCATCATCTTCATCTTTATCTTCACCTTCTCATCTCCAGAGTCTGACTCACATAAGAACTCTGTGAAGGCTGCAGGATGAGGGAAGGAATGAATTGTGCATGGCTGAAGGGGTCTTACTTGGGTTGTGCAGCATGCTTGGTGGTATAGTGGAGAACGAGTGAATTTAAACATATAAAGTTGTAAGAGTTGAATGCAAACAAGATTAGGGTCAAAAAAGTAAAAATACATGAATGAGAAAAATACCAGATAATCACCAGACACACAGCTTGACAGGATGCAGTTACTACAAATGGAGGGCAGGGACAGAGGGTGCATGGAACTTCCCAACTGGACTTGATGCCTTGAAGCTGTTTGTCAGCTTGCTGTTCTCTTGGGAGTTCAGACCCTCAACAAATATTTATTAAACACCTATCCCATGCATCTCCCAAGGGGAAATGTTTCCCCCAGGGTATGAAAATTGATTGTTGAGAGGTGAAAAAAGTCTGATCCTTCAACGTGGGGAGTACAGACAGGCATGTGCCTCATCAGCAGATTTCTCTACAGTGTTGGAATTTCACAGTAAGGGTGATTAGGAAAGAATAAAAAGACTCTTTGACACTTGAGCTGCTTCCTATCAAACATCACTCTGGTCAGAGTGCTCGCCCTTTGCAGCTTCAATTCCATCAAGGAATCAGACATTTTGTGAAGGAGTCATGCAGGTAAGGGGATGGGGCACTGGAGTGTGGGTGTGTCTCTGGTTATTGCAGGAAGGGGATCAGGTGTTTCTGATGAGGGGACACTTGAGAAGAGGCTGGAAGAAGTGAGGGGTGAGCAGAGCAAGTGCTTGGAGGAAGAGCACTCTAGGAAGGCAAAGGCCTGGTAGAACTGGATGGGTGGGAAGCTGCTGGGAAAGATGAGAAAGGAGGCTGGAGATTGGTGGGGCCAGTGTACTGAGGCAACTCACAGTGAGAAGTTAGGATTTCTGGTTTCCTGTGACTCTTTGGGGGTGAAGTGAGACTTTACTCCACAGTGGGGGCTTTGTTTGGCTTTGTGGTTGGCACCTGGTGATTACTATGCTGTGCCTTAGATGATCCTTCTGATCAGGTCCTCTCCATTGGCTTATATTCAGGAGAGGGTATCATGGAACGAGGTGTCTCTCCATGTCTTGATTTTCCTTCTTGTAAATGGAGGAAGCATGACTACTTATTGAAAGGATGAAACAGTGGAGACCTCTGTTGTGGATGTGGGCACTGTACATTATGTGGTATTCTAAGTAGAGACCATACTGGTTTGAGGTTTTGGGAAACCGTTATGTATTACTTGAGGTAAACAGGTGCCCAGTGGATCATCTTGAATAAGTAGAATCAGTGCTGCAGCGTGAGCAATACAAGATGTTTATATAGTAATTACAAAATTGTGTGGATCCAACTACACAATGTCTGGAGGTTTGGCCAAGGGCCATGGGTGAGCAGAGCATGAAACTTGGCACAGGAAGAAGATTGGAATGCCCAGGCATAGCAAGGTAACTGTGCACAGAGGCAGTATGGCTGCTTCATTCCCTCTCTGCCCAGGGAAATTTGTTGATTTACAGCATCGTTCATTTCTGGTTTTTGTAGATATCTAACATTGATTGAGCATTTACTCTGTCCTGTTGTCTACATCATCTTGCTTACATGTTGCCCATGACATCTCAGGGAGGTAGTCTGTTATCTTCATTTTGCAGATGAGAAAACTTAGCCTTGGAGAGGCTGCTAACTGCTAGGACCTCTCAGCTGGCAGAGATGGGATTAGAACCCTAGCAGCCAAATTCCAGAGCCTATTCTTAATCATTGTGCTTTACTCCTCTAGATGTGCATGGATAATGCTGCAGAATTTTTCTGGTCAGTAAATTCATTCCCGCTTGCCTCCTTAAAGTGGGATTCAGGTTCATCTTACAACTAATATTCATTCATTTATCTATTCATGAATTAAACATTACTTTTGTGCTCTGAACATGTGCCAGGCACAGTGTTAGGCAGATAATTCAGGAGTGAATAAGATGCAATTCCAGTTCAGGGCTATATTTAGCGGAAGAGTGACTTCTCATCTAGGATGCTAAGTGGTTGAGAAGACTCAGAATATCTGTCATTTGGGGCTAATCTGGTATCCCCCTTCCCTGTGTTGAACTTGAATATCCCGATTAATGATATAAATCATCTGAAAAATGAATTGTGATATTCGCGCATACACCTGGGCCAGGAATCGGACCACCTACCACCTTTATCTGACATGACTGATTTAACTCTTTGATCTTGGGCCTCAGCTATAACTGGTGTGCAAATGCTGCTTTTGCCTGCCTCCCTTTGCTTCTTCTGGTGCCTGGTGGGAAGTAGGGAGTCTCTAATTGCAGAGAGATTATGTGATCTGTCTGAATCTCAGTTGATAGGAGACAAGTTGGGAGTAAAACTCAGTTCTAACTTCTAGTACATTGTTTTATTATCTCATCATGGTAGAATCTTAACATATTTAGGCTTTCAGTTTCCTTGTCTATGAAATAAAAAAGCAAACCATATATTTGCTTCTCTCCCCCCTCCCTCTCTCCCTCCCTCCCTCCCTCCATCCCTTTCCCTTCTTCTAAATTACTAGAGTACATACCAGATCCAGATATTATGCTAGAAGATAGAAATAGTGTATGGCAAACACATGCATTCATTAAAAAAATTTAAAATAAATCCACAGAAAGGGAGAAAATATGTGCAAATTTTATATATATATCTTAATATATAAAGACCTACCTACAACTCAATAGTAAAAGAAAAAATTGACAAGCAATTCAATGAAGAAATTGGCAAAGGGTCTGAGGAGACATTTCTCCAAAGAATACATAGAAGTAGTTTATTGACCTGTGAAAAGATGTTTTATTTCATTAGCCATCAGGGAGATGCAAATCAAAACCATAATGAGATACTGCTTTCCACTCACTAGGTTGGCTGTAGCCCAAAGGAAGATGACACCAAATGTTGGTGAGGATGTGTAGAAATCGAAACCTTCAATATAGAGTTGTAAAATGGTGCAGCTACTTTGGGTAATAGTCTGGCAGTTCCTCAAGAAGTCCCTATAGAGTTAATATAGCTATCAGCATTTCTACTCCCTAGATATTTAACCAAGAGAAATGAAAACATAACCACATATGATCTTACATACAAGTACAAGGTATTATTCATAAGAGGCAAAAAATAGAAACAATTTGAAAGCTCATCAAATGATGAATGAATAAACAAAATGTTATGTATTCACCCAGTGGAATACTCCTCACCCATGAAAAGTAATGAAGCTCTGCTGCATGGGATAGCATGGATAAACTTTGAAAATTTTTGCTAAACGAAAGTACCAGTCACAAAAGGCCATCCATATACGTATGGGTTCATTTATATAAAAGGTACAGAATAGGCAGATGTACAGAAACAAACTAGATTGATGATTGCCTAGGGCTGGATAGGCAGAGAAGGGAATGGGGATTTACTGCTAATGGGTATCAGGTTTATTTTGGGATGATGAAAATGTTCTAAAATTGTGTTGATGATTGTGTAATTCTGTGAGTATACTAAAAATCAATGAGCTACATGCTTTAAATAGCTTATAGTATGATATGGGAATTTTGTTTCAATAAAGTGATTTATGTATTTAAAAATCCCTAGCTTAGTCTCTGCCCTTGTGGAAAACTTAATCTTTTAGGGAAAGAAATAGTAAGCAGATAATTATAGGGATATTTCTAGTCATAAATTATGGTAAATGCTATGAAAGGGAAGAATTGAACTCAGAGAGAGACTAGCAGGGAGCTAATAGGTACAGAACAGGGTTTGGAGAAACCTTCTAACATCCAGGCACACTAGCAGTGATCTCCTAGTAGTAGTGGCTTAAACAAGTTCAGAGTTCAGTTCTGGCTGATATGGTTATGCAGGTGTGAGCTGTCTTAGACTCAAATAGAAACCCACTATTTCAGGGATTTTTCTAGCATGGATTTTCCCTTGGAGGGTGTGATCCTCAGATGCATGGTCCTCATGGCTCTCTGCTGGTTCTGCAGTCCACCCGGAGGTGGAGAAGGGCTTGTACTTCTCCCGACCAGACAGCAGCCAGTTGAGGCTAGGAAATGAAGTCATAACCTCATGTGTCTATGTGCCCAGGGGGAATTTAGGGGTCTTCTGACTACTGGAAGAGGGCCAAACAGAAGTGGGGTGACCCATTCTTGTATCATGGATGGCTTTTCTGAAAAAGTGAGGTTGAAGGAGAGAACCTCAGCAAGACTTGACATTATTTTTTTGGGCATGTATGTTGAGGCTTTATTTATATGTAAAATTATTTCTAATATAAAAGTTAATTTTAATGTATAAAATATCACATTTCCATTATGTATACAAAGTATTTTAAATATCTTTTAAACAGTTTCTACATTTGATGTTATCTGAGTAGCCAAGAAGCAATTAAATGGCTCCTTAATATACTATTAGGTTGTTTGCTATAATTTACTAAACAATCTAGCTTTGTGGAAATTTATTATTTTCACATTACATATTATTTTATTTAATTATTACCAATTATTTAATTATTACCAATTATGCTATTGGTACCTTCCCATACACTACAAACTATAAGGCATTGTTAAAAAAGAAAAAAAAAACTATGCAAAGATATGGAAAGATATTACATACTCATGTATTAGAAGAATTAGCATTTATTTTATTTTTTTAGCATTGTTTAAATGGTCATTTTTTAAAAAGAAAAATACAGTATCAACAAAATCCCTATAAATATTCCAATGGTAATTCAAGGGAATAGAGCGAACATTACTGAAATGTCTATGGAACAACATACGAAACCAAATAGCCAAAGCAAACTAACAACAATAAAATCAGATATTATACTCCAGACTTTAAACACTATAATACAAAGCTTTAGTAATCAAAACAATACAGTATTGGGGAAAAATAGACTTACAGATTTAAAGAATGAACTGTAAGAAATTAACCCATAATTATATGAACATTTAATCTAAGACTTGACATTAAAGAGAAGGAACAGTGTGCCAGGTAAAGGGAACAGCATGTCTAAGGGAAGGACCATCTCTGATGCTGAGTGATATTGAATGATGTACCTGACTACCTTGTTCACCCCTCCACATGCTCAGGACTCTGCACAGGACTGGACCAGGCAGTGGCTCATTGAGTTTTTCTCTCTGGTATCTTTTCAGTGCAGGCATGGTTCTGTATGTGAGAAGGGGATTCTGCCAACCTGGAAGGTCTGTGTGTATCCTCAGCTTTGAGAACTGAATTCCATGGGTTGTGTCAGTGTCAGACCTGTGAAGTTCAGTTCTTCAGCTGGGATATCTCTGTCATCATGGACTCAAGAGACACTTGCCAGCTCAAGGTCAACTGAAGAACTTGGAAGCCTGGAGACAGAAGGGTGAAATCTCACCTCTGAAAGAATCAGGAAGGTGGGTACCTGGCAAAAGCGCTCTTTCAGTTGGGAGAAGACTGAGTTCTGGACTGAGTTAGGTATCCAGGAGCCAAATGGCTCTTGGCTCATCATCATCCTTGTTGCTGTGGCTCCTCCTGATTTGTACTTATTGGTTACTTGCCACCACCCAGGAACTGTACTAAGTACTTTCCAATGGTTATAGTAGACCTGTAGGACATAATTTTAACCAAACTTGAGACATTGGCATGGCTATGCAGGGATACACCCCCTTCATAGAATCAGACAGGATTAATAGAATAATCACAAGTGTTTGTTCACATGGATCCAAGGATACTGACCTCTTTTAAAGGGGAGAAGTACAGGCACATCCCGTGTGTAGCTCCACCCCCTTATCCCTTGATTTGAATGTCTACTGCCTGGCTTTCTGTCCATATGCAGTGCTGCATTGTGTTATTTATTGCAAACCAAATGAAATGAAAATGTAATTAGACTTGACCATGAGCTCTAGATTCTCCTATACAGAGGTTTGAGGCCCTCCCCAACCCCTACACGATAGTTTGATCAGTAGTAACATGCCGTGGGCCAAGCTTCCCTGCTGCCCCTCGGTCATCATTTCAGCTAGGTCAGCTCTGAGGCTTCGGTTTTCTACTGACCCTGGTGATTTCCTCTGTAGATAGAGGGGTGGGGCCATGGCAGTAAGACTTGGACTTTACAGGGCTTTAGATTTGATGGGGGATGGTGGTGTTAAGAAGTGTGTTACCTCCATAAGTGTGTTATCTCCTTTGCTCCCTCTCTATCTCTTGTTTTGAAGTGCCCATCTCATCATAGCCTGCAGAATGGAGGCTGTCTGGCTCAGAGAGGGGAATGGGACACTGGGAGGAGGCTCACAGCATGAATGTGCTTATACTTATGCCTCTTGAACACCCACTGTACTCAGTGTGATCATGGAAGCTACTCAACAAGCCTCATCTGGAAATTAGGTCTCAAGGACAAAAGATTGTCCCATGGAGAAGTCCAACTACAATGCAGTAGATTAAAGGGGTGCTAGGCTCTGCTGGAAGCCATTGGCAAAGGTGTGGGATGTCGGTGCTCTCTGGGCTGTGCCCATCTTAGCAAGGACTTTCCCCACCCCAATCCCTCTGACTGCTCACTTCCGCCATTTGCTTACAAGACCGTTAGCCAATGACTCATTCTAGAAGCAGAGCATTAGTGAAACTCAAATGAGACCAAAGATCAGGGTCTTCAGTTCCAGAGAGGGGGAGGAAGCCTGGAATCTGCACCATAAGCTCTAGATGGTCTTTCAGACTATTTGCACTGTGAACACTTTTTTGGAGTCAAAATGCTGATTGACAATAAAGGTTTGTTCTTACATACAGGTGAAGTCCTCTTAAAGTAAACCTGATAAGTAAAACAAGGATACACACACATACACACACACACACTCACTCACCCACTCTTAAAAAAAAAAACTCTCTGAGGAAGAAGCAAAATTTCCTATGTTAAAGAAGAGTGCTTATGCAGTTCCTAAGAGGAGCTATATGAAGATTCCATTGAGTAATACATTTCCTAAGGATTTTGAACTTGTGTTTGTATTATCAAAGCTTATTTCATATAAGTGGGAAAAGCAGGTCAAAAAATAGATCGGATGATATGATTCCATTTATGTAAGTTTAAAAATGTTTATAGGAATGTGTGCATTACACATTTTCATTTAAAGATGACAGGGTTATGTTAGGAATTGATATGTCTTTTTCTTTCTTTGTATTTTTTTATTGTCTGATCCTTACACAAATAAAGAACAATAAAGTTCTTAAAAGAAATTTCACATGTGATCCTGGTGAATCTATGTATTTTGTTGGAGGTTATTTGTAGGGGTTTGTCATGGGGCAGTGGAGGGAGATATGGTCAGTGAGGGGGGTTGCCACAGCCCAGTATTTACATCATTTCCCTTTATCCCTGAGGATCTCTCACACCTCCTGCCCCATGTACTGTGGTTTGCCCTCTTCATTCATGACTATGATGAAGCTTCATTTATAAATCAGGCACAATAAGAGATCACCCCCAATAACAATGGAACAATGATAACAATACACTATAATAAGAGTTATGTGAATATGGTCTCACTCATTCTTAAAATACCTCATTGTATATAATCTTTTTGTAATTGGGGCAAAGAAGAGTAGTGACTGAAACCACAGAAAAGGAAGCTGCACATTAGGAGGACTATCTAGTGTGACTTTTTTTTGAGGAAAGAGTGCGTGTTAATTCTAGTGGGTCGTGGATGATAAGAGAGCAGGTAGTTCTTTTCTCTCTTTAATTTATATTTTCCTGCCCAAATAAGAAAAAATAACCTCAACATATGTGCCGCTTTTCAAGAACCAATCTATCTTGTAAACCAATGGGTTTCAAAGTGTATTTTCTGGAACTTGTTACAGCTATAATCTTTTAGGCTCCACTCAAGACTTACTGAAGAAGAAACTGGGAATGGGGATCACCAGTTTTTGTTTTAAGCCCTTTGACTGACAAATGCATACTCAAGTTTTAGAACAGCTTTGGTCAGGCCCATGCCATGAAAGGAAATGAAGACAGGTATTCCACATACCTTGTCTGAGAGATGACTGGGGATCACTAAACCTCAAGACCTTTACAGCGGTCACTTCCACCAGCGAATACTAGATTCTGTTTTTAAAGTGCCGGCAAATTGTGAATTAAAACAGCTGCCTGGGCTTTGCCCCTGACCCACAACCTCAGCTTCTCCTGGGATCTCCCATTTTGGCCTTTGCCCAAGGGATCCCATCATGAACAATGCTTGGAGCCTTTTGTTTTAGGCTTTGTACACTTTTTCTCCTTCTTCCCCTCACCCCAGCTGATGCCTGTATTTTCTATCTCTTTTCCCTCCATACTGTAATGGATGAGGTTTCAGAAGTGCATTCACTGTCCTTTCCGCTCTGCTTGTGAGAGAACAGGTCAGACACTCCTGGAGAGGTGGCTGTGGTGTAGTAATAATAATAATGACAGTATTGATTGGTCATCCTCCCCTAGCAGGTGAAGGTCATGGTTGCTTAGTTCACACTGATGGGATTCAGGCAAGTTGTACACACTGTTTAATTGTGACTGCCTGTCTATGTAACCTGACTGCTGACACTCAGAGATTTAGGGACCCAATGTTTCCCTAAGTCCTTCCAGTTATCAAACTTTCATTAGTTAAAAAGGAAGATGCCCTTATAATGATTCTGCTGAGAAAAGAATCAATAGGATGTATGTAGTCTGCACACACATGCTCATGTTGTAGAGAACTGGTTCATGCAACTATGGAGATTGACGAGTCCCAAGATCTACAGGATGAATTGGCAAGTAGGACACCCAGAAGTGCTGTCGGGAGTGCTGGTCAGGCTGGAGGTATGAGACCTAAAAAAGCCCATGATGTAGTTCTAAGTAGAAAAAGCTAATTTTTCTGTTTGAATGGAAAGGCAGAGAAATATGTATGTTCTAACTCAAGTGGTCAAGGTGAAGCTTCCTGCAGGGCCAGTCCTTGTGTTCTAAACAACTCATCAGTTGGAGCCCACCAGGTTAGTGAGGGCAATTTGCTTTACTTTATACATTTCAATGCTAAACTTATCTTCCAGCATCCTCACAATACACCAGGAAAAATGTTGGAACATCTGGCAGGCTGCAGCCCAGTCAAGTCGACCCACCAAATAATCTCCCACAATTCTCTTATATTTTTTCACATCTGAACTATCTTGCCTTCCTTTCAAATAGTATTTCAGAGAGACATTTTGCATGTCTGGTTGGTCAGAGAGTCTGGAGTCTGGAAAATGCTCCTGGGGCTCAGGAACTTTGCTTTGTGTCCGGTCCCTCTTTGCTCATCACAGTGCTATGGGGCTTTGAAAGAGTGTTGGTGAAGGAATTTCTGCCTTGCTCCCCATTCCCCCAGGGCAGCTTTTCTAAACAGATGAGCAAACTTTTGTTATTTCTGAGAAAGTACAGGCAATATAATTACCACTTTGCTGGATGAGGAGTTTATAAGACTCCAGGTGTCTTATAAGGAAAGTGATTATCTCCATTTTCCAGATGAGGAAACTGAAGCTTGGGGAGTTCATTCACCTTGATAACATTTGTCACCAGCTGGATGTGAATCAAAGTTGCTAATCTGAGCTCTTGTTCTTTTCACTGAAGTTTGTACTGGGCTTTAATGGTTTCTGAAGCACGTTAGCATACATCATTTTATTTGCAGAACATGGCGTTCTCTAGTGAAATAGCTACTATCACCATCATTTTAGAAATGGGAAAATGGACTTTTCAAAAGGTTATGTAACTTGTCTGTCTCCTGGGTCCTCCAACTAGTTACTGGTGAAACAGCCACAATCTCTGTCATGAAATGCATTCTTACCTAAAACAATTTATAGCATTCCCTTCCCTCCCCCCACCCATACTTGAAAGGCTAGAAGAAAAAACAGATACCCTGCCTTATTTTCTCTATATGACTAAAACAGAAGTGTACACAATGAACCTATTCTGATTTCCCACCCCCTCTGTATCTTTGGTTAGCTGGAGTGTGCTCTTTCATGTGACCATTTTTATCCCCTGGCTCAGTCAAATTATAAGATATATTAAAATAATGTTGCAGGCAGCTTTTAAGAAACCATCATACATTTTGTTCTGGGTCTTGTAATGTTTCTAAGATTGGTCTGATTCCATTTATTTTTGGGTGAATGAAACTATTTTCTTGTTTGAAAAGCTAACTTTTCTTATTATATAAGTCATATGCATTTACTACAAAGAATTTTGAAAATACCTCAAACTATAACAGAGAAAACAATTTAAATTATCAAAAAAATTTTATGAGGCAAAGGATATTTTCTTTTACTGGGACATCAGAAAATTTGGTGAATCATAGAGGGCAAAAATGTTATCTATAACCTCACAGATAATCATTTTGGGTAATTTGCTAATAATGACTACTGAGTTAGCCAATGAGTGAGGTGACCACAGGATAACTTGCCAAAGTCAAGTGTGGGTCTCACTTGACCCAAGTTGTCTTACAGAGGCCAGCAGCTGGAAATTGCTGTTTCTCACATTTGGAAGTGAGCCTGCAAACCTCATCTCTCACTCAATATAACACCATCTAACACATGCTAACATTTTTCATCAATATTAGTGTCACCAAAAAGTGCCACTAAAATAGAAGTGCTTTCATACATTATTTATCTGCAGTGCTTCCAGTAAGTCTTTCTTTTGCTGGAGAGCTGTCTCCTTGGCATTTATAAATTGGGTAAGAAGCCTGCAGCTCCCTGTGTCCATCTTCTAGGCCATGGCAGAGGGAGAGGAGAGTCTCAGAGCTGTTTGGGCTGAAAGAACTTGTGGCATCTCTTCACACAACCTTGATGTTGCCTGGATGCAGGGAAGCTGAACCAGGGTTGGAGAGTGGAAATTCTGAAAACCATGGCTACAGCCCACTTCCTGAAAATGTGTCTTTCTCTATTTGGCAGAGGCTCAAAAAGGAACCAACAGTTATTCACTCCTCTCAGTGGTGCCTAAACAGGCTGAAGTCTGAAGCAGCAGTTCACAGGCATGTTTAGTGAAGGGTCAGGGGGTGGTGGTGGTGGTGGTGTGAGATGAGTGGGTGCCCAGGATGCAGAGCTGAAGGAGCCGTTTGCTTTCTGGCTTGTGTGGTACTTGCATGACCCTCTTTGCTATAATATTTAAAACTTGGAATATTTATTCAACAAGGGTTTTCTGACCAGGTTTATATGTTGGGTGCTATTCTAGCCTTGGGGAATACAGTAGTAAATAAGATTGTCATGACTATCTTTGAGGTACTGATATTCTAGTACAAGAGGGAACTTCACATAGAAGTCTGACTTTCAGCTCCCTGAAGTCTCAATTCTGACAATTCTGGGGGGACTTTTCTTGATGATGGTTATCACCCAGATGCAGGGGCCACTGACTCCCTTTCAGCTGGAGTATGAGCTCTGCTGCTTGTCACATTTCCTACTGCCCCCCCCCCCATTGTGTTTGTCACACTCCCCATTTGCATGGAATCTCAATGGAGTATTTTCCACAATTATCACCACCCTTTTGCAGGCAGTAATAAGAGATTCAAAGAGTTGAAGCTACTGAACCAAGGTCTCTAGGGATAGAAGGGGAGTGTATCTGAAGCTCAGAGAGCTGGACCCTGTTCTATGTGACTTCAGAGATTGAGGTCTCTGCCACCATGCAAATGGTGGCTAGAACACAGAAATCATATCACCAAGTGAAAGCAGTCAACCCTTTTAAGTTCAAATTAAAGTGGTACATTAGCGGTAACAATGGCAGCCTTCAACTAGAATGACTCAAACATAGTTTCATAACGAAACTACAAAGGTGTGGGCACAATGCGGGGGAACCACAACCCCCAGATAAGTAATAGTGGGCCTCCATGGCTACTCTTATGCCTTGGTGGTAGAGGAAGGGGTGGGCTACTGGAGCAAGGGAGAGAGAAAGAACTTTGAAGGCAGCCAGGCTGTAGGGACCTCACAGGGAGGTTGCAGGAGAATAAATACCCCAGCTGCACTCCTGCATTTCTCTCAACTCTTTCCTATTGGCCTGCTAGTGCCAATGCCAGAATGAAGTTGAAGGGCAAGGGAACCCATTGCCCTGCCCTACAGGCCCTGGGCACACAAAAGCAGGGTGGAGAATTGGGCTGGAGAGGGTGCAGTTAAGGGCATATTTCAAGCCATGGGACAAGTTCAAGTCAAGGACATTTTAGGGAATAGGTAGTGTTGATGGGTGAGGGGAGAAACGAAGATAACAGTGGATTAAAGGTCAGCTTTAATAGGATGGGGGAACATCTCTTCCTCTTCTTGCTGTTCTTTCTCTCCCTGCCAAGCTTAGTTGGCCAACTAGTCTACCAGGAAAAGCATTGATGCTATGTTGGAGATTCTTCCAGTGTGCAATATAGGACTTGAGACCTTCAATGTCTCTCCAATGGACATAAGCCTGAACTATTGAGCTATGCAGGATGGTATCATCTTCAGGTTTTTGCCAGGATTAACCCAAACTCTTTTGTACAAAGCTGTATCTCAAAACATTCCAATAGCTCTGTTTTAAAATTTCTCCTTTAAAATCTCTTCTGCTTAATCTTCCTTATCAAACATGGTGTATCCTTTTAAGTGGAGTCATTTATTATCCACCAATAAAATCCATGCACTCACTTTCAGAACATGATTTTATTTAACTTTATAAATTTTAAAATAAAATTTTATTGATTTACCCTTTGTTTATAAAATGATATTGTTTGGAGAGTACAGTTTCATACCTTGATTCATGTACATGACTTATTACAGACCCCCCTTTTTTCTCCTTGGCCCCTTCTCAACATATTTTTCACATTGGCAACCACTATACTTTTCAGTTTAGGAGTTAGTTTCCTTGTGTTTTGTCAGTTCGTTTGCTTCATTTCTTTAAATTCCACATACGAGAGAAACCATCCAACCACTGTCTTTCCCTTTGTCATCTTTTTGGATAACTGACTAGCATTTCTTTGAATAGATATCCCACAGTTTCATGGTTCAGTTGCTTACTGTTCAGTTCAGTTGATGTGCATTTGATGCATGTCTTGGCTATGGTGAATAATGCTATTGTGAACATAGGTGTGCAGATATATTTTGAATTAGCATTTTTATATTCTTTGGACAAATACCTAGAAGGGATATTTTTGGATCATATGCATTTACTTTTTTAGTTTTTTAAGGAGTCTCCCATACCATGTTCTATAGTGATTGCATCCATTTACATTCCCACCAACAGCGAATAAGGGTTCCTTTTTCCCACGTCCTTGCTAACACTTGTTGCTTCTAGCATTTTGGATATGGGCCATTCTCACAGATGTGTGGTGACATCTGTTTTTGTGGTTTTGATTTGCATTTAAGGGTAACAGATGTTAGCATGTTGTTTTCCTAGGTTTTTTTTAATTCCAAAATTAGTGCATAAACATAAAAATTCAATGGAAATTAAGAGTAGAAATTGGAACTCTCTTATAATAATTCTGTATTTCCTGGCTACATATACTAATCTAATGTTTTTTAAAAGGGGTCAGATATGATGTAGCATGTCCCATGTCTTTTGTATGAGTACATGTAGATAGATCTACTCCATTCTTTCATGAGCTGTGTAATGTTCAAAAGCATGAATATAGTCATAATTTGTAGGACTTTATAGGAGTGGGCTTCCCTAAAGTATGAAGTTACCCACGGGCAACTATATCCATTAACCCCAATCGCTGCCCTCAGTCCTTCCCAACAAGTTTTGCTGTTGTTTGGAGAGACATGCTCTGGAGAAGCCATATGGCATGGTGCAAAGGATGCAGAATTTGGGGTTCACCCTACTCCAGACTCTTGCCTCAATGATCTCATCCTTGAAAAAAGAGATATAAACCCTCTCTTAAAGTTGTTGTAAGAGTTAGAAATAATGTATCAGAGCATCCACTCCCTGAATAGCTGTTCTGTGAGTTATTCTAGAAAATGAACCCCATGAAATAGTACAACTGTCTATGATTATCCTCACTGAAGACACAGTGGACAAATATGCATGTATACTTGCTAGTCTGAAACAGTTTCTTGCCATGATGGTGCTACTGTCCCTCAAATGATGCAAAGGAGGTCCAAGGAAGCAAATAATCTAAATTCATCTGTGCCCATCCTGAAAAGAAGATAACTCAAATTTTTATCCTACAGGGGCAGAGGCCTGCAGATAGACTGTGAGCAATTTATTAACAAATAGGGCAGAAAAAGAGTTCATTCAGATGAAAATATCTCAAGAGATTGGAGAGACAGGCTAAATCAAACAAGACATATTTTATTAGGGAAAATGTGAAATTTAACCATTTGGTTTGTTTCTTTTTTCTTTTTTTTTTTTGCGCAATACAGAATGAGAGAACAGTAACTAAATAGCAGGTATGAAAAAGCTAAAGGGCTTTTTTTGAAGCAGAAGTTCAATGTGAAGCCAGAATGTGGTGTAGCTATCTCAAAAAGCAAATGTAAGCTTCATCTTCATAAAGGGCTGCAGGAAATTCAGAAGGGTTGAAGACGATGCCTCCCTGCAGTTTGTCCTCATAAAACCACAAGCTGTGACATCAGGATGGCCAGTAACTGGCATGCTGGTTGAGGCTTCCGGTTTTCCTGCTCAGGGAAGACACCAGCAGCATAGTCCACTGAGTTTAGACACAGACTGAGTCCTTCTCAATACAGTCTAAGGCAGACAGTAGGTTTTGAATGGAGTTGGTATGCACGATGAAATCGATTCTCTGTTCATGGAGTACAGGCTACTCCCGTGATCTCCTTTGAGGGGAGAAACCTGAGTGCATATCATGTAGGGTCCTGCCTTTTCCTAACCCTGCCTTTTTTTAACCCAAGGAATGTCAATCCAGTCTTCAAAGAACTTTCTCTGAATTGGAATCAGTTCACTCAGTGTGATTTGCTCTTAGCAATTTGACCTGGGATATAAGGTGAATTTGGGAGTTGGTAGCAGATCCAGCAGCTGAAGTGTTGACAGTGAGAAGGAATAAGGAACATAAGAAAGCAGAAGGAAGAACGAGAAATTCCCAGGTAGAGAGAAAATGCAATGGGCAGTGGCTGAGCAGGCTGGTGGCATCAGGAAGAATGGGGGCAGAGGCAGGAGCACTCCAGGGAAACGTTGCCTGGCTATTGAGGGTCTGGTGCCACCTCTTGTCCACTGGCCATACACCTGAGGATTCTATTTATGTATTTCTTTAAGTCTACAATAAATGCCTCCTATTACTTGAGGTAGCTGAGAGGACTTTCGTTTCTTGTAACACCAAACCCCAAACATTTGGTCAAGCTTCCTCGTCAGTTCTGGGCATTGGTAAATCAGAGCAGGAACCTTGGAGAGAGGCTAGACTGGTGGTGAAGGCTGGGGGCCCTCACACAGGAGAGTCTTCAGAGGAAGCAGACAAAGGGTGCTCAAAGTGGGAACTCCAGGCAGCACAGCACAGAGTGGGGTGGGGGTGGGGATGGGGGTATCTCTGAGGGATAAAAATGTCTGGATTTACCCTAGGTCACCCTAGGAAACTCTAGGGTGGCAAAAGAGTGCCCTGTTTAATAAGGTCATGCCTGAAGTGAAAACCTGTCCGAGAACCATGGGTCTGAAAGACTCAGGCAGAAAGCTAGGACCATGTCTTGTTATTTCAAGGGGTGTTAGGTGATGTGTGATAGGAACCCTTTGAAGATAGTGCTAGAACAAGGCAAACTGGGGAGACAAATTACACACTAGTGGAAGGTGAGTCAGGGGAGTGAGAGTGGCTGGCCCCTGTTGGAGGAGGGGGCAGCTGGTAGATCCTGTGGAGAGCTGCAAAGTCCACAGGGGTGAAAGTAGGAGACTGAAAGAGGAAGTGTGAGTGAGGAAGTGCTGTAAATCAGGAACAGCACTGAGAAGAGCCATCAAGGCCCAGACTCCTCCCTCCTGCTCTTCCCCTCCTCTTCCTGAATTGCCACTGTGGTATTGGGATGGGGCAGGGACAAGCTAATGTCTATCTGGGAACCCCAGGATGGCTTATTGCCATAGAGGCAGATCCAGGATCCTGGTTTCCTAACAGAAAGACCGGGATCCCATAGTGGGCTTTGCTACCACACCTACCTCTAGACCCCAAGCTCTCATTAAACTCATCAGCAAAGGTGGGATGAGTTTTGGGGCAAAGAGGTGGAGGCATCTGAGACCCACCCAAACCTCTCAGGACAGGTGTGTTCAGTGGGTGGAAGTGTGGGCTCCAGAATCAGAAGACGCGATATGTAACCACATGACCTTGAGCAAGCCACTCTTTGCCTTGTTTCTTTGTCTTGAACATTGAGGCTTAGACCACTGAGTTTCTTCCAGGGGTGCTCTGGGTGAGAATTTGTAACTCCATACTGGCCAGTCGATGCAACCACTGTCATACTATTATTGTCTTTCATTGAAATCCTTTGGTGCCTGTGAGCAGAAGGAGTGAACATTTGCCCCCATTGGACAACCCCAGGAGCTGAGGCAAAGAATCAGTAAGACCCAGGTTGACCTCCACTGCCCCATGTGAGTAGCAGAATTAAGCTAGGACTTCATCTTTCTGACTTCTGGTGGCCAGGACAAATTCTGTATATGTTTTCTACAAAGAGGAACAGAATTGATCTGAATAAATTGAATTTGTCCAGATTCAGAGTTTAGAACTTTGAATTTTACTAAAGCAAAACAAAAAAATAGACTTGATTTTTTGAAAAGACCGCTTGTGAGAAAATTCTATAAAGGGGCATAGTTGATGAAAAATAAGTCTCCTCATTGAGCTGGGTCTCCTGGTCCCTTTCTAATGATGAAATCTGGCATCTTTCATGCACATACAAACCTGGTGGATGTAGATTTCTGGCTTTTGGATTTCTCTAGGCTCTTGCATTTCTACCCTTTGTTCCAGAGTGTGTGTGTGTGTGTGTGTGTGTGTGTGTGTGTGTGAGAGAGAGTGTGTATTTAGTTATGTGAGGGCAGAAATGGTGCTGTGGGATCTAAGCTTGCCCTTGGAAAGAGAGGCCAGAAGGTGTTGGGCAGCACCCGTGATAGGCCCAGACCAGAACTGGGGGGGGCTCCTGTCCACTTTCTTCAGGGACAGTATCTCTTCTGTTCCCGAGGGACATGGAGGTGGCCTGCTTGTATGAATGCTGGGTTTCCTGCCCTACTCCTTCCCTTTAAGTCTGGCTTTTGTTCTTAAGAGGCTGCCATTCTCCCTACCCACCTCTATCTGCCTAGGAAATGTTGACAGGGAACAGTAGTTCCCCAGCTGATGAATCCTCAAATTTAAGAGACTGGACAAGGTAAAGCTTAAAGACCCAGGACCCTAATCCCAGCTCTGCCCCTTTCTCCTGACTCATTTGTTGTTGGTAATACTGCCAGTGTAGGGAAACAAGCTGGTGCTTATTATTATTATTGCTAAAATTACCTAACTTCTAGAAGTCATTCCCCAGTGGACACAGAAAGGCCTTGGCTACCTTCTGTTTGGGTGAGAAGACCAGGCCCTGGGCCTGCTGGGAAGGCAAGCCCTTCTCAGGGCTGCAGTGTTGGCCTCTGGGCTGTCCCTGTCATAGCAGCTCCCAGTCCCACAGCTGGATATGTCTGAGCAGGTGATCCTGCTTCCTGACGCCAATCTCCCCAACATACTCTTTGGTACCTCCTTTCCCTGGCCAGGCCTTTCAAAGGATTTTGGGTGGAGGTCTTGGGAGTTTTGGGTGCTACCTCTCTGAGCACCCCTTAGTAGGGTCCTGCATTCTGTAGGCCTGGAACTGTTGGTAAAGATTCCTGCCTTGCTGGCCTATGCTGACTGGAGTGGGTCAATGCTCCACAAATCTCTCCATCTTATTTTTAGAAGGTTCTAGAGAGCAGAACAGAGCTGGAATTTGTGGCTGGGGCTGTTTGAATGGGGAGCTATTGGACTCTCAACCTCAAATTTCTCCATCACTTAAAATCCCTTGGGCTCTTACTCTCTAGGTCTGACATTTCAGGTTTTCAGCATCCCTTCCAGAGGGTGGGCTGGGCCCTGAGTCAGTGATAAGGTGTGTAAGTGTAGGAGAAATCATTTATCTTGGGAGAGAGTCAGGTGGGGCACCAAGTGCTCGCCAAGTCCTGTTCCCTGGTTTACTCCATGTCATCTCATTCCATAAAGTAGCTGGGGCCTGCGACTGGGCTGCCTGAATCCGGGCACCAGGGAAGTGAGTTGGAGCTATTGATCCTGGGATGATCTGGCAGCTGCTTCCTTTGCTCATGGAGCCTCTCGCCTTCTCATCACTGCTTCCTGCCTGGGGTGGCTGCAGCCAGCAGCCCAGCTCCTGAGCCCAGTTATTTAAAAATTCAGCCATCACCATGGCAACCTGCATCCTGCTCCATTTCAACCAGAGATACAAAGAAACAGCAAAAGGGAAAGTTTAATAAGATTAAAAAAATTTAAAAAAATGTATCTTATTGACAGGGCCCATCCTTTTTTTTTTTTGAAATGGTAACGTTCCATTTTAGTGACCTTATGGAAGTGCCCTTCATTTCACCCCCTCCTTGGCTTCTAGAGGTCAGAACCTCCGCTGGCTTTCTACTGGGGAAAGGCAGTGTCAGATAAAAGTCTCTCACTTTGGAATAGGGGAAGGTTCTTATCTGACATATGGACTTCTGGAAAGTGTTTGGGATTGGATCAACTCAAGGGCCACTGCAGCTTTTTTTCTCCCTCTGTTTTCCCCACATCAAATCCCAGAGTCTTACAAGGAGCTGGGGAGTTTTTGAAGGTCAAGGACTCCGCAGTGTCTTTTCTATTCTTGGGTGTCTAGCAATTGCTCTCCTACAGTCAGAGGGTGTTTCCTTCGCCACCCTCTGGGGAGCTGGTGCTCTGGTCATGTCAATCCATGGGATTCACATGGATTCCGGAATTTCCCTGACTCAGTGATGGGCTCTTGATGAGCATGTGGGTTTGGACACCATGGGGACAGCCTGGGACTTTTGTCTGATGCTACCAAGAAAAACCCCCTCTTTTGCTGCTGTGGGATTGAAGGCTTGTGCTGCTGGAGACCCCCACCTAGAAGAGGAAGGTCCCACCAGGGTGGGAGCAACAGAGGGAAGCAGGGTTGGAGATGGAGATGAGAAACCAGTGCTAGTCCCCTGAGATTGCACAGGGCCTGGTTGAGTCAGCCCTGAACCCCTGGTTTGTCAGTTTCATGAACAATCTATCTCCTAGTTTCCCCCTTAAATTGGAACTTCTGAGCCCTAACCAGTGACTTGGATGTAACATGCCCCAAGATCTGGCTTTGCAAATGGGCAGGGAGATACCATCCAAGATCACACAGACACATAGACAGGGGGTCAAATGTCAGGGCTCCTGATAACTCCCACAGTCTCTCAACCCCCTTGTCCTTTTCTTACCTGTGTGGGGAGAAAAGATGAGTCTGTCATGGGTGACAGCCCAGTGAATAAGCCTTCCAACCCTGTCCTCACTCTCACCACTGTTCCTTCTCCCTTTCTCTTCTTCTCATCCACCCCCAACTGCTACCTCCACTCCTCACCCCACTCCCCATCTGTATCCCTCAACCCCATAATCTGAGACTGGGTCTCATGCTATATTGACTGAGCCAGCAGGTCACCACTTGCCATTCTTGCCGAATTGCTGACTAAAGTCAACTCCCTGATGAGATAACACCAGGGTCAGGACCAGACCGTGGGTGAGGAATTTCAGCAGCACACATTGCCCTAAGTGTCAGACACAGCCTGTGCTGCCTGTTGCCCAAGAAGATCCCAGGTCATCTATGGCCTTTATCCAGAAGAACACCCACTTCTTGATGCTCCAGAGCATGGATGGAAGTGGCCCCAGGAGTGGGAGAGGCCAGGCCCCTTGCACAGGACACAGGAAGCAGGTATGGCCTGGATCTCTAGTACTGAAATAACTGAGTAGAGCTGGGTCTCAGGCTGCATGGCTGGGACGAATGCCTCAGAGTTCCCATCCCCCACACCCCTAGCAGCATTGGGGACACAGTATTAATGCCCACCTGAGCCTTCACCCTAGTGACATTGATTAGTTGAATAAGGGGGGGGTCATTGGTGTATGGAACAGATAGTCAATATTTTGGTGAAACTAAGGGCTCTAAAATAGTTTATTAATATAAATATGATAACGTAAAAAGGTGAGAAAAATCAAAGGGACGGTTTGCCCTTTTTTGTTGTTTTTAAAAAGAGAAGGTTGCCTCATCTGTCCAATTTCTCTTTCTTTAATTTGTCCTCTGTGGCAGAAAGTGGCTGCAGTGAAGAGTTTTGCCACTAGGGGGCAGGAGCACCAAGGCAAAGAAGGCTGGCCCGCAAAGTGACCGCTCCACGGTACCTAATGAGCCGAGGGTCGGCCTGGGTTCCCAAATCACGGAGCCCTGCGGTTTATCGCCCTGACGATTTCGTTGTGCACACCGTGAGCGCTGTAAATGCTAGTCCGGGATGAGGAATTAAAAAGGGGTTTTGGTAGAAGAGGGTTCTGTGTTTGTAAAACACGGTAAATATTAAGGGCTTGAACGAAAATGTTACCCTTGTGGCTAACAGAATGTGCCTGGAGCGGACCTCAAGCCTGGCTCTCGGGTGCTCTGTGGCCTTGCTTAGGAAGTATAGCCTCTCTGGGTCTAAATAGCCCCTTTCAAGCCCCTTTTAAGACTGACCTGACTGAAAAGTCCCATATGATTCAAAGAATCCCAGTCAAGACAGTAGGGACTAGAGAATCCACTCCCCACCCCCCATTACTTGTCCAGAAAGTTCTACTTGTGGAATGCTTTCACTGGAGTGGGTTCTGTTTCCATTTTAGCTGAGAGGTATTCTTGAACACAGAGACTAAAGACCCTTTGGTGGAGCTTCGGGCAAGTGTTAGTGTTAAGGGAGGCTCTTGACTGTATTTCCATCAGCGTGAGCTTGGCATCCTCGTTCCCTGCCCAGGGGGCCACATTTGGATCTGAGATGGAGAATGGGTCTCTGGGGGAATCAAGTGTCTCTTCGAAAACGGACACTTCTGGGAGTGAGGGACTTCTGTCTGGTCATTCTCCAGTTAGTGCCCAGACTCGACTTCTCTGAGAGACCGGCCCCACCCAGGGATGGAGCTTCTGCCTAAAGCCTGTCTTGTCTACACTCCCCTGTAGCCTGAGCTGAGGGAAGGTGGTGCAGTGGTCACTCCCTCCCGCCTGAGGCAGAGCTCTCTCGCCGATATCGCTCAGATCGGTGAGACAAAAACAACACCGAAACAAACAGCAACAAAACCCTACATAAATAAAAGTCTTCCTTTTCTGGCAGGAACGCTTTCTGGGATTCACATTCGGAATCCCAAATTGAGGAGCGGGTGGGGTCGCCGGAGGCAGGAGAGGCTCCATTTGGGTTTTTCCTCCTCCGGAGAGAACCTCCAGGAAGCCCCTCCCTCAGCGACTATTCCTCCCCCCGCCCCCCCCAGTCTCGCTGCCGATTGATCGACGATGAACGGCAGCTGTCTCGTTTAATGAGCTATTATAAAAGCCTTCAATCTCAATTAATATAGATTAGCACCGTGATTTTCTCTTTCCTCTACGGAAGATTTTAATTTTGAGATAGATTTGAATGGAAGCTCGTTTTTTCTTGAGTGACACTCGCACCACATTTTAAAAAGCTTGGTCATATTTATTTTTAAATTTTATATGTTAATTGTGGTAACATTGGTTTACAGCACTGTGTAAGTTTTAGGGGTACAGGTTCACATCTGTTGAGATGTGTGTTACCACATCCACTACCACGAAAGCCCCCGTGGCCCTCCACCACAGTCCCCTGAGCCCTCCACCACTCCTCACTTTTCTCCCCACCGTCCTCTTCCCCTCTGGTAGCCTCAGTTCTGTAGTCAGGTCTGTTTTGGTTTAGTTTTGTCAGTTCCATTGCTTTTTTTTTTTTTTTTTATATAATCTACCACAGAGGAGTGAAATCATCCGGTATTTGTCTTTCTCCTTCTGACTTCCGGGAGTGAGGGCCTTCTCGCTGGTCACTCAGCATCACCCCCTCCAGTTCCATCCATGTTGCCACAAATGGCAATCTTTCATTTTTTTTTTAATAGCAGTGCCACATTTTTTTAAGGACTGCATAATGTTCTGACTGCCACCCCTTGACCCCCATTTTGCTAGGCAGCTCTCTATCCACCCTACTAGACACAGGCTGGAGACTGCCCTATGTCCCTGTGTTCGGTGGAATCAAGGTGCTCTCTCCAGCCCTTTGCTTCCACAGAGCAGGGGAAATGGCATCTTGCAAACGGTAGGCTGGGACTGGAATTCAGGTCTGTTGATTCCCCACTGTTCCCTGTTTATACTGATGGCAGGCAGGCAGGAAGGCTTCAGACTCTGATGTGCTGGGTTATTTACAGATTATTGAGAAAAATGTTTACTCTCGCACATATTGATATTCTCGTCTGTGCTTCTGCAAGTAAGTGTCCAAAATACTGTCTGCAGCTCATAGCTTATTGGACACGCGGGATCTGACCCTCCTTCCTGGTGCTTAAATCAACATGTGAACCCTCCTCATCCTGTTCTAGGACTGTCCCAAGTCAGCATCCCCTAGGATTGAATCTCCCCAGAGTGACTGCCACAAAGACCTGGCAACCCAGCCACAAGATGGCTAAATGTAAATGTGCAGGTTGTATAGAAGTTTCCTGATCATCTGCTCCTTCCTTTAGCTTATTATCCTGCACTAATTGGAGTGGCAAGGAGACTCGTAGTGTCAAGCTGGGCAGCCCCTCGTGGGTGTATATGTCTGACAGGACAAGCCAAGTGTACACTGCCCTGTGGTCAGCTGAACACTGCCTCCTCTAGTGGAACGGGACCTGCTTTTTAGATAAAACCCACAATCCCCAGGTTTTGATTTCCAGGGAAAATCACTGCAAATCACATCAGTATTGGAAACAACACACATACACACAACCTGGTCCAGGGTTTCATGGAGCCAATCCCCAGGGATCTGGAATTAGGACAAAGAGACACAGTCTAGCCTGTGTCTCCTTTCATTGTCTTACCTCCCTCAAGGGAAGATGAGGGCGGGTAGAGTGATACTGCCAGGGGATTGGGGCTCTGGGCTGTGGGGTCAGGCCCAAATGTGACTTGAAGGGGTAATGATGACACCCCCCCCACCCAAGGGCACAGGTTACCAGGGGGGAGGGGAGTTTCTGATTGCTTGGTCAGTTCTGATGTGGAGCCAGGTTTGGGGGAGTGTTAATGTTTACCAGCTGTGATCTTGGGGAAGTAAATCTCTTTATGGAGAGCCTTAGGATATAGAACAGAGTCCCTAGAAAGTCACAGGTTCAGCTGAAGCCCAAAACTGTTCTGTTGAAATAGTTGCAATGTTTAGGGCCCAAATAGAATTGGAGTTCTGGAGATATGAGGTTCATTTTGAACTTGTGTTAGTAATGGGGCAAGGAACAGGGAAGAATCTATTTGCAAAGTACCAGAGTTTGTTATCTATCATGGAAGGGAGTGATAGCCTCCTTTCTCATCCAATAGAAATTTTCCTAGCTTCTGATGCTACCAGCTCTTTCCTTCTTTCCTTCTTTCTTTCTTTCTTTCTTTCTTTCTTTCTTTCTTTCTTTCTTTCTTTCTTTCTTTCTTTCTTTCTTTCTTTCTTTCTTTCTTTCTTTCTTTCTTTCTTTCTTTCTTTCTTTCTTTCTTTCTTTCTTTCTTTCTTTCTTTCTTTCTTTCTTTCTTTCTTTCTCTGCTCTTCCCTTGGTTAAAAACACTATTGTGCTTTTCCTTCTGTAGCTTGTCTCTGCTTCCTTCTCTGGAAGGTCACCCTTCTCTTGTCATTTAATGTGATGGTTCTTCTATTCTTGTCCTAGCTGCTTTCTTCAGCCTCTGTGATTTCCTCCTAGACAGTAGCTTCAATTCCAACCTGCCTGTATGTACTTCATAGTTCATGTCTGGAGCTATATGTTACATCAACTCCAGAGGCCTGTGTGACATTTCCATTTGGATATCTCAAAGCATGTCTAACTCATTTACAAGTGAATCTGTGGACTATTCACAGTAGCCAAGAGCTTCCAATAACTTAGATTCTCATCAACTGGTGACTAGATAAGGAATATATGGTCTATCTGCACAACAAAATACTACATGGCTATTAAAAAGATGACATCCTGCCATTTGCAACAACATGGATGCATCTAGAGGGAATTTGGAATATGTCATTTAGAAGATGAACATCATAAGCTTGGATGAATATGGGCCAACCTTCCTAATTCCTTAAGTTCTTCCAAGCTCTCGTGTAGTCAAAAAGGTTTTTGTCAGGAGGCAAGGTGGGTCATTCATGTTATTCCTATGCTTAGGATTTCAGCTTTGACCTTGGCCTCTAGTTAATGCCCTGCTTTGAGAAGAATATAAAAATGTCAACATTCATGTAGCACATTCATTTACAAAGCATCCTTATTAACATTTTCTTACTTTATTCTCAGCTAATCATATGAGGGGGTCTCCATCACATTTTTAGGGATCTCATCTGCTGTCTTTAGAACAGTCTCAGATGGTGAATCAGGTCTGATTGTTTATGTTGTGGGAACTGTCTTGAGACCAGGATCGGACCGATTTTAAAGCCTGGCATGGGTTTGATGTGAAGATATGTGACACTTGATTAGTTATGTCTGTCATGACTGAGGAATGCAGCATAGGATGGGGGACCACAGACCTGGAAGGATGTTACTGTAAAATTACTGTATAGTCTGCAGATGTAGGTATAGAAATATTTGTTACCCATGATGCAGTGTACACTAAAGTGGGAAGTAAACCTTAAGAAACTTTTATAAAAATTTGACATTGCTGCCTCATCCAAGTATGTAATTTCTGTATTTTATAAAGTATTGATCTGTGATGAATTGAAAATAAAAACAATCCTAGCCTTTTTCCAGAGAGAACTTGAAAAGCTTTGATCTAAAGAACTGTCATTGACCCCATTAGTATCTTTGAAAGACTTTGAACTTCCTTGGAATTGGGAAGCTTATGAATGCAGCTGAAGTTCTCTCCAAGTCAGCACGTATGTGGACTTACTGGGTATGGGTGTCAGCCAGCTTGCCTCCTCTTGCTTGGCAGTAAGGATTAAGATAATAACTACTCAGAGATAGCCAGTAATGCCTTTCTTGACTTTTATGTTCTTTACTTTTTTATTTTTCTGTAGAACCTTGTATGGAAAGTCAATGAGGTCAGTGAAGAGGTTTATGTCTTTGAAGGTCCTGGATAGTATTGGAGAGGTTGGATTGACTTCAGTAGCCACTGGGGTCCTGTCACTCATCCATTCACTTACTCATTCACACATTCTCATTTGTCTTATCACTAGGCAGTTCTTTGTGGAATGTTACCCATGGGGCTCACAGTTGCAGGCACTGAGGATATGATGGTTATGAGGAAAGATGGATCGCTGCTTTCCTGATACTGACACCTAAGAGAAAGGGAAAGGTACTAAATCAGTAATGTCTACAAGGGGTGATATAAATCCTGGGATGTGCTGATGGAGAACTGTTGGCTGCTCTGAGAATATTTACCAGGGCCCTATTCTAGCAAGGGTGTCTTGAAGACCCCAGGAAGGGACATGTCTGCAGGTGTGGCTGGACCGTGGTGAATGACACAGAGCAATGGACCCCAACTTGATTGTGGGGAGGTGGGCAAGGGATTTGTAGGCTACAAAAAGAGTTTTGCATTTGATTCTACATGTGGTAGAGAGCCTGATGGAATTGCAAATATGATTAAGATGTCCTCTCTGCTTTTGTTCAGGGGACAAAGAAACCTAAGCAATTAGCTAGAATAACATGCTCTGGGTTATTTAAAGGTGTGCATACACACAGAAAGGAGATGATAGGGTTAGGACACTGAGATGACTTAGAAGACAACATTCAACCCTGTCATCCTTTTGCTTGGAATACTTTGTAGCTGACTGTTGTCTTAGAATACACACAAAATCTTTTCAGGTGGCCTCATATCATCCAGTGGCTCTCTCCATCCTCGGATGCTCTTTCCTGCTTTCTCCACTGCAAACAGCCTAACAGATTCTTCTTTAGGTCCTTAGGTACCATACCTTCCTTCCCATCATGGTCTTTTGTTTTCAGTCCTCTCCGTGTTTCCACATCACCCCAGTCAATCTCAGCTTAGATAACTTTAGCATCCCATGGGATCCTATACTCCCTCCTAGCAGTTAGGATAGGTAAAATCCTTCATTTGTATGATTAGCAGTTTAATAGCTGTCTTCCCTGATACAGTAAGCACTTGACTGATCTTGAATGAATCGAATGAATGAGTGAGAATATCCTGTTCTGATTGGAAGGGTGGCAATTCTGTAAGCAGTGGTTGACAGGGTATGTGTATTTGTAATCAAATGTGGAGAAGTTGCCATGATCATTTCATCTCTGTTGATTTTTTTGTTCTCCCAACCACATCTCATAACACAACAAGACTTCCTGATCAATGCCAGGCCTTAGCACTTAGGCAAAGTGAACATCCCAGCTTGATAAAGTGTGCTTCATCCTATCTCTTCATCCTATCTAAGAAAGGCCTTTAACTTTAAGATGCTCAGGACTAAAGATCTTCTTTTGGGGCATGTTGTTTGACAGAGTGACAGGTATGTCGGGAAGTTGGTGACTGGGATGGCTGTTAGGCACAACTGAATTTCTCTCTCAATCTTTTCTGTCCTGTGTGAATGAAGTTTTACTGGACTTTAGTTTTTGGTTGAGGAACTGGGAAAGACAATGTCTGTAAACTTTCCTGTATAAATCATCTACTGCTGTGTAATAGCTTATTCTCAAATTTTGTAGCTTAAAAGAGTGTTCATCAATTACTACCTCTCATGGTTTTTGTGGGGCAGGAATTTGGGACACAGGATCATGACTTTTGTCTATCCTGCAATATCTAGAGCCTCAGCTGTGATGACTTGAAGGCTGAGTGTGGGACTCATAGACTTTCATTTACTTCTGATGGAATTGGAATTGGGTATTTGGGTATGTGAATAGGAACAACCACCTGTGGCTTTTCCATGTGCCTGTGCTTCCTTCCAACATGGTGTCTGGATTCCAAGGGCAAGAGTATTGAGAAAGAGTGACATGTAGAAACTATATCCTTTTTAGAACTTAGGTCTGGACATCACACAGCATCACTTCTGCCACATTTTTAAGGAGAGAACCACTAAAACCTCTCCATGTTAAAAGGAAAGAAATTAGAAACCACCTTTCATAGGCATGTTTTAAAATCACCCTATTCCCTTAAACAAACATGTGGGGAGGATTCTGGAACAAAGATGTATGTTTAAGTATGAAAGAATTGTGTCAGCGGGAATTTCATTTCTGAGATTCTGTAGGACCCTATCCTAGGCATTATTTGGATAGCAGCCCCCATTTCCTATGAGTGAGCTTTTCCAGCTTCTAGAAAACATTTTTACCTTATTTAAATAAATATGGGAAATATTTATGGGAGTAAATATATATAGGAATAATAAATATGGGAAATAAATATTTTTGTTGCAATAAATATTGTGTGTGTGCATCTAAGTGTACGGTGGAATGCCATCCGTGGTTCACTGTAGTCATGGTCCTGGAAATTGGGTAGATTCTCAGAGTTATGTATAAATTTGTGATATTTTAGAGCTTCCCAAAGAGGAAAATAAATAAATAATCCTTGCTAATAGTGAAGAGTTATGTTTAAGGGAAGGTTCTTTGACTGAACTAGTTTAAATGTTAATTTTATTACTCAAGAGGGCACTTTGGAACTCCCTGTCATTATTGAACAATTAAACTGTAGTTCCTTATTAATTTTTACTGCCTTCCTAGGGTAATTAGTGGCATATAATGTGAATTGCATCCCATTAATGAATAGATTTTTTAATCTGAGTGGGCAGAGTCTTTTATTTGGCTATGCAACAAGAGAAAACCTCTGAAAGGAAAAAAGTCGGGTCTTTTCCAGAACAGAGGACCTCCAACACCTCTGTCAGCCTAGGGTCAACCCCGAGAAACATCTAGTCATGCAGCTTTCAGGAAGTCAGATGGCTCCAGCTCATTCCTTGAACTCTGAGTTGACAGTCAGAAAATGAATAGGCCCTTTGGAACAAAGATTTGGAAGTTAAAAGCAGGATGTCAAGATTCCTGAAATCCTAAAGGAAGTTTAACTCTGGAAGACCTAGTGTTTGCCTGACTCTGTACTAGGCAATATAGGTATATTATTTACTGCTCACCATGACTTTATGAGATAGTTGCTTTTATCTCCATTTTATGGACAAAGGAAAGTCATCTCAGGCTTCCGTCTCTCCTCAAGGTTGTTGATAGGCCTCCAGTCTTTGCTGTGTCTATAAAAGCAAGTCTTAGAAAGAAGTTTAGGTAAGTTTTCTTTTCTTGTACTTCAGGGTCTGAGACTAGTTTAACCACTTGACCTTGGTTTCACTTTCGTGGAGCACAGGCTAGGCACCAACCTCCCTGGCGAGCTGCTTACACAGTTGCTGCCACTGCTGTTGTTTGCCTAGCCCTTGCTCTTTCTCATATAAGCCTTGTCAGGGGCAAAGATTTGCCTATTTCAGTGATGACTCATGATTACCTTGTATTGGTCAGTATGATATCCTCCCCTTAGTCTAGTGGCTAAGTGACTATGCAGGGTGAGTTGAAGGAGGAAGTGTTGGTGTTTCTGGGGAAGCATTTCCTTTTCCCTTAAAAAGGGCATATAGGAATAGGACCTGGGAGTGCTGCCCCTTACCTTTTCTCTGCCCCAGTGGGATGGAACTTGGGTGCCTGGAGCATTGAGCTTGGGTAGGGAAATCCATGCAGGGTCGGTGGAACTGGATATCAGAGCTGGATCATGAGGACTTGCTTGAATCACACTAAACTGGAGGCTGCCTTCCCCTGGGCATTTAGTGAACCACCAAAGCAGAGTGGTTTAAGGCCCTGTTATGACTTTATCAGTCCTAGTAGATAAGGGGCACAGCTTGGGAGTAAAGGACACAGTCCACACCCTTGAAGCTCTTCACCATCACAGATGGTGGCAGGAGAGCAAATTGAGTTGCCCGCTCAGCTATGTCCAGTGCCCCTCTCTGATTCATTAAAGAATAGTATTCCTTGCACATTATGTCTTTGCCTGAAAGAATTAAATTCTATATTTGCTTTTAATTTTAACTTCTAATTTCTCAGAGTAAATATGAGCCAGAAAGAGCTGATCAAAGAAACAGCTTCTCCGAGGAGCCTGGCTGTCTGTGGCTGGGGTGGATGAGCTCATTTAGAAAACATTCTGGATTGATAATGATTTCAGTCACAGCAGAGGTAATGAATTTAGAGCCAGTTACCCTGGGAGTGGAGGTTCTATTTGGAGTCCCAGGGAAAGGCTAGAGGCTCTTTCTTCTCTCTCTGCGTGGCAATCTTATTTTTGAGTGGATCAGCATGAGGAATGGTTGATTCACAGTTCAATTTTTTTCTCACACGCAGAAATTTCTGCCCAGAAAGAGGTCATGGAGGGTGGTAGTTAAGAACACCACCTCTGAGATCCTAGACCTGCCTCTTTAGAGTCATATGACCTAGTGTCAGACATGTAACTCAACTGTCTGAGTTTCAGCTGCTTTATCAGAAGTCTGTGGACAGTGTCAGCAGATGAGGTTTCTGTTGGGCCGTAGCAGGACTCTCATAAATCTTCTGATGTGTATGATCATCAAGAGTGAGGAACTGGGGAGTAACTGTGTGTGTGTGGAGGGGGAGAGGGATGTAATGCAGAAAAGACTACTCCCCAAATATGCCACTTTAACATGTGGATTGAGTTATAGATGGCAACCAGGACCCAGTGCACTTAAAAAGGCTTCACCTTCCCTTTCCCTTAATTATCCATGGGAATTTAGGTAGAGGATCTACTCTAGAAAGCAGCTACCACCTGTGTTAATCACAAAGAATATGAGTGGTAGATTTGGGGAATTTAGTAAGATTTGTTTGTTCAATTCCCTTTGTCTCTGCATCACATGGGAAATGTTTGTTTACCAAATATTTGTTTTTTCCATCTTCTCACAAATTGCTTTCCTCCCCTTTGAATTCCTCAAATTCTGCTCCATTTTCTACATCACAATGGCATGTAAACCCCAATTGCCTAACTATCAGGAATTTCCATGTCTTTATGGAATTCCCATAAATACAAAATTAAATTGGTTTCTCTCCTAATAATCTCTCCTATGTCATTTTAATTATTAGACCTGTCAAAGAACATGGAAGAGGAGAAAGTGAATTTGGGGAAATCATAAAAATGAAAGCATCCTGGACAGGTGAGCGATGTAATGTCAGTGAAGGTGGAGATAAATGAAAACAAGCCAAATCTGCCAAATGTGTTAGTGAATGGGTATGTAGGGTGTTCCAAGGAGGTATGGAGACTAATTGTGTTTTCCTGCCTAAGTATTTGTCTTGTGGTACTACCAGGATCCTCCCCCATAGGAAAAGCTTCCCGTTTAAAGGAGTTCAATCTCTACCCAAAACATGTTAACCATAAATAGATGTTTTTAACTATCAAGTTTCAAGTTCACAGGAGGAATTGACATCTTTATCCTGCTGTTGGATACATATTATAGGATCAGTGTTTCCCCACAAAAGGTTCAGTTAACTTTTTTCCAAGATGTCCATTCCAAAACTTTCCTTACATTATTTCATCTTGGTATGTGAAACTAAGTGAACTGAGGATTTGTGAACCTCAGGCAAAACTGTCAGCAAAGCCTTGAACAATGTAATTCCCTAGTTTTGGGGATTGCTCCAGAAACAAACTTTATTGGCAGAGCAACATCTAGAGGAAGGGTTTGTCAGATGAATTCATCTCCATTTTGTCATGTGAAACTCCTTCAACTCAACACCCCAGCCCAATCCCATTCCTTAAATAATAAAAAAAAAAAGCCCCAGTCTGTCCCATTTACTGTAGAATTTACAGTTATGTAAATTCTCTGTGCAAATATTGTGAAATTTGATTTTTTTCTCCTGCCAATCTGTCTGATTTATTTTTTATTTTATTTTTAAAATAAAATTGCTCACACACATTATTTTTCATCATTGTCTACTCCAAGGTTCTCCCACCACCTATGAATCATCTTAATTTCTTGTGCCCATCCCTCCTCTGATTTTACCCTCTCTCCCCTCTTGTTCTATGCTTTCATTCTGCTAATAGTTTAAAAATTTCCTTATTCTTTTGTTTGCTTGTTTTGCCTATATCCTATATATAGGTGAGATCATCCAGTATTTTTCTTAATCTTTCTGGATATTTCTGCTAACATGATTCCTTCTAGGTCTATCCATGTTATCACAAATGCATCAAATTTGTCTTTTTTGATTGATGAACATTCCATTGTGAACATATACCATAATATTCCATTGTGAACATATACATATACCATGACTTAATCCATTCATGTTTGGGGCATTTGGGTTATTTCCATATCCTGACTATTGTAAAGAGTGCTGCAATGGATATCCGAGTACAAGTGAAGTGAAAAGCCCAGTCGAAAAATGAGAAGAGGTAAAAAGAAACTTCTCCAAAGAGGAAACATAAATGACCAACAGGCACATGAAAAAATGCTTAGCATCACTTATCAGGTAAATGCTAATCAAAACCACAATGAGATACCACCGTACACTGGTAAGAATGTTCCATATCAAAAAAATAGGCAACAACAAGTGCTGGCGTGGATATGGAGAGAAAGGAACACTTTTACACTGCTGGTGGGAATGCAAACTGGTCCAGCCACTATGGAAAGCTGTGTGGGGGACCCTCAAACTTCTGAAAACGAAACTACCATTTGATCCAGCAATCCCACTTCTGGGAATCTATCCAAAGGATACAAAAATGATACTCTGCTGATATTAATTTGTTTGTTTGCCTCAGAAGCATTCCCCTCAACCCAAGAATATCTTAGGAAAACATTTTAGTAGGACAAGAGCCCTGAAAATGTTCATATCCTTTGACTTAGCAATTTCACCTTCAGTAAATAATTCTAAGAAAATAATTCTAAGAACTATGATTCTGAGAAACTTGAATTAATATGTTTTTTAATACTGTGTTGTAAAGGAAAGAACTGTCCAGTAGATTCTTATATTCTTGGTGAATGTGTCAGTGAAATACCATGTTGCCATTAAACAAATGAACATTATGGGAAAACTGAGATGACATTTAAGACAGATACAGAATAAAGCACAATGACTCTATACTCCTAGGATTTAAACCTGCTCCAACCACTTTCTAATTGTGTAATGTTGAACAACTTGTATAACCCTGGTGTCTAGGATTTTTTGTTTGAAGATAGGGACGAAAATAATAACTGCTTTTGGGTTTGTTATAAGCCATATAACACTTGAAAACCAGTAGGGCAGTGACAAGCACAGGGTGTTTTATCTACTAAAGGGAAAACTATGAGAACAAGTTTCTGAGATGACATAAGCAAAGTCTTTTATAGTTTGTGTGTTACAGATGAATATTTGGACTTTTGGGACTTAGTAATAGTGTTACAAATCTTGTGTTATAATAGTCTCACAGCAAAATTTTATTCTTGACTTTGGGACTGCAGTCACGGAAAACACATTCAAGGAACACTTGAGCTACTGTGACAGGAGAAGGAGGGTGCAAATTTATAGGAGCAAAGGAGTGGGATTAATTTTGTTGTATGCAAATGAGGGCTTAACCAGTGCAGTTCTGATTGGTGCAGTTTGCCAAGCTGAGATTGGCTGAACTTCAATCAGGGCCATGGCGTGCCTGTGTGGTTTCATTTTCTTCTGGTCTGTGCGATGTCTGCACAGGCTCCAACTTGCCTGGATACTGGCGCCTCCCAGAGACTCCACCCCCACCAGTCTTCTAGCCCCATTTGTTTGTTGCTTAGACTGGGATGGCTCCATGTTCCTTCTCTTTTGTAGTTTGTCATTTCAAAAAGACAAAGGAAAAAAGAAGAAAAATGTGCATATGCAAGGAAAACGGAATGCATTTATCCAACAGTTATTTATTGAATATCTACAGTACCAGGTTCTGGAATACAGTGAGAGATACAAATACAAAAGAGATAAAAATACCTGCAGAAGAAGCATTTACAGGTTAGAGGAGAGCCTCATTACTATCAACTGTGTTTAAAAAATAAAGATGCTGGGAACCCATCCATCCCCAGAAAACTGAGTCTGCAGCTGCATGGATAGATGACCTTGAAGCAGAGGAATGCTTACAGGGGAATAGGAACTGAGGTTGGACCTAGCTAGATCCTTCTTCAGCACGTGTTCCAGATCATTGTGTCATGTAGGATTAAATTCTTGCCTTGAAGTAGAGCTTTCAAGGTTCTTGCTCATGGGCTTGTTACACCTCAGAAAATGGGTGCAGAAAGCAGCAGGTAGTGCTGGAAGACTCATATTTTTGCTATGTTGTTGCTTTTAACTTTTTATTCTGCTTCTGTAAGTCTGCTTTGCTATAAAAGCCCCTCTCCCCTGAAGGACACCACTGTTCTTTCCCCTGAGGTTGTGCCAGGAAGGGACAGTCCAGGCCTGTTAATAGACTCATTGTTAATTAGACCTGAGACTTGGGTCTGTGTCTAGGGGGTACCTCACAACAGCCTCACTTTATGTGACACAGTATTGTGCAGCAGGCTTTGGTGGGTAAACCATGAAACAGTGGTTGGGGAGGGGTGCGGACTGGTTTTAGTAAAATTGTTTCCTTATGGTTTGTAAAAATTCAGCACTAAACAAGATTTATTTTATAATTAGAAAAAAGTAAACATTATGTATAAATATTCAGCAGCTATGCCTGTCCCCTCTCCCTAGCACAATGCCCATTTCTTCCATATTAACAGAGATGCATGCATAGACTTCAGATTAGGAAAGGACTCTGGGTGGTGGGTGGTGGAGCTGAAACTCACAGAGAGCTGCAATTTCACAAAAAGAAGGTGGGAAATTTCTTACTCAAATACTTTACTTTTGTTTCAACATGCTCCAGGGCAGCCTCTCCAATGCAAAGGGACCTCTTTAAAGATGCATTTCATTTGCTTTCTTTTTTCCAGCAAGTTCTCCTGACCTTGAGATATATCCAGTGGCTCTAGTAATTGGTGCAGTTTTCAGAGTCATTTGTATGGACACTGTGCAATGAAGAAGCAGGGGGAGAAATCTCCACAGTCATCCTGTGCTTGTATTAGGTGAATTTATATTTTATGGGTTTTGGTCAGATTGATTTTTGCAAAACACCCTGGGGTGTTTGAAATATGAAAGTTCTTGTAGTGCGGGTCTCTTGTTTGCATTTACAGGAAAAATAAAAAGAGGAGAAAAATTTACTCTCTTTTCTGACAAACTCCCTCTTCCCCAGGAGTGTGGTAGGGAAGGAGATGAAGGACTTCCCACAAGAGAGAAAATAAGAGGCAGGGACATCACAAATCAGAGCGAGAAGCTGCTCGTGATTAGATCTGCAGGTCTGCACCATGAATATCTGCATCAGGTGTGGGCTGCACATTTCAGGTACAAGGGAGGAGGTCTCATCAAAGACACAGGTTAAGATAAAAACAACAGCTATGAAAGGCTTTAATTAAAGGCTTTAATGAACTTAGATATTATATGTGCATTGGGTTTCAATGATGTATTCCTAAAATGTATATTGCTATGTCATATTGCATCAATTAAAAAAATGCACAAGGTTTTAAAATCTCGGAACTCTTGTATAAGTGGGCTCTGTGGTTTTGCCATAAATTCATTCTAAGGCACTTGCTGATTTGGGCTGATTTTAGTATTATGTGGATATATAGGAGTACCTGCAGGCTTGGTTATATAATTTGTGAAGCATATCTCGCTCAAACTCAAATGAAACCAAACCAAACCAACCAAAAATGCCCAATTTTTATTGTGTTATTGATTTTTATGCCTGGATACTTTTAGTATGCTGCCTTTTGGTAAAGATGGGCATAGTCTATGCATAATGCTATATCTTACTTCTGAGCCTGACACTGACCTCCTTAATCAATTATAGTCCTTTCTACTGCTGAGGTCAGATGTCCTCACTCAGTGCTTATCTGAGCAGAACCCCCACCCTGGGTTCTTCTAGGCTAGCAAAAAAATGAAACAAGCATCAGACAAAT
The DNA here is from genome assembly GCA_004024945.1 of Uropsilus gracilis. NCBI lineage: Eukaryota > Metazoa > Chordata > Mammalia > Eulipotyphla > Talpidae > Uropsilus > Uropsilus gracilis. The sequence continues at coordinate 197,992 of PVHY01000414.1, forward strand.
TATAAGAAAAAAAGCCGAAGAGAAGTCTAATAATAACATACCTACCTCCTGTGTACATGGGAGAGACCCAGCACAATTGAGAAATAGTCCATGTGGTTTCAAAAGTGGTTTTAAATAGTTTAGCTAAGACAAGGAAGGTTGTGGGAAGAAAGGAGAAGTGCATTAGCGAGTTTACCCATGGGAGGCACAGCAAGCAAAAGATAGGCAGATTAAATTCTGCTCTCTCCATGAAAAGATGAGATTAGATACTTTTTATTTAATTTTTAAAATTGATTATATATATTTTTCCTTACTTTATTGTATACTCCAAAGTTCTAGGAGATTAGCTCTTTCTGGGGGATACCCACATTAATATCTTTATCTAAAGAAGCCTCCACCCACCCTTCCCCAATTATATTAGCCTCTTGTCAAAAGTAAATGTTTTGGGTGGCAGATTTTTGCTCCCATATGTGCCTCAACAATGTGACGTATTGTCTGAGGCAGAACATGGTTTTGGGGTTGGCATTAGGCATTCACAGAGTTGCTAATTAACCTAATATTGTAAGACTTGCCCTGCTTCATAATATTTTCCCCATAAAGTCACTTAGGTCCCTGAATTTCTCACCATTACAACCATTGTTTTTGAGTAAAGCACAGTTGCAAACACAAACTATGTCTGCTGCTGCTCTAACTTTAGCTCCTCTGTGCTTTGTCTTGTAATAGGCCCCAATAATACATTGCCCCCCTCACTATAAGTGCAGGTGTGACCTTAGAATCTTCCTCAACACAGTTTCATAGCTTCAACCAATAGGTGGGTGCTTGTGTGGACCTGGGAAAGTATTTGACTCCCTTGGGTGTCTGGGACTGAGGAGCCAAGGCATCTGCCAATAAACCCTGCTTATGAATAATCCTGTCAGATCAGTATCTTCAGGAGATGGAAGAATAAGACCAGGTGTCCCCTGGTCTGGGACATAAACCTGTGCTGGTTTGTCCTCAGTTTCTGTTTCTAATAAGACATTTAACATGCTGTCTTCTCAGACAAGCCTTTTCACTTGCTTCACTACATTTTGTCTTGGCTTTCCTGTGTTCCCCAGTTACAGGGTTACCCCTACTTGACATACCCTACCTCTTCTACACCCATGTGATTCTTGCTATTTTTAAAGACATGGTTCCTGCACCATCTCTTTTTTGCAAATCCTTCCCCCAATACTGATAAATGATTTCTCTAGGGTTTAAACTCCCATGGCATTTAAACTCATTCCACTCATTTGCCGGCAAATATCTTCCCATGAAAGTTTAGTTTTCTTTTACTGATTGTGTGCTTTTTAATGTTTTTTTTTTTAATTAAAAAAATTTTTTTTAATAATTTAAAAAAATTTTTGTGGGAAGAAAACAAGTTACATAGAAAAAATAATATATTATTTACTGATGTGTGATTTAAAAGTTTCAAATACCACTGGCATGGCAAACATCAGATCCAGTGTACTAATTATTATTTCTGGGAATGTATAATGGGGAATAGTATAGAAGAGATACCCACAGAGAATGTCAACTATCTGTGATGGTTGTTCTTTTTTTTTAAATTTAATTTAAATCTTTTAAATTTGCATATGTATGTGTATTTTTATTTATATTACATTATTGCATTATTGTGTACCCTGGGGCTTTTCTACTTTACTAAAACCTGTTAACCATCCTGATCTTTTGTGCTCTTCACCTTCCCCGCCTTCTTCCCTCTCCTTCTCTCTCGCTCCATTGTTCAGTCCCATTGTTGTTTTTATTTTTTCTTGTTCGTTTGTTTTTCCCTATATCCATCATACAAGTGAGACCATCCTGTATTTCTCTTTTTCTTTTTGACTTATTTCTGCTAATATGAGTCTTTCTAGTTCCATCCATGTTGTGAATGACATGTGTTTGTCCTTCTTGATTGATGCATAGTATTCCATCGTGTATATGTACCACATTTTTTTTTTAGCCAATAATCTGTTTTGGGGCATTTGATTTGTTTCCAAATCTTGGCAATTGTAAACAGAGCTGCAATGAACATGTGCATACAAGTGTCCTTTTGAATTAATGTTTTCATGTCCTCTGGGTAGATTCCCAGTACTGGGATTGCTGAGTCAAATGGTAATAATTGTTTGAGGGTCCTCCACTCAGTCTTCCATAGTGGCTGGACCAGTTTGCACTCCCACCAGCAGTGTAAGAGAGTTCCTTTTTCTCCACATCCATGCCAACATTTGTTGTTGTCCATTTTATTTATATGGGCCATTCTTACTGGTGTAAGATGGTATCTCATGTGGTTTTAATTTGCATTTCCCTGATTATTAGTGATGTGAAGCATTTTTTCACATGTCTATTAGCCATCTGTATCTCCTCTTTGGTGAAGTGTCTGTTTAGTTCTTCTCATTTTTGGACTGGGTTTATTGTTCTGTTTTTGTTGAACTGTAGGAGCTCGTTGTGAATCTTTGTTATCAGACCCTTGTCACTTGTCTGCAGGGCAAACATTTTCTCCCAGTCCGTTGGGTTTCTTTTTGTTTTGTTTGTTGTCTCTTTTGCTAAACAGAAATTTTTAGTTTGATATAGTCCCAGCTGTTTATGCTTTCCTTCATTTTTTTGCTGGCCATAGTTGTTTCCCAGAATGGATTTCTGAGGTGAAATTCAAGAAGGGTTTTGCCCAGGTATTCTTCTATGTATTTTATGGTTGCAGGTCTCACTTCCAGGTCCTTTATCCATTTTGAGTTAATTTTTGTACAGGGTGTGAGGGTGTTATCCTGGTCCATTTTTTACATGTTTTGATCCAGTTTTCCCAGCACCATTTACTAAAGAGGCTATCCTTGTTCCAGGGTATATTTTTGCCTCTTTGTCAAAGATTAGTTGATCATATATGTGTGGTTTTATTTCTGGGTATTCAATTCTGATCCATTGGTCTGTTTGTCTGTTTTTGTACCAGTACCATGCTGTTTTAAGTATTATGGCTTTGTAGTACAGTTTGAAGTCTGGAATAGTAATGCCTCTGTTCTCTCTTCTGTTTGTCAAAAGGGTTTTGGCTATTCGGGGTCTTTTGTTGTTCCATATGAATTTCAGTAAATTTTGTTCTGTCTCTTTAAAACATGTGATTGGGATCTTTATTGGAATTGCATTGAATCTGTAGATTGCCTTTGGTAGTATGGCCATTTTGATAATGTTGATTTTTCCGATCCATGAATAGGGAATGTCTTTTCATTTTTTAACATCATCTTCTATTTCTTTTAAGAATGTTTTTTAGTTTTCTTTGTACAGGTCTTTTATGTCTTTTGTTAGGTTTATTCCCAAGTATTTGATTTTCTTTGGTGCAATGGTAAATGGGGTGTTTTTTTTAATTTCTTCTTCTTCTGATTGATTCTTTGCATATATGAATACTGCTGATTTTTTTTGTGTTGATTTTGTATCCAGCTACCTTACTGAATCAGTTTATTATTTCAGTCAGCTTTTCTGTTGATTTTTCTGGGTTCTCTACATAGAGTATCATATCATCCGTGTATGATGATAACTTTATTTCTTCTTTCCCTATTTGGATTCCTTTTATGTCTTTCTCTTGCCTTATTGCCCTGGCTACGATTTCCAGAACTATGTGGAAAAGGAGTGGATAGAGTGGGCATCCTTGCTTGGTTCCAGACCTTAATTGAAATGGTTTCAGTTTTTCCCCATTGAGGATGATATTTGCTGTGGGTCTGTCATATATAGCTTTTATTATGTTTAGGTATGTTCCTTTTATACCAATTTTTTCCAGGGTTTTCATCATGAAAGGATGCTGAACTTTATTGAATGCTTTTTCCACATCTATTGATATGATCATATGATTTTTGTTTTTCTCTTTGTTGATGTGATGGATTACGTTGATTGATTTTTGGATGTTGAACCATCCCTGTGCCCCTGGGATGAATCCCACTGGTCATGATGGATGATCCTTTTTATGCATTGTTGAATTCAGTTTGCCCGGATTTTGTTTAGAATTTTTGCACCTGTGTTCATTAGGGAGATTGGTCTATAGTTCTTTTTCTTTGCACTATCTTTGTTTGGTTTTGGAATTAGTGTAATATTTGCTTCATAGAAGGTATTTGGTAGCTTTCCTTCTTTCTCAATTTTTTTGAAAGAGTTTTAACAGTACCAGTGTTAGTTCCTCTTTGAAAGTTTGGTAGAATTCATTTGTGAAGCCACCTGGACCTGGGCTCTTGTTTTTAGGGAGAGTTCTGATAACTGCCTCAATTTCACTGCTTGCGATTGACATGTTTAAGTTTTCTATTTCTTCTTTGTTCAATGTTGGATGACTGTATTGTTCTAGGAATTTGTCCATCTCTTTCATGTTGCTGTATTTGTTTGCATATAGATGTTCATAGTAGCCTCTAATTATCTTTTGGATTTCTGCTAGGTCTGCTATAATATCTCCCTTTTCAATTATGATCCTGTTTATTTGAGTTTTCTCTCTTCTTTGTAAACCTTGCAAGGGGTTTATCAATTTTATTTATCTTTTCAAAGAACCAGATTTTGGTTTTGTTTATTTTCTTGATGGTCTTTTGGTTTCTATTTCATTAATCTCTGCTTTTATTTTTGTTATTTCTTGTCTTCTGCTGGGTTTTGGATTTTTTTTTGTTTCTCTTTTTCTAAGTTCTCAAATTGGGAGATTAGAGTATTTCTTTGGGCTGTTTCAATTCTTTTTAATTGGGTCTGTATTGCTATGAACTTTCCTCTTAATACTGCTTTTGCTGCATCCCACATTTTGGAACATTGTGTCATCATTGTCATTTGCCTCCATGTAGGTTTTAATTTCCTCTTACCCAGTGATCTTCCAGTTCAGTCTCCAGGTAGTGTTTTGTTTTCATTGTTGATTTCTAATTTGATGCCTTTATGATCGGAGAAAAAGGTTGGTATTATTTTAATCTTTGTGTATTTATTCAGGTTTGTCTTGTGACCTAATATATGATCAATTTTAGAGAATGAACTGTGTGCATTTGAAAAGAAAGTGTATTCTTTTCCTTGGGAGTGTAGTATCCTGTATATATCTATTAGGTCCATTTGGTCTAGCTCTTCCTTTAAAGGTTTTGTTTCTTTGTGTAGTTGCTGTTTTGTTGATCTGTCTTTTGTTGAGAGTGGTGTGTTAAAATCTCTTACCACATATGTATTCTCATCAATATTTGATTTCAGTTCCACTAGTAGTTGTTTTATGAATTTTGGTGCTCCCTCATTAGGTACATATATGTTGATTATTGTTATGTCTTTTTGGTGGATTGACCCTTTAACCATTTAGTAGTGGCCATCTTTATTTTTTGTGACTTTGTTAATTTGAAATCTGCTCTGTCTGATACAAGAATGGCAACTCCTGCTTTCTTGTGGGGGCTGTTTGCTTGCCGTACAGTTTTCCAGCCCTGCACCTTTAGTCGATACTTATCCTTAGAGATCAGATGTGTTTCTTGGAGGCAGCAGAATTGGGTTCTGTTTTCTGATAGAGTCTGCAACTCTTTGTCTTTTGATTGCTGAGTTTAGACCATTGACATTTAGGGTGATTATTGATGTTTGCGATTCTAATGGTTTCCTGGTGTTCATGTTGGGGTTTATTTATTTATTTTGTATTTGTTCTTCTTATGGTTTTGGTCTTGAGGCCTCCTGCAAAATTTCTTGGAGTGGGGGTTTAGTGGTAGCAAATTTCTGGAGACTTTGCTTGTTGGAGAAGTTTCTATTTTTTCCTTCATAGAGGAAGGATAGCTTTGCAGGGATGAGTATTTTTGGCTGGCACTTTTTTCCTTGGAGTTTTTGGTATATGTGACTCCATTCTCTCATTACCTGGAGTGTCTTTTCAGAAAAATCTGAGGTCAGTCTAATGGGTTTTCCTTTGTAGGTTATCTGTTTCTTTTCTCTAGCCATTCTCATTACTTTTTCCTTATCTTGAGTTCTTGGAAGTTTTACGATGATGTGTCTTGCTGTGGCTTTTCTTTCATTAAAGTAGATTGGTGTCCTTTTGGCTTCCTGTATGTCTATTTTCATTTCTTTCTTCAGATTTGGAAAGTTCTTGTCCATTATTATATTGAAAAGCCTTTCAGTTCCCATGACTCTCTTCTTTCCTTCTGGGATTCCTATTACTCTTATATATATTTTTTTTCTTTAAGGAATCTGATATATCTCTGAGCTTTCTTCAGTTTCTCTCTCTCTTTTTCTTTGCCCTATCTATTTCTGTATCCTCAAGTGTGCTGGTTCATTCTTCTATTTCATCTTATCTGCTTCCATGGCCTTTTTGTGCATATTTGAGCTCATCTATTGCAATCCTTAAATCTTGAGTCTCTTTCAATTTCAATTTTAGGGATTCATTTACATTCTTCAGTTTGTTGATTAGGTTATACATATTGATGCATTCTTTTTTATATGTTTCTACTTCTTAAATGTTTCTATCATTCTGTTGTCCTTTTTTTCTGATTCTTCTCTTATTTGTTGTAGTGCATTTAGCATGTTGATGTTGGAATCTTTGTCTGAGATACCCATCGTTTCTTCAATGTTTTCCTTGGTGTTTTCTGGAGATTGTATTTTCTTTGGTGATGATGGATTATTTCCTGACGGACTTGCTTGCATGTCTACAGTTTTTCTCCTTACTGTGTTTTGCTTTCTAACTTGTTCTACATATTGAGAAACCATGGATCTGGTGTTGGTTGGCATGCTGGTAGCAATGTTTTCCAGGTTGAAAGTAGATCTGTAGTTTAGTTTAGTGATTTGCAAGCAGCGCCGGTGCCAGTGACTTCTGGCATCTCACTCGGGTAGGGGAAGGGTCGGGAGGGTTCCCCCAGGAAGCTGACTGGAGGGTGTGGCTCTCCGGGTCTGTGTTGAAGGCAGTGTGCAGATGGGTCCCTCCCAGAGGCCTGGTGCTGGTGCCAATGACTTCCGATGTATCTGTTTTTTAATGTTTTGTCACTGTATAGTGGACATTGTTAGTATGGCTTGGGCTTTTGTCTTCCCTTGTGTGACTGTATATTTTGGACAGCAACTGTTTGTCTGTTGAGGGCCAATAGGAGGAGAAGATGTGGATGGAAGTGAAGTGAACCTCATTTCATCTGCTCTGCACTCTCAATGAAACCTCTCTCTGTGTTCATTTGAGACCTTTAAATAAGATCCATCCATGGACTAGGATCTCTGTGAATTTTTGCTTGAAGAGCTACTACATTCTTGAGAAATACTGAAAGGGAAGATGTGGGGAGTGAACCACTAACCTCAGACAGTGAATGTTAGTCCTGGAGGAAACCTTGCTTTTGGCTGTTTCTGTGCTCACAGAAAATTTTGAAGATATTCAATATCCAAAATATTGGATATTCAGTATTCAAAATCATTTAATCTTGAGTCCTACCATGAGACTAGAGTTATATTTTATCAAATCAGCTTGTTCCACTGTTATTCAATGAACTCAGATTGGGTGTTGGAGTAAAGAGAATTTATTCTGTATATTTGAAGTGTTTCTTAATAAACTATAAAAAAGAGCTTCAGCACTACATAAAAATGATAAAATTTTATTGTTTAAAGCCGAGAGGGGATAAATAACAGAAATCAAACTTGAAACTTATTTTTCTGAGTTTTTTCTATATATTTCCAAATTGTAAAATGATGTTTGATTAGAAGTGATTTTCCTTAATTACAATATCAATGTATTTGTATTTTTAATTTTATTTAGTGAATATATTCATAACACATGCATACAAATCTTTAATGAAAAGCTGCCGAGAATCATTGAGCATATCTGTGATCAGTTCTTTTTTATGGCAATGGACTCTAAGGCATAACTTATTAAGAGCAGAAAGTTTTATCAATAAATTGAAATCTCCGAAAGGCAAAGGACTTGACTAATCCCCAAGTTTTGATAATATAACTTGAAAAAAAATGAGTTAAATCTTGTACATCCTAGTGTGTCTGTACCCATTTCCATAGCTAAAAGGTAAATATCTGGGTATTAGAGACTTAGCTTCAATTCTGGTTGGATGAATTCTTAGACTGTATCAAGTCCCACAGTCCTCATCTGTAGATGAAGAGGTTGGATGAACTGTGGTTTTCAAACTATCATCTGTGGTACCTTAGTGCTCCCTGGGAAGGGCAAAAAGATAGGTCTCATTTACAACCTCTCCCACTAGGGTGGCTTGGTTTTTCATTACTGTTTTTTGTTTTTCAGTAATTACCATTAAGAATTGATTTGGAAGCTGGACACGGTGGCTCATGCCTGTAAGCTTTAGCTTATGAAGTGGCTGGGGCTAGGGATTGTGGTTTGAGTCCCACTCAGGGCAACACAGTGAGAGTAGTCCCAAAAAATAGTGGGGCATGGTGGCATGTACCTGTAATCCCAGCTACCTGGGAAGCTGAGGCTGGGGATTGCTTGAGTCTGTGGTACCCTGGGCAATGTGAGCCTGTGGTTCCATGGGCAAAAATAGTGAGACCTAGCCTCAAAAAAAAAGAAGAAGAAAAAAAAAGAAGGCCGGGCATGGTGGCTCGTGCCTGTAAGCTTCAGCCTATGAAGTGGTCAGGGCCAGGGATCGCAGTTTGAGTCTCACCTGGGGCCTGTAGCAAGACCTAGTTCCAAAAAAATAGCTGGGTGTGGTGGTACATGCCTGTAATCCCAGCTATCTGGGAAGCTAAGTCTGGGGATTGCTTGAGTCTGTGGGCAGGGGACCCCGGGCAACGAGAACCTGAAGTTCCATGGGCAAAAACAGCAAGATCTAGTCTCAAAAACAAAAACAAAACAAAACAAAACAAAACAAAAAGAATTGATTTGGGAAAAATGGACTTAATATCTAAGTTATTGTTTGACCTTCAAAAATTCTGTGTCCAGTTTTTATTCCCCAGGGTTGTTTCAGTGAATATAAAATAACTTAATAATTTTATTGGCTAAAACAATGGAAGGAAAATTTTGTGAACAATGACCAGTGTTTATGGGCTACCATTATTGTATTAAAATCTTTAAAATTATTTTATGTATTTCTCATGACAATCTTATGAGATAGTTTCTACTATCATCTTTGTAGAGAAACATTTATTTATTTTTTTATTTCTCTCAAGACAGCATAATTTTATTACAATTTTTTTTTCTCATGCTGTTTACCTGGAATGGTGACTAAGTGTCTATTAAAACTTCATTTTTGTGGAGAAAGTGATAATTTAGTAAGAAGGGCAGAAAACCCACTTCTGTCTCCCACTGAATGATGGGAAATTAATAGTAGGATCTTAGGGGGTGCCAAGGTGAGCCCACCAAGGCAGCAAACTGGTACCTGTGTTTTGGTGGTTCCCTTGGGTGATGGTTCCCACTTCTTTCATAGTAAAAGGTTCTTGCCACTCCTTTGGATTCAATTCTGTCATAAATTTTCCTTGGAAAATGCTATCATAAATTATAATACTATACTAGTTGGTGGTAGAAATTAATGTTAGAATTAGTTTATAAGACCTGGTTCCAAATCCCTTAAAGATTTAATGTTTATGGAAAGCACTGATAGCAAATCAGATGGGCAAAACCATCTTTTCAATCCCCCCTTAATTCCTTATCTCTCTATGCCCCTCAACCTTCTTCATTCTCTCTCTTTTAAAAAAAATCTTTGTTTTTTAACCTGTCTTTCAATATCTGTCTCACCGTTTCTTCCCTGCCACTCCAACACACACACACACACACACACACACACACACACACACACACACACACACACACACACACACAATTTCCAGATTACTCTGTTTAAGAGTGCATAGGCACAAAGATAATCTTGATTCAGAGGTAGGTGTCATGAGATAATTATAGGTCTTTGACTAATTTGCTCAACTTTTCTAAGGTTAGAGAGAGAGAGAGAAAGAGAGAAGGAAGAGATTTTAAAGCAACTTGAACTGGGCACATTACTCTTAAGTGGAACTATGATGGTATTTTAAGTTACAAAGTTTTCAAAGTTGTCATTCTGGCTCCTATGGACAAAACCTCCATGTGCTCTGGTAGGTTTTGCTCCCTGTACCCCCACCACCTTAACTCTCTAGTTCATTCCACCCAAGAGAGTTGAAAGTCCCCTAAGTGAAAGTTTTAAATAGCCTCAGGAAAACATAGCCAGTTGTGTTCTTAGATCTGTGCTCTGGAGGCTGCCTTACACATTTAACCCACAGGAGATTGAGGACTCGATGAATTGAACAGCAAAGTTAATTTCCAAGTTTCACATTCTATTTTCTCCTGCAGTGATGGTCAAGATGTATATTACATCTAAGGTCATGGTTCTAAATGGGTTTCTATCTTCAGCATCCAGGGAACCTCTGATAGAATACCTCTCTTGGAAAAAGAGGTGAGTTATACTGGAAGATTTGAGGGGGAAATTATGCAGCCAGGTGCTGAAGCTCAGTCAAGGGCAGTATTTCTGAATGCTCCCTCCATGGCACAATTTATTTCACCAGCATTTCCAACATGGTATCTATAAGTAAGAGAAGGCAAAGAGAGAGTGACTGGGGTTTCCCGGAGACTGGGAAAACAGCTTTGCTTAAGTTCTCTTAAGAATCAGTGTGGTCAGGGGGTGAGACCCCTAAATCTGATGCCAGAACCATAAGTAAAGCAGCAAAACAACAGAGATGGGATTGGAGAAGACAGCCTCCAATGAGAAAGCATGGAAAGACTACTAATTAAAATAGACTGGGTGCCCAACACAAACTTAAGGCTGAAAACCTACCATCAAGGCTCACCTGGTTCCGAGAACATAATCCTTTGCCCAATGAAAGAACACTACCACAGGAAAGAAAGAGATGAATGAACTTAACACGGACTAGCAAACAAAGAGTGGGGTGTTAGAGAATGGAGGGGGCACCTGAGGAAGGGAGGTGGGGGAGATATCCCAAAAACCATTTACTGTGGATGTAATTTAAAGAATAATAATAATAAAAGAATCAATGTGCTGATTTCCTGGGCATATATACTGAGGGGATGGGTTGAGTTGGTGATCCTACTGTAAGGTTTGGCAGGATATGCTGTGAGTGCCAACACAGACATGGATTTATTAAGGTATAGTTATTAGTTTTTACCTTTTCTTTGATTTTCTGGGCTCACTTTCTTGTGGCCTCAATGCAAGGGTCAAGGGACTCATCTCCGCTATTCTGGATTACAGGGTTTGGGTGGCAGATATTAAGCACTGCCTTCTCTTCTGCTCCCCAGAAGCAACATCCACATCTTAGAGATCTCTTGATTGTATCTTATTGTTTCCACGATGGTGAGAGTATTTTTCTGTCTTTCCTAACCTATTGGCTACTCCCTTTTTATACTTTATAGTAGAGGCACTATTTATTCTAATTTCAGGTCTACTGCCAGGTAATGATTTCATGAGTCCATGTTTAGTTTTATTATGGCAAAATTAGACCAGACTGATCATATCTCTTCCATTTCCACCCCATCTCTAGTGATATCATTTTGTGAGTGAGGCCTTTTCTTTCAAAGCAACAGTCCATAATCCTGAATCTTCTTTTTCCCCATTATTGACAGGCCTATCCTCTGTCCCATCCACCAGGAAACCTTTCCAACAGGGCATCTGTTCATGTTATAAACTGTAAATTCATCAAAGCTAAGGTAAAAGTTGTGAAGAGATTAGGATCTTAGGCTCTCTGTCTCTCTCCTTTAAGGGCGTATGTGTATTTATCTTGTCAGAAAGCAAAAACCTCTACTAAAGAAAGTGATGAAGTCTTAACCAATGTGACAGGCAAAGAAAGGTAAGAGGAAGGAATCTTAATACACCCACAATAATGTATCTGAAGGCCTGTATTTGGGTCAAAATGGAACAGAACCTTGTCCCCTCAGCTGCAGGTGTCACATATACCAGATCTTACATATTTTGAACACACTCTTACAGTTTTTGGTTTGGTTTCTTGGATCACATCTGCCTCCAAGTAGAAATAGCAGTGCCAAGATCTGTGCATCTGTCGCAGTCAGACATCTTCTTGATCCAAATGTAACACGTGCACTTGAACACTACTGTTGATTAAGATGATTGGCCTTTATCCTCATTATTCTTCATTAGATAGCAAAGAGACATGTGTCTTTCTTTTCCCACATTAATCTGTCTGAGTGTTTTCACACTGACTATTTCTTTAATGCTAGGATTTAGAGAATGAAAACGATGAATCAGAGATTCTATTAAGGGTGAGGGAGGATCTACCATCCTGATTCCTTCAGTGGAACTTGTCTTTTTGATGCTCTTTTTTCATCCTCCCTGGCACTCAAAAGACACACATCTGCTGGGGAAGACTGTGCATGTGCATGTTTTAAAGGAGGGAGAACAGGGAAGATGGTTTTTGCAACATCAATATTGAAATAACAGCATGTGTTGACTTGTGGGAGAGTCATGTCAACAACAGTTTAAACAAAGCTATTAGTGAGTGTTTTGGGTTCATATCAGATCTCAAAGGAATGTCCTGGCCTAGGGGAGACATGGCATAAATGGTTAAAGATGTATATGGAAGGTGCTTGAATCTAGCTGCACATTTAGAATCACTGTCAACAAAATACTCAGGACTGGGCAGCATGCAGCCAATAAACCGTCCCATAATGAGGTCCAAGAATAGCAACAGAACAGTTCAGTGATCATAATGTGTAACCAGAAGTGTGCACCTGCAAGGTTGTCCACTAAAGCTTGGCTACAGAAGGAAAATAATGCAAGCAACAATAATTTATTGATAGGGTATGGTTAATTAAATTATGATGCATCTACAAATAGGATACTAATCTTTTTTTTTTTTTGGTGTTGGGACAATTCATTCTTTCTTGTTAGTATTTTGGGCACAACGATTAAAACCTATCTATAACTTTTGGGGAAACCTACGAAAATCATAGCGGCCCCTCAACTTGTTGACTATAAACCATTAAAATAAAACTGCAAAGTTGCCAGGAATAAATACTTGTTTATAAAATATAGCATCATGTTAGTATCAGCAATGATCAGGTTTAGTGTTCATAGGATTTTTATTATATCTGAAAACAGTAAGTTATAGTCTCACTTCAGCAATTAAAGGAAACCAAGTGATTTAAGCATCTGCTTTCATTATACATTTTACTGAAAATCATCATGTCCAAGGCTCAAGATGGTGAAATAGGGAGAATTTGTGTTCTTCTCTCAGAGGCACAACAAATCTACAACTAAATTTGGATCAACTACATAGAAGCAGATCTAAGATCCAGATAAATGGAATTTCCACAGTAAAGGATAAAATGATGGCACCCTGAGGGATAGGAGACAGAGATACCATCACCCTCATCATGGAAGAAAACTAACTTGACCATGGAATACCAACTCAGAAAGATTATGTACACATCACCTCTCCCATCTGCTTCAACTAACATCTGAAGAAATAGCCTGGAGAAGGAAAGTGACTTGACTGAGGACACAGCGATTCCCTTTGGCAACGTGGGAAGAACCTTAGTGCCAGACTGACTTCAAGGTCTGGCTGTGTTCCTGATGAAATGTTTTTCTTTTTTTCTTTCCTCTTGCTTTCCTGGGGACTTAGGTGTTCATGTCTGCAAAATGGGAGCAGGTTTCAATCACATTGAAAGAAGTAAAGTGATCTGAAATATGCCATTATTATAGAAGAATTATTTTCAGATAGACAGAATCTTTAATTTGCCTGAAATAGTGCCTCTCAAAAGAACTCAATTGTTATAAACTTCCTTCCTGGGGAGAACTCTAGTCTACCTGTAGATAAGAAATTGGCACCACATCAAATCAGGTTTTGTGACAAAGCTATCATTTCTCCCATCTAGAACTCTTTCTCCTCACCTAAGAAATCATTTGTTTCCCATTAGTGCCCTTCTTTCACTCTCCTTCCCTTATTCACGAAATCTCCTTTGGGTCACATTTTTTGGGTCACATTTTAGTATTTTAAAATAATACTTAAAATCAATTTTTTCTTTTACTAATCTCTCTGTTTGAATTTAATATGTAGACTACCCTTCCATACTGAATCTAAGAGAAGGTTTTCTTCCTCTCATAAAACTCATCAAAAAATCAATCAACATATATAAAGATTTTATTCAATTCATGAATCAGTGACTCAGTAAAAAGGTAGTTGGTCAGAGAGAATTTGAGGAGCAGACTTTTATAGTAAGTCATTCAAAGGAATGAGTTTGCTGAAAGAGGCCACATTAGTTATACAAGGCACTTGGATTATACCCCTTGGGACCGGACTCTACAGGTTACATTATTTTCACAGTATTTGTTCTAAATAGTAGTAAATAAATGGCAAGATCCAGTCCCATGCCTTTGTCCCCCCCCCCCTTTTTTTTTATTTCCAAGTTTTGGATCATTTTGGTGAGTCTGAGAATGTGATGAAAAAATACCTGTCCAAAGTTTTCTTCTTTCACAGGGAAAAGTGTTTCTGATCCTTTTGGATCCTTGATTCTGTGAGCTCCCCTCCCCCATCCATGTAGATGAGGAAGCTATCCTAGCAGCAAGGAGAGGATCTCTTTTTGTTAATCTGCCTAATGGCAATCAGCCAGATTGCTGAGTATCTGAAAGACCAGGGGGCTGTGAGTCTAGTTTTTGCTTGAAGTTAAGGTAAATATATATTTTACCCAAGAACCAGGGGAAAGAAATCAAGCATTTCAAGTATATGGATCATCTGACTTGTCGAGTTGGGATTAGGGCTGGGCAATGACAGCTTTTGTGGTGTAGGGTGGGGTAATGAAGAGGGTGAGGAGAAATTACTGATGTCATGTCACTTCCTTTTCTCAGTCAAAATATAGTCACACATCTTGGTGATTCTCCAAGTCTTGACCTTGGGATCTGGTTATGGCTGAATGGTTCCCAGTCAAAGTTTCTCTTGGGGCCATCCACTTGTGAATTGGCCTCTGTATTTCAAATACTTTCATTATTTGGATAAGAAATAGACCATCCTTGTTCTTAGGCTGGCAGTGACCCACTGATACAGTGGCTAGGAAATACCTCACTTGTTTGTACTTCCCATAGCTCAAGTTTCTGAGCTAAACTCCCCATTAACTTTCTCCCCATCTCCGAGGCAGGGTGAGGTTTTTGGGAAACACATTTTTCCTTGTGTCTTTTGACTCTATGACCCAGTGTCCAGCCCAGTCCTTATGTCTTCTACACATTCCATTGAAGCTTGTTCATGGGTGATATAGACGTAATAAATTTAGCCTTACTCTCAGAATGGGACTAGAAGGAGCTATGTAAAGGAGGGTCTAGCAGGTGGGAGGACAAGAGTGCTATGTCATAGCTTATTCTGGACTGGGCTACACCTTGGCATGCACAAGTGGTTACATTATAATCAGGGAATGTGGGTTTATTTTTGACCTCCCTCCAGGAAAGTGAGATAATCATTAGTTAGGATCTAACTTGTTTTGTACCTTGTGGTCAGTGTGGTGGAACAGACAGTTGACAGGGCTCATTAGTCCAAGGTTTAGTCCACCTGGGGCAGCTCATCCTGTTGGCTCAGCTTTTCTTACATAGACAGTATCAAGGCCATTGCACAGATGCTTTGAGTGAGTATGTGGCTTTCTTTGGTTGGTCTTACGCTGAAAGCCAGGGCATAATCTAATACAGATACCAGCTATAAGTCAAGTCCTGCTGCTTTGGGCTGATTGTTTGACTTCTTGGTTGTTTTTCAAAGACTTTTGTAAGTCTGGGAGTCTTGTAAGTAGTAAGCTGGCTTCTGGGGTGGTTGCAGACGCTGAGTTATGGTCTGTTTTTGTCTGTGATCTGGTCTTGCCCATTCAGTGTCTCAGTGTCCTTTTGATTAACATCTAGTGCCAATTTGATTGCAAAGTAGACATTATTCTGTTTATTTCCATTTCACCTAGAAAGAATCTGAAGGTTAAGGAGGTTAAGTAACTTGGACAGGATCACACAATTACTAGGAAGAACCTCTGAATGAATAATTCTGAAATGAACATGCAGTGTGCATATCTCCTTGAATTAGTGTTTTTGTATTCTTTGGATTAGTGTTTTTGTATTCTTTGGGGTCTATGGTATTTTTTTGTTTGAATTTTTAAAAAAAAATCCTTATACTATTTTTCATAATAACTGCACCAGGTTACATTCAGGTGGTTCTTGTTTGGTTTAAATTCTTCTTCTTCTTTTTTTTTAAATGAAGTGCAATTGTTTCAAATCCCTGTTAATAGTATAGTGTTCTCCCTTTTGATGTGGTCACTGTAGCTCTCCTACAGTCAAAGCACTCACAGTTCTCCACTCTAGTACATTATGCTCTCTGTCCTGCCCCTCTCTCTTCTCCATCTTTCCTTACTCCTTCCTGTATGTGTCATGTCTATGATCAGCTTTTAATGGGTTAGTTTTAAAGTTTTTCTTTGACTATTTGGTTTATGTACACTCCTTGTATAAGTGACACCATTCTTTTTTCCTTTTGGCTTATCTTGCTTATTTTCATCATCCCTTCCAAGTCCATATTGCCACAGATAGCATGAGTCTATCTTTTTTGTCTGCTGAGTAGTATTCCAATGTATATATAGCACATCTCTTGACCCACTTACCTGTTTTGGGGCATTTGGATTAAATTTTATATGCCCTGGGAAAGGACCGACTTTGCTTAACAAATTTCTTGTTTCTCAATTTTACTTTGAATGGAAAGTTCTATAGATTTGCTGTAACTCTTGGTTCATGAGCTGGGAATGGGAGTGATGAGGGACAGAAGGAGAAAGTGGATGATGTGTTATATCATCATTGGCTCTATACCCACCTTCATATTGTTATCTTTTTTAATTTTTAAGGAAGATCAGTAGGTTCTTTTGAGGTAAGCAGGGTAATGTTTTGTCTGTTTGGATTCGTTTTTTTGTTTTTTGATGGAAGAGGAAAGTGGAATTTGGAAAGGTCTGGTGAGCAACTATGGTCACAGAACCAGCAAGGAGAGATCAGGGATTGGTTTTATCCATTTTCTGCTAAATTCATAAACAGAATACTCTTGACAAAGAGTATCTCAGTTTTGCAGTTATTTATTTGCGAAACTCTTTAAATATTTGTAAAGACATCTTTTTTTCCATCCTGAGAAGAGCACTGCACTAAGAGCCCCGTATTCTAATTCCACCTGGGCAGTATACTGACTAGTCACTGACTATGTATTAATCATTCACTCTTCTAGGCCATGGTTTTTCCATCTATAAGGAGAGGTGATCAGGTTAGACAGCATTCAACCAACTTCAACCAGTTTTCATCACAGTGACTGTGGCCATATCTAGAATACCATCTACCGTTTACTTACTTACTGTTTTATTTAAAACAGCCTTCCTTTTTAAATTTAAATGTATTTAAAATGAGAACATTAGATCATTATTTAAAACACCAGAAAAAAACAAGTAGAAATATATATATACTTAAAAATTAAAGATATAAAGATAAATATGTATGTGTATATAATGTAACAAAAGCAGTGTTGACTAGGAGCTCAAACTGAGAGGATAATCCTAAATGTAATCAAAGAGTTTAATGGAAACTAAAACTAGATTGTTTTATATTTCAAAAATTTATTTGTTTTAAATGGGCAAGAATAATTTAAAACTATCAACAACACTGAAGCATAGAGCAAGAGAGGGGGGAGGAGGGAAAATTTGGGGAGGGATGGTCACAAGAGATTAAGATAGTTCATGGATGTTAAGGTGGTGGGAGAACCTCAGGGTAAGCAATGATTGTAAAAAATATATTTATGTGCAATCAATTAAAAATTATAAATAGGGCCAGGCATGGTGGCTCGTGCCTCTAAGCTTCAGCCTATGAAGCGGCCAGGGCTAGGGATCGTGGTTCGAGTCCTGCCTCGTGTAGCGAGACCTAGTTCCAAAATAATAGCTGGCCGTGGTGGTGTGCACCTGTAATCCCAGCTATGTGGGAAGCTGAGGCTGGGGATTGCTTGAGTCTGTGGTACCCCAGGCAATGAGAGCCTGCGGTTCCACAGGCAAAAATAGCGAGACCTAGTCTCAAAAAAAAAAAAACAAAAAAAAAAAAAACCAAAAACTTATTTAGTTCATCTGTTTGTCTTTTATATATCCTATGTATATTTGGTATTTGTCTGTTTGGCTTATTTCCCTAAGCATTACCCCCTCTATCCCTACCCTTGTTGCAAATAGCAGGATTTCATGTCTACAAAGTATTTCTTATGAGAATGTTCTGTACACCCAGTCTGATTTCAGGTTTTGTCACACTTAACACCGTTTTATGGGTGACTTATGTCCCGCTTTAGAAGACCCTGAAAAAATGGTTTGTAATAACCATTCACTCCCATGCTGGTGGTTTCTATTCTCCACCCCCCCCCCCCCACCTTCATTAGCCATTGGCCTCTTTCCCCATCATCTTTCAACTGCAAACATAGAAGAACTATTAGTCCTCTGACTACAGAAGCACTTGCCCCGCATCTTGACTCACAAGTGGAAACAATAAGGCCTAGAAGTAATAAGAACAATCGCTTTACTTCCTGCTGCTTTGGAAGGGTTCGAGACTAGGAGGTAGGCAGTCAGGTAGTAAAGATCGGAGATCGGTGCTTTCCACAGTGGCCTTATACCTGGATGAGCAGCTAAAATATCTTGTGGGTGCCTGTGGAGATGAGCGCGTGCACCAGGTCACCCCCATATCTCTGATCCTGTTGTGCTGCCCCAGTCCCTAGCACTCCATTCCTGTCTCAAATGAATCTTGTTGTGCAACCATCTTAGGCTGGGTAGTAAATATGCTCAAACCAAAAGGGAATCTTAGAGCCTTGGGTATCTGTATCATCCCTTTAATGCTGAATCAGGGGCCTGATACAGACTGTGGATATGGAGACAGCAATTATGCCCCCCCCCCCCAGTCTCAGAATAATGTCTCTGTGAATGCTAGAGCTGAGGATTTCCTTTTATTCCCTGCCCCCCAGGCCTTTCTGGGTCCAGGTGTCCATTGTCAAAGGTGTGTGTGCCCGAATCCCATGTCTCTTGACCCAGGCATCCATGCAGGTAACAACCGAGGCTGAGGCAGGTCTTTGGGTGACAGTGTGCCAACAACATGTCTGGAACACAGTGGGGGTGCTCCCATCACCACGCATGAGAATAGACACCAATGGGAATATGCCCTGTGGGATTTCTAGTGCTCCATCTATTTTGCTTCAGGATGGAACGCAAGGAACTCAGCGTAGTTATTCTCTGTAGCTTTTAAAAATAAGTCACAGAAGCAGAACAGGCTCATTAGTTGAGTGAAGTTACACTTAGGACTACATTTATTTAAGAATTTTAGGCACCATGAACCTAAAGTTGAGATTTGGGTATTATCAGAGATCTACAAAAATCAACCTCCTAAATGGACTGTCCTTCAGTGTCCTTGTGTCACCTCCCCTCCCCTGCCCAGTGCAAATTCGCTTCCCAAACAAGTCCATCTAACAGCCTGTGTTAGATGTGCCGGGGCCTGAGGGCAGGGAAGTGTTAGTTCCTGGCTATGGCTGCACATTGGCATTACCAGGGCATTTGACAAAACTGATGCTGATTGGTTGGAGGCCTGGAAGGGAATCAAGCTTTTAAAAGCTCCCCACATAGGAGGCTAGTGTCCTGCCCCTTCTACTTCCAGAGCTAATTCACTCAAGAGAGGAACATCCCTTTTTCCAAGACTACAGTTGACTCTGCTTTGTTTTCTTTGTCCTGCTTGCCTTCGACACATTAGTGTTAAACACCTGCCCCTGAACTGCTTTTTGTTCTTAGGAGAGGTGCCTAGGTAGGTGCCATCACTGCTTTGAGACCTCAGCATGTTGTGCTGTAAACAAGGTCTTCTTGGTTTTGGTAGGAGCTGCCAGTTATTTCTTTCCTTCTCTGTGCTTGTGAGAACTGGCCCCCATTGTTGTGTCTGGGTGTACATGAGTGGCTCTCAGCTGTGGAAAGTGTGTTAAGTGAAACTAAGTCTAGAGGCTCATGAAAATGGGCTGGGTAATCCCATTGTTCATCGAAAGGGATTTAAAGTTTGCATAAAGGAAAACCCACATGGAGATAAATAGCCTGTTCTTATAGAAGCAGAAGCCAGCAGTCACCAAACTGCTGTTGGCTTTTCCGTCAGGCCACTGCCAAGAACTTGATACTTGTTTATCATCCTGTCTTGCTTTTAATATTCATTCCCCAAAGGGATGAGCAGATCTCTGAAGCTTTATGGCTGCTTTGTGGGAACCAAAACCCCTGTCTGCAAACTCCCTCAGAGGGTTAAAGCTGCAGTATCCACAGGTGGTGAGTAAATGGCTTTGGGAACAGCAGCCACAGTGGCATTAAATAACTTTGGATCACATAAGGAGAGGCAGACAAATTGCTTCTAGAAAAGGCCAGGTTGCAAACATCTCGCCGTTGCAGTCAGTGTGATTTCTTTGCTGCTACTTAGTCATTTTACAAAGCCATTTAACTGTAGCCAATATGAGAAGCGTGGCTCCCTCCCCCTTTTATGAACACTAGATTTGAGTTTCATCTAATTATTGTATGTCATGAAATAGTCTTCCTTTTGATTTCCCCCACTCCCAGCTGTTAAAAAAAGTGGAAATCATTTTTACCTCATGATTTGTTCTAAAACACTCAGCGGTCACTCTGCCGACCCCTACAGTGAGGGAAGCCTCTGCTTGCTGATAGTTAATGCCTGTGAGTTTTGATTTTGAGCAGTTAGAGGTTTTGTGTGTTTCTTTATCACACAAGAATATTTAGTAAGCACTTAACCACATGCAGTTGAACCCCTTAAATTTTATTCTTAAAGCTATCTCACTACTTATGGTTAGCTAAATAGATTTTCCATTTAGAAAGTGATTATAAAGATGGGTGGTTTACTGGAAAATATTAAGCACCCAGGTAGCACATGGATTGGAAATCATCATGAGACTTTTACTGAAAGTTAGTATTTGTGGGACTACTGTTTAGATTTGATACCTGAGATTGTTTTCTTCTGGGGAGGACCACCTCTGTTTTTGAAAGCAAAATAAAAATTCCCTATTTATTTCCTTACATTAGGTTGCTGATATTTTCTATTATTAAAGTATCATTGTTTTACATCCTTGCTAGTGTTTTGACAGTATAGAATTAAAAAAAGTTATTTATATGTAGATTTCACATCTTTGTAATCCCAGGGATTCACCTCCCCCCACCATTTCCCCTCTTTCCCCCTGACCCAAGTTGTATGCTTCAGTTTGGTGGTTAGCTTGTTTTGACTTTTCCTCATGGCTTTTGTTTATTCCCTATATCCCATATTTTAGTGAAACCATTTGGTTTCTGTCTTTTTCTTTTTGACTTGTTTCTGCTAATATGATTTCTTCTAAGTACATCCTTGTTATCATAAAATTATCAAATTTATCATTTTTAATTGATGAGTAATATTCCATTGTGTATATATACCATATCTTTTTCAACCAGTCATCTGTTTTGGGGCATTTAGGTTGCTTCCAAGTCCTTGCAATTATAAATAGTGCTGCAGTAAACATGCGAGCACAGGTGTCCCTTTGTACCCATTGAGGTCTTTTTTGGGTAGATTCCCAAGAGAGCAATTGCTGGGTTAAATGATAGTTCCATTTTCATTAATTTGAGGGTCCTCCACACAGCTTTCTGTAGTGGTTGGACCTATTTACATTCCCACCAGCAATGTAAGAGTGTTCCTTTCTCTCCACATCCACACCAGCACTTGTTGCCTGTTCTTTGGATATGGGCCATTCTTACTGGTGTAAGGTGGTATCTCATTGTGGTTTTGATGTACATTTCCTTTATTGCTAGTGATGTTGAGCAATTTTTCATGTGCCTGTTGGCCATTTGTATTTCCTCTTTGGAGAAGTGTCTTTTTAGTTCTTCTCCCCATTTTATGATTGGGCTTCTTGTGTTGCTTTTGTTTAGTTGTGTGAGTTCCTTGTGGATCTTCATTATTAAAGCCTTATCACTCTTGTGGAGGGCAATTTTTTCCCCCCATTCAGTTGGGCTTCTTTTTGTTTTTTGTTGTCTCTTTTGCTGTACAGAAGCTTTTTAGTTTGATGTAGTCCCATCTGTTTATGTTTTCCTTCATTTTTTTTTTTTTTTTTGCCATCCGTAGATGTGTCCAGAAAGGAATTTCTGAATTGTACTTCGTGGAGGAGGGTTTTGCCCAAGTTTTCCTCTATGTATGTTATGGTTTCAGGTCTGACATCTAAGTCTTTTATTCATTTTGAATTGATTTTTGTACAAGGTGTGAGGGAGATGTCTTGGTCCATTATTTTGCAGGTCTTAGTCCAATTTTCCCAGCACTATTTATTGAAGAGGCTATCTTTGTTCCAATGTAAGTTTTTCACTCCTTTGTCAAAGATTAGTTGACTGCATATGTGTGTGGTTTTATTTCTGGGCATTCAGTTCTTTTCCATTGGTCTGATTGTCTGTTTTTGAACCAGTACCAAGCCATTTTAATTATTATGGCTTTGTAGTATAGTTGGAAGTTTGGAATTGTAATACTTCTGTTCTCTTTTTTTTTTTAATTTTTTTTTTTTTTGAGACTAGGTCTTGCTATTTTTGCCCGTGGAACCGCAGGCTCTCATTGCCCGGGGTACCACAGACTCAAGCAATCCCTAGCCTCAGCTTCCCAGGTAGCTGGGATGACAGGCGCGCGTCACCACGCCCAGCTATTTTTTGGAACTAGGTCTCGCTTCGGGTCCCAGGCGGGACTCGAACAGCAATCCCTAGCCCCGGCCGCTTCATAGGCTGAAGCTTACAAGCACGAGACACCATGCCCGGCCTTGTTCTCTTTTTTCTGGCCAGGAGGCTTTTTCATATTTGAGGTCTTTTGTTAGTCCATATGAATTTCAGTAATTTTTCTTCTATCTCTTTAAAAATATCATTTGGATTTTTATCGGGATTGCATTGAATCTGTAGATTGCTTCTGGTAGGATGGCCATTTTGATGACATTAATTCTTCCAATCCATGAGCAGGGAATCTTTCCATTTCCTTATAGTTTCTTCTATGTCTTTTAGCAGTGTTCCAAATTTTTCTTTGTATAGTTCTTTCACGTGTTTTGTTAGGTTTATTCCCAGGTATTTAATCTTTTTGGTGTGATTTTTTGTGCCCCTGAGATAAATCCCACTTAGTCATGTTGACTAATGCTTTTCATGCATCATGGGATTCGATTTGCCAGGATTTTGTTTAAAGTTTTTGCATCTGTGTTCATTAGGGAAATTGGTCTATAGTTTTCTTTCTTGGTGCTGTCCTTATTTGGTTTTGTTATGAGTGTAATGTGCTTGGCAATTTTCCTTCTTAATTTTTTTGAAAAGCTCTAGTAGTGCAGGTGTTATTTCATCTTTGAATGTCTGGTAGAATTCATTTGTAAAGCCATCAGGTCTTGGGCTCTTGTTTTTAGGCAGAGTTTTGATGACTGCTTCAATTTTGCTGCTTGTGATTGATTTATTTAATTTCTCTATATCTTATTCTCTGTATCTTATTTGTTCAATTTTGGAGAGTTGTATCTTCCTAAGAATCTGTCCATGTCATCCAGGTTGTTGTATTTATTTCCATATAGTTGCTCATAGTAATCTCTTATTTTTAATATGTGCTGTCAAAGCGAGCACATAGTAATCTCTTATTATCCCTTGGATTTCTTTTGTATCTGTTGTAATTTCTCCTCTTTCATTTGTGATTCTGTTTATTTGAATTTATTCTCTTCTTTCCTTTGTGAGCTTTGCAAGGGGCTTATTAATTTTATTTATTTTTTTTCAAAGAACTAGCTCTTAGTTTTGTTGATCTTCTGGATAGTCTTTTTGGTTCCTAGGTTATTTACTTCTTTTATTTTTGCTATTTCTTGTCTTCTGCTGGGTTTTTACTTTTTTTGTTGCTCTTTTTCTAATTTTTTGAGTTGGTAGATTAGGTTGTTTTTTGGTTAGTTTCTTGGTTTTTGATATGGGCCTGTATTGCTATGAACCTTCCTCTTAGATACGCTTTTGCTGCATCCCAGAAGAAGGTTCTAATTTTTCCTTCATAAAGGAAGGACAGTTTTGCTGGGTAGAGGATTCTTGGTTGGAACTTTTTGTGTTGGAGTGTTTTGAAGATGTGGCCCCATTCTCTCCTTGCTTGGAGTGTCTCTTCTGTGAAATCTGAGGTAAGTCTAATAGGTTTTCCTTTGTAGGTTTTCTGTTTCCTCTCTTTTGTTATTCTCATAATTTTTTCTTTATCTTTGGCTCTTGAAAGTTTTACTACGATGTGTCTTACTGTGTTTCTTCTTTCATTAAAGTAGTTTGGTGTCCTTTTTGCTTCCTGTTTGTCTGTTTTCATTTCTTTCTTCAGATTTGTGAAGTTCTCCTTCATTATTTCATTGAAAAGCCTTTCAGATTGTATGTCTTTCTCTTCTTCTGGGATTCCAATTACTCTTATATTTGTTTCTTTAGGGTATCTGACAGATCTCTGATTTTTCTTCTGTCTTCTTACTCTGTTTTTCTCTCTCTTTTCTTTCTTCATCCTCTTTGAATCCTCTAGTATGCTAATTTGTCCTATTTCTTCTAATCTGCTTTTCCTTCCTGGCTTTCCCCTGCATTTTTGAGCTCTTCTATTGCTCCTCTTATACACTGTATCTCCTGCAGCTTCTTATTTAGGTCTTCAATTTCATTTTTTCTGTTCATCAGTGATATTTTACTGCATTCTTTCTGTAGTTTTCTGCTACTTCTTTCAGTTCATTGAAAGCTTCTAATCTCTTGCTTTCCTTCTCCCCCCACTTCCTTGGCCTCTTTGAGTGCTTTTATCATGTTGATTCTGAATTCTTTGACATATAAAGCATTTCTTCCATGTCATCCATGTTGGTTTCTGCAGATTGTTTATCCTTTGGTGGTAAGTTATTTTTCTTAGGGCTCACTTGAGTATTTGTATTCTTCCTCCTTCCTGTGTTTTCCTTTCAGACTTGCTCTGCATATTGAGTGACTACTGCTTTAATATTAGATGGCATGTTGAAGGCTATCTAGTTGTGGTTAATTCTACCTTTTTGCTTTTGCTGCTGTGGTGATTGTGTCTTGTTTCTGTTGGCTATTTTGGGGGGACAAGTTCTTTTTCAGAGAGTGGATGTGGTGAGTAGACGTGGTTTCTATTGTATTGCCTGTCTTCTTTTTTCATTGTTTCTTCTCTTTTAGATTGATGGGTCTTAAATATATTTTAGTGCCTCTGAGTGTCTAGAGCTTGTCCTATAAACCTTTTTGATTGGGGTGTCTTGACAGTCTTGGGTAGTGAGTGTCCTTGGTTCTCTAGTTTGCACCAGTGCTGCCAGTGCTTCTGGGTTGCTGGGGTACAGGAAAGTTGTCTTTCCCTGGGCCAGTAAAACTCAGCCTCAGCCTGAATAGCAGAGGCCCATTCAGTTGCAAAGCTCGTGGCCCCATCCTATCTCCCAGGTGCATTATTTTGGCAACTGGAAGTAGTCGAGTGCTGGCTGGAAACCTCACTGTGCCCCACCAGGCTGCTGGGGTGAGAGCTCTTCGTTGCCATGTTGTAGAATTTCTCCAGTATAGAATATCTTCCCAACTCCAAGGTATGGTAGTTCTCCCTCCACCAAGGCACCAATAGTCCTCCAACATAGTCCACTGTGCTCTCCCCCAACAACTTCCTCTCTTCTCCTGCATGCACCCTTTTCAAACCTTTCCCTCCCCCCACTTCTGAACTCTAACATGAATGGCTCCTCTCACTTCTGAAGGTCAGTTTTCAAGGGTTGTTTTTAAAGCTTGTCTTTGTCTGCCACCCTCTGCCCCTTACCTCTGTTTTTTTTCTATATTCCACATATAGGTGATACCATCTGGTATTTATTTTGCTCCTTCTGGTTTACTGAGTATGAACCCTTCCAGCTCCATCCACATTGCCACAAATACCATAGGATTATTGATTATTGTTTTTTGATTGATAGGTGGTATATTCTAAAATGCATATGCACTACATCTTCTGGGTCCATTTATCTGTATTGTTATTATTTTTCTTTTTGGCATTTAGGTTGTTTCCATATCTTGGCTTTTGTAAATAGTTATGAAATAAACATGGGAGTAGGTTTCCTTTCGAATCAATGTTTTGGTTATATGACAGACCCATGTTTAATCTTTTAAGAAACCTCCACACTGTCCTGATCATGCAGTAGGGAGCCTGGTGAAAAGCATTTTTCATGTGCCCGTCTGCCATCTGTGTATCCTCTTTGGAGAAGTGCTGTTTATCTCTGCCCATTTTTTGACTGGGTTGTTTTTGTTTTGCTGTATGAGTTCTTTGTAAATTTTCAATATCAGCCCTTTGTCAGATGTATGGTGTGTGAATATTTTCTCCCATCCAGAAGGGAATCTTCATTCAGTTAAAAACTTTTCCACTGTGCAGAAGCTTTTTAGTTTAATGTAGTTACAGTTTCCATTCTTTTGTCTTTCTTGCTGCTGGATTGTATCTGTGAAGATATCTCTTGAGTTTATATCTTGGAGTATTTTGCCTATATTTTCTTCTTTACATCAAAACCCCTTTTAAAAGTTATTTTAAAAAATTGAGATAATGTTGGTTTGCAACATACATATATGTGATTCAGGGGTACAGGTTCACACCTCTTCACATGGATGTCAGCATCCTACATCTACCACCAGGGCCCCCCTAATCCTCCATCACAGTGCACTTGGTCCCCTCCCTACCTTAATTCCCAGTCTCTCCCTTGGCACTTGGTAGCCTTAATTTTATAGTCAGACTTCTAGGGTTTATGTGGGTAGGTGTGGGACACCATAAACAAATAAGAAATATGCAATGAATAAGAGCACACATTTATTCAGTCCAACATCACTTCAGCATACTGACGATGGTTCCCACAGGTTTGTTTTTTTTTTTAATCAGGGATTGACTGTCCTCTATCCTCTTAGGATTGACCTGCCTGAGAGACATTTCTCTGAAAGATCAAGGTGTTTGTCTCTGGTTCTTTCTGCAAGATAATGAATCTCTCTAGCTCCACATGCTACATATCTTGGGATTTTGGTTTTACCTTCTCTTTTTGCTTAACTGCGATTGCATTACAGCCATTGCTTTACCAGTGTATTTAAGGGGCTTTGTTCATGCTTGCTGAGCCCCCGTCTCTGATTCCATCTTAGACTGCCGAAATTCCTCCGTCTGTTTTTCTTCTTCTCACCCACGGCTTCCAACAGGCAGGTTTTATCTGTTTCTTTGTCTCTTTAAAAAAAATATTACATATATGAGTGAGATCATTTGGTGTTTTTCTTGTCTCTCATGTTCTGACTTACTTTGCTTAACATCATCCTCTCTCATTCCCTCCATGCTGTCACAAACGGCAAGTTTTCATTTTTTAAAATATATAGCTGAAACTGACTAAAAAAACCCTATCAATATTATTTTCACCTCATGGAAGAGTATTCTTAGTACCAAATCTATACAATGATAGCCAAGTCAAAAAGGTATTTTGGTGAACCATGAGTTGGCAATTTATGCTAACACTTCCCATATTGCAAGAATGTGTATGTGTGTGTGTGTGTGTGTGTGTGTGTGTGTGTGTGTGTGTTGTGTATATAAATGCAGTGACTGGGAAAGGGAAAAACTATCAGAATTACATTTCCCACTGAAATGCCTCCTTCCTGGTGTTTCTCAAGCAGCTATTGTTTAAGGAACTCTGCTGTCTGCACTGAGAAAAATGTGGTTGTTTCCTCCTAACATCAATATTTTCACCTGATTAATTCTTGCTATTCTTTTGAGATGGAAACAAATTCACTTAATGTTTTCCCTGGAGTTCTCAAAAACTTATTAGTTCATTTGAAGGTAGAGAGCACTGTGCATACTGGTGCTACACCAAGCGATTTGATCTCTCCAGTGCACACCACACTAGAAAATGGGATGGTGGTACTGAGTATAGAACAGGGTGAGGGTAGGGGAGGGTGGTACAGAGGCAAACAGAATCCATTTATTTTACTTTCAAAAGCAAAGGAGAAGATGGAGAGTTCCCTAGTCCATTGCTAGCAGTATCATGTTAGTGACTGACTGGTTTCTAAGCAGACTGGTTTCACAGAACCCAGGCGAGCAAGGCCATGGTGATTTAATCAGCTTTTTTTCTCAGCCTTGATGAAGAGTGCTTGCAGAGTCACCAGTGTGCCAAGCACTGGGACAAGCAAGACTACTGAAGTAGGTTCAATTTCCATCTCTACCCTTTCCCAGCCTCACAGAGCCTGTACTAACCATGAAACTTCTATATTCTTAGCAAGAAGGACACTATTAAACTCATTTCCAAGGCCATTGTACTACCCTGCTCCCAATGTCACTATGCATGGTATAGCTTATATGAGCAGTATCTTCTGAGTTGTGAGTGCACAACCTGAACACACAGACCTGCTCAAGGATTTGGGGATCCAAACCACTGTCTATAAGCCATGTGATCCTGTCCCTAGCATAGTCTCCAGAGAATGATAGCTCCAGCTCTTTATTATTTGTATCTTAACACATGATCTATGGCTTCTAGTTTCATATGTCAGTTCTCAAAAGACTTAAAGTGCTAAAGTCTGTGTTCTATCAGATTGCCCCATCAAGGGAGTAAGAGAAATTTATTTTATTTTTTAAAAAAAGTTTATGGGAAGAAAACAAGTTACAGATAGGTATACATGTTACAATACCATAATTACAAAATTATAAACCATGCAAAATAATATATTATTCACTCATATGTGTGATTTAAAAGTTTTAAGTACCACAAGAATGATAAACATCAAATCCAGTGTACTGATTATTATTTCTCGGAATGTATGGAATAGGATACATTCCTATGGGGAGTAGGATAGAAGAGATATCCACAGAGAATATCAACTATCTCTGTGATGGCTGTTTTTTTTAAATTTAATTTAAATTTCTAAATTTTGGATATATATGTGTATTTATATTTATATTACACTATTGTGTACCTAGGGCTCTCCAAGTTCCCTAACACCTGTTAACCATCCTGTTCTTTTGTGTCTTTTGCCTTCCCGGCCTTCTTCCCCCTCCTCCTCTCTCTCGTTCCATTGTCAGTCCCATTGGTTGTTTCTATTTTTTCTTACTCGTTTGTTTTTCCCTATATCCGTCATATAACTGAGACCATTCTGTATTTCTCTTTTTTGGTTTATTTCTGCTGATATAAGTCCTTCTAGTTCCATCCATGTTGCTGTCAATGACATACGTTTGTCCTCCTTGACTGATGCGTAGTATTTCATTGGGTACACATACCACATTTTTTTCAGTCAGTCATTGGTTTTGGGGTATTTGGTTTGTTTCCAAATCTTGGCAGTTGTAAACAGAGCTGCAGTAAACATGAGCATACAGGTGTCCTTTTGAATTAGTGTTTTTGTGTCCTCTGGGTAGATTCCAGTAGTGGGATTGCTGGGTTGAATGGTAATTCCACTTTCAATTGTTTGAGGGTCCTCCACACAGTCTTCCATAGTGGCTGGACCAGTTTGCACAAGGGAATAAGAGGATTTTGTAAATTTTTCTGAATCAAATCCTTCTTACATTTGTTCAGAGAAATTCTTTACACATTTCACTCTGCTTCAATGAGCTATCATGCCTGTGAGAGGGCTGAAGAACTCTGAATGTCTTGGCAGGTACTATATAGCAGTCTTCCCTAACCCCCAATCCTAATCTACTCATGGTCTACAGAAGTGAGATTGGAACCAGACAGATTGGGTGAAGTTCCAGCACTCTTCACACATAGCTGTGTGATTTTCCCAAGTTTATCTTTCCAGTCTCAGCTCTCATTGGGGTGCAGAGGAGGATGGCCATTTCTAGCACGTGGCATTGTTGGGAGGTGAGTGTGTGAACTGTGCCATGCAGTGAGGCATCCAGCAAAATCTTGGCTCATGGTTGACGCTGAACAAGTCATTTTATGTCCTTACACACAGCTTGTCTGGGTCTCAGTTCCTGGCAGAGGTAGGTTTATTTGGGAGCCACTAAGCTGCAGATCCTGCCAAGGGGATGTTACCCCTTGAAGGCAGCTAGTGCAGAATTCTTCAACAAGGCATTATTCTAGCACTATTATTCTAGCATTATCCTAGCACCGGCTTCACTAGTGTGGGGCCCTGCTGCTCATACTTAGTTTGCAAACCCTAGCTGCTTCTTGTAGCAAGGCAGGTGATTAGATTTGGGGATGTTTAAACAAAGTCTTTGCAAGTAGAGGGTTTTGTGATGTTAATTCCAGTTAAAACAGGCAGAATTTGTGCTTGGATTTTTTTATCTTGTACTTTCCCTAGTAGAGTCTGGGTTATACCCATGGCCATACCAGCTCCATGTTCACAGCACATTTTGCTGATGAAGTAAATTACTTATTTAATTGAGCTTGGATGAAACCTTGGAATCCTACACCACGCAGAATCCCAGTGCATGGAGACACTATTAATCCTTGTAAGTGTTGATTTGAAGGGCTAGATCTATTTGCCATCTGTTTTAAAACAGCTTAAGTACTTAGAACTTAAGTCTTTTGTAATAGCCATAAATATGTCTGTCATTACTCCTAGCCAAAAATGCACTTGTTTAACTAACTAACAATAGAATTGAGTTTGAATTCAGGGAATCCACATTTTAAAGCTACTTCATTCTTTCATGAAAACTTTATGGAATCCCTCCTCTGTTCTTTCCTCTAATTCTGTGATGGGAAGATAGGCAAATGAACCAGTGACTGTCACCTAATGTGTGAAGTGTGACACTGATCAGACACTCTGTGGGTTGGTAGGAAGATAGTCAATCAATCTTGGGAGTTAAAGGACTGTTTTTAGAAGATGGTAGTGAGTGAGAATGTTTTAGTGCATTGGTGTGTCATGTATTACAATTCGTTAGCTTAGGGGTGGAATGAGAGAGAAGATAATCGTTGTTGGTTGGGGAATGTCAAGTTATTCAGACCTTTGAGACTGCTGCTCATCAGGGCCACTGCCTCCTATTCTACTTTTTACATTTTAGAGCTCAGCATTCATTTCACTTCCTGACCCCCAAAATGGAGAATGTGAGTGGGGAAGAGAGGGGGGTTGCATGACTAACCAGGGGAGGATGATGGATGGTGTAATATGGTGGCAATGAGATTCAAAGCCACAGGGGATTTACAGAGAAGGGAAGGAGAATGATCTGGAAGAGAGAAGCTTCTACCCTAGTTCAGGTAGAGGGAATGGGAGAGTGTATGGTGCTTTCCTGGAGGGTTTTTAGGGAAAGTCTCATCCTCAGGGCAGAGTCAGGGTTCTGTTTATAAACCACCTGTTTGAAAATGCAGTTAACATATTGCAGGTAAAAGGCATGATGAATAATAACAGGTGGAGGGTGATCTTCCTGCTGCTGTTTGCTCAGAGAAGTGGTGTGGAAATGGGTTATGCAAAAAGAGCTATCATTTAACCTGAGTCTGAAGTGATAATAGAAGCATCCAGGCAGGTGAGGAGGGAGAAAGGGGATGGACAGAGGGGCATAGTTGAATTTGGGCAACTGAGAAGAGACAGAAAACACCGGGGGAGTATAAGAAGTGGAGGCAGGGTCATAAATGATGTTGGAGATCCGATTTGCCTTTCAATTTTGCTTGGAAGTGATTTTGAGTTATGGAAGTGTAAGCAGGGCAGTGACTGGATTTTTAACAAATGCTGAAGTCAGTAATAAAGTCATCCTAGTAGTTGTGAATTCACAATGTCTATGAAGACTGTGTCAAACAAATGACTGATTCTAGTAGCTCCAGTTCAGATTATTAAACTGAAGATTTAAAGAAGAGGTCAGCATGATTGTGGGATAGGGCCTGAAGACTTCTGGTGGTTAAGAGTCTGCACGGACACACAACTGAATTAGCTTTCCATGTTGTCAATTGCCAGTTTAAGCTCTAGGACATATGATTTGATTTGATTTCTGACTTTCTGCGCATGCATGCATACACACATTTATTCTTCCTCCCTGTGTTTACCATGAGCTCCTAAGACCTTGGCACTTTCTGGGATAAGAGTGAACGAGGGGTGTTCAGTCATTGTGGTCAATGAGTTAATGCATCAGACCTGGTAATGAAGTCTTCACAGGCTGGGTTCAGAGAGTTTTTGGGATGGCAACTCAGTTCAGGGTGAGTAGGTAACAAACTAGAAGGGGGTAGAAACTAAGTGTGCCTTCCCACATACTTTGCCCAAAACTTCTTTTCCACTGGCCACTCCTGAGTCAAATCCTATAATAAATGGTGATATTTTAAGTAAAATGTTTGAATTTTCCAGACATTATGTGTTTGTGAAACTCTAGCAAATTGCCACAGAAGCAAATTAAATGAAGCTAACCCAGGGGTTGTGGAAAACTCCCATCCATAGCCTGGAGTCTAAAGTGGAGGGTGGTCTTGGTGACTGAGACATTAACTTTTACAATCAATACTATTTCCAGGTAGATAGTGTAAGAATTGACTTGAATTGGGGGATACTTAGCTGGTATAGAGAATTGTTTGTTGTGGGAACTGGTCCTTCCCCACTCTTCTTTCCCCCAGTCCCAACAAAATTGGGAATCAGAATCTTTCTAGCATTAGGGAGAAATTGGGCTAGTCTTGGGCACACTTGCAAAGGCTCCTTAGCCTATTTCACACCCATGTTCTTGATCCCTCAGTGAAAACCAGTTCCCAGGTTTGGACAAGAATTCACCCATTTTAAATTTTGTTGGAGCTGCTCTGGGTAGCAGTTGTGTATTTCTGGGAGCATGCACCCTCCACGCACAGCTCTCTACTCCTGTTCAGATTCCTACCCAACAAGCCATTTGCACTTGTAGTAGGTGCCAGTGGGTGGTGCTGAAGAGCTCGACTTTGGCTGAGCAGATGAGGTCTGTGTCTGCAGCTTGCCAGCTGTGTAAATGTTGGGGTTCAGTGAGTGAGGTTCTTGAGTTCCTCTGAGAAGGATTTTGGCAGAGTCCCTATTCAGCAGCACACATTACTTTTGTTAAAAGGGCAGTCTATTTAGGTAAAAGAGATGCCTGCATAGACCTAGGTGGACAATGAGCTGCAAATTATATCAAAACAAAAATTATATCAAAACAAGTTTTTTTTGGGAATTCATTCCTTTGGGGACTTTCATATTGTGGAATCTGTCATGTATAGGGTCTAACTGAGTTAATCTATCAGGACTGGTGATCCTCTTTGTAATGACTGACAATATTCCCAGGTTTGCTTCTTTGGGGATTTCCCATAGCCAGTTTAAGAACTCATTAATCATTTCTGTGACATCTCTGGTTTCTGGTCTGGCAATACTTCTGTCCTCAATTTTCTATTGTACATTTCCCTTATAACCATGGCCCTTCTTGGTGCCCCAGTTTTCTCATCTATGAAATGGACTCGATGATTTGAACCTCCTAGGGTTATGGATAATGCATGAAAGTGTGACAAGTTCAGAAGTGGGCACAGCAAAACCAAGTCCCTGAAGTAAAAGTTGATTGTGCACATACACAAAAGACAGCAACTTGGGAGCGCTCAAGGGAAAACCAGGAAGAGGCCTCTGGGGCATTGTTACAAAGCTGTGCAGTTAGTGAGAAGGCAGGACTTTATTTTTCACAGTGATTGGTTGTAAGATTAGACTTCTCCTAAATGATCAGGAACTGTTCAGTAGTGATCTCACATTCACTTAGGAGAACAGTTCAAGTTGTTAACTTCCAGAGGCGTCAACAGAAATGACCCAGGTCAAGTTATTCTTGTAAAAGAAGCTAAGTGAAACTTTGGTTAAACTGGTTACATCTGCTCATGGAATTTTCGAGACTGGTTTCTGTTTTTGGTTTTAACAAGTGCTAAGGTCCCTGCCCTACTTGAGGTATGCAGCAGCACGCTCCATATGTGTTGCTTGTTACCTGTTGTTACTGAAATAATTTCCTGTTATGGAATGAGAGGCCTCAGCCAGGTCTCAGTTCATGAAAAATGAATGTTGGACTTGGGTGAACTGAAAGGAAACTTGCAGGCAGAGTCTTTTCCCTAAGGTGTTGTTCCCAGGTCGCTAGCCCCTTTTCCAATCACTCTGGAGCTCATTCACCTCCCCAGTGTTTGCAGAAACACACATGAGTCCCTCTTAGCTTTTCTAGGGTCTCATCAATGCTGCTGCTGAGCTGCATGGAGCAAGCTCAGGGTGTTTAATACCTTGCAAAAGCCTCAAGCTTATTTTAATTGAATTATTTCATTCAGTGGCAGGCTTAAAGAGAGCCCTGCAGGCCCCTCGCTCTGAATGAATGCATGAAAAAGTCAAATAGTGTAGATTATGGCATAATCCTTCAGGGAGATATAAATAGAATCCCCACTGCTGCCCTTTCATTTCCCTATATTGGTTAATAAACACACTTTTCTAGCATCTGCTTTTCCTTTTCTTCCCCTAATGCTCTTTAGAATAAAACTCAGAATATAACAAGATGTCAGGGAAAATTTTTACTATTCTCATTTCAGGACTGAGAGGGCTATTCAATCTCATCTGGTCTAATCATCTGCATGATTTATCTGGCAGGTAGCTGAGGTCTAGAGGACAAACTTGGTCAAGGTCACAGAATAGCATTTCCAACAGGCTCGGCTTGAAACTGGATATGTTCTTGCTCCAAAATAAGTGTCAGGATCTACAGTGATGTGTAAAATGTGGAGAGTTTACTCTGATTGTGGCCAGGACTGGTACACTGGCCTCAGAACCTCAGGGATTAAATCTTGGTCTATTACCCACTCTCTGCCTTTGGGTAAAGCAATTTAACTTTGTTGAGGTTCATTTCCTTACCCCCAAATAATCCCTACCCCAGAGTGCTGTTGTCTTGAGTTACAGTTCACTGGACGCTTAATTGCACCTGAAACATAGTAAGTGCTCAACAAATTTTAGCTATGAGTGTTGAACAATGTTTAATAAAGGCTCTTGCTTTAGGGTGGTATTGGTAAACCTGTTCTGGCACTTCCTGGCAGGGTCTGTGTGCTTGCACAGGAGAGCTCCCTTTGTAAAGGCAGGCCTGACTATCAATGAGCAGAAGGGTGGGGATCAGCTCATCACAGAGAGCTCCTCATTCTTAGGGAGGAACTAGTACCAAGTAAATTTAAGGGTCTTGACAGTGTGGAGCTGCTAGTTATAATGACCCCATTTGAACCTCCAAATTATATAAGAATATATATTCTGTAGATAGAATATAGAAGGCCAAAAGCAAAGGGAGGGGTAGATAGACATGAGTGTCACCTTTGAAGGAAGAAATAGAGACGAGGAAGACTTTGCTATGGAATACACTGCCCCCAAATTTTACCAGCTTAAAAGTGAAATTGGGTCAAAAATGGGCAGAAGCCACTAACCAATAGATCACAGGTCTGCTTCAGCCATGGATAGCAGTTGCCACTCAAATGCAATTCAACAACAGGGTTTATTAACAAGGGAAAGTAACCAGGAAAAATGAAGTGTTTTCAAAGTAACAAGTGGCTAGTTATCTTACCGTAATCACCATTTAGTTCAAAAGTCCTAAACACCTATCCAAGATGGTGTCCTTTGCCCTTCCAAAACTGAGGCAGACACTTTCACAAAGTATAGTCTTTCTCTGGTGTCTTCTCTTTACCTCTTTTCCAGTAATCTGTGCTACCCTGCTTCTCCAAGGTGCTTCAGACTTTTTCCACAATTGCTGATGCACAATTGCTTTCCAAATCCCTAGCCATCTCCAGGTACCAGCTCACTATGCCACCTTGCTGTGGTGCCACACTCTTCACACTGGCCACTCTTCCTCTCTTTTCTCCTTCCTTTTATCTGCTCTTTGGGTATCTTGCTTCTTTTCATGTGACTTTCTCTCAGACCCCGTCTACCAGGGCATTTTGGTGCCTATTCAATTTTCAACTATGTCACCACCCTGTATCAAAAGTGATAACCCTTCACCCATTGGGCTTCTGCGACTTGACAGGGTGGTGCCTCTGCTGGCTTTGCCAGTCTTGGAGCTTCCAAGGCAGCCTTATTTGTGTGTGTGGCCCCTGGGACTGGATAGCGCCATGATGCCTAGCTTCTTTCCCAGAGGTTGCTCATTTTTCATGGACTTTTGCAGGCTTCCTCACATCTGGCAGTCAGGAAAGTTGTTCAAGATGGTGGAGACAAGAGCTGTTAAGGTTTTGGGATTTCCTCAATTGCTGCTACCACATCCTATTAGTCAAAGTAGTTTATAAGGAAAGCCAAGATTCAGAGGTCTTGTGACTTCGGGGCTGTGAGCTGTCTCTTTTAGGGCATCTGCCTTGTGGCAAGAGTGAACTGGACTTGGGGACATGGCACCTGATATCTATTGCATAATGTCTTAGTTTGGAGCCACTGTGCTTGGATTGTCACAGTCCTTTATTTGTATACAAAAAAACATGTTATTTTTACACAGTGTGATTCAGCTCAGACCCTGTAAGCTAAGAACATACTAAAATGACATCTCTTCTGGGAGAGCCTACATATCCATGTGTGGCTCGGTTTAAGAGACATCTGTTTGGGTTTCACCCTTTGAATTGTTCACAGAAAGACAGGTCTAGGAAATAAGCACTTTCAACATGAGAAGGCGTGAGTCAAGGATACTTGGTTCCTGAGCTTTTGGCTGAGACTGGAGAAGATGCACAAAAGGGAGATGATAGAGCAAAAAAGAGGAACTTTCAAGCCCACAGGGGCTCATTTAAAACCTTAGCACAGAACAGTCTGTTGAATATAAAACCTGTAGGAATATCTTCCCAAGTAGATTCCCAATGGGAGAGATCATTCCTGAGTGACAGAAGAGAACCATTTTGGGGAGACTGTTCTCAGTGCTTTTAGCTGAGGGTCGTTGGAATTCCAGTATGGTCTGAACTGCCACTCAGTGGAACTGAAGGCATTTTTTCGGGGAGCCAGTAAGTTCTCCATTTCCTTGCTGAGGAGGTGAATTGCAGCTCAGCTGCAGTGAGGGCAGGGTACGAGCTGGAGCACAGTGAGATCCTCAGGCCACCTGGGAGAAGGGACTCCTGAGCACGCACCGCTGAGCAGGTATGAGGATACGACGGAGGATGCAAAATGGTACCCAGGTCATTTTGCGGGAAGGAGGTGTGTTTAGTGGGGGAGGATTCAGTTTTCTTCCTGGTTAAGATGTGATGCCAGATACCATCTCTAAAGACTCCTATTCTTTGAGGCTTTAGGAATCTATTAGGTATGTGTTTATTTTGAGTAGGACCCCCACACAGAGAACTATGAAGAAACAGGAGCCGGAAGACTTAGTTTTACTTGGTTATGATAGATATTTGCCTAGTCATATGTTTTCTAGGAGATTTTCACCTTTTCAACCAGGATTTTTTTCTCCAATTGGTTGAGAGGATTTATCAATTCTACATTTTTTTCCCCCTTCCCAATGAATTTTGTTGCTGGGGTAATTTGCTGGCGCTGGAGTCTGATGTTTATTATGAGGCTTTTCCTGGGGAACTGGGACTAGTAGTGGGGTGTGAGCTACTGTTGACAGGAGAGCAGGCATGGCATGCCTCAGCAGGTGACTGTGAGGGTGTGTCTGAGTGCTGGGCGGCTTCCCTCACACAAATTTGCCAGTAATTGAAAAACCGTGAAAATGCCCTAGAGGCATGTAGATAATGCAGCCAGCAGGAACTGCAGTCATGACTGTCTAGGTAGTTGGTGTGTTCCTTAGTTTGGGGAAATTTTCAGTTATTTCTTTGAATAAGGTCTCCCTCTCAGTCTTTACCTTATGGGACCCCTGTTATTCTTGTTTCTCTTATAATTGAGTCCGGTATATCTTGTAGAGTTTCTTCATTTTCCTTTGTCTTGTTTGTCTCTTTTATCTCATTGTGTGGTTTGCACATTTGAGTCTTCTGTCTCTGAAATTCTTCTGCCAGTTTAATTCCACATAAAGAACTTTCTAAAGTTATTTACATTTCATTCAGTGTCTCTTATTGTGTGATCTTTTAGTATTTTTGATGTCTTTGGTGAAGAACTCTTTGTTTCTGGATCACCTATCCAAGGTTTTAAACCTGTCTATTTGCCTGTGATTGACTTGTCACTATCTCATTTAGTATGTTAAATATTTTTGTCTTAGGCCTTTGTCTGAAGGAGACTCTGTTTCTGTATCCTCTATAGTTGTTCCAGAATTTCTGTTCTCATTTTGCTTTTCCATCTTGTGTTTAGTTACTCCTTGCTTCTTAGGCATGTGTTTTGCTACATTTTTTTGTGTTTGGGGTGTTCAGGGTATAGTTTTTTCAGTTTACCTTGGCTTGATCTGTTTGCATCAGAGGAGTTCAGGCTTAAGTCTTCAGTATCAGTTTGAAGAATGAAGTTGGTCACCTCTATTTCCTCTCCTTTCCACAGCAAACTGTGTTCAGTGTTTCAATTGTCTTAACTTCCTACCCTGCCTCTATGCCTTTCTTTTACATGTCTGGTTGTGCCCTGTGACATTTGAATCTCTGGGTTGGGGGAACCAGGACTGGGCCGCAGGGCTCATGCTCCTGCACAGCGTTGGGTTTGGCAGGCAGGAAGCACCAGGTGTGGCATGTGCAACTTGTCACTATGGTCACTAACAATGGCCATTACTGCCCTGTTCCCCCACCCCCCCATAGCCTTGCTCCTTCTGCAGGGCCTCAAGGATTGCATGAGATGTTATTTTTCCAAGAGATTCATGAAGTGTATCACAAAACCTCTGTGCTATTGGGCCTGCTGTGGAGCCCAGCTTTACTCCACCTAGAGTCTCTGATCTCTTCGGGAAGGAGATTCGGAGATTGTCTGCAGAGTTCCCTTTGCCCCACAGTTGAACCTGAGCCCATGTGGCAGAGTTCCTCCAGAGAATTTCAAATTCCCTGGGAGATTTATCTCTTCTTGGCTTGGGCAACTGACCCCCAACCTGTTCTTCAGGCTGGGTTATCTAATTGCCCAGTCATGCCACCTTCACTTCCTCTTACTCTTTCCCTTCCCCTTAATTTGAGATCTCTATGGGAAGCTCTTCCTTTGAGCAAGTCACATTCTTGATAGTTGTTTTTAGGAGAGACACTGATATCAACTTCTTTAATCCACCATGTGTAGGTGGAGTATCCTGATTTCAGTACTAAATCCAGATGCTTAATCCATTTTAAATTGTTGCATATGGAATTAAGCGATGATCTAGTTTCACTTTTTTTTTTTTTTTTTATTTGTGGCTATCCAAGTTTCCTAATGGAATCGGGCCAAAAATGAGGCAGAAGTCTCTAACCAAGAGGCTATAAAATGAGGCTTTTGCCAGTCAGGTTCCCTCAGGTCCATATAACCCATGCACAGCAGTTGGAAGACAAAAGCAGTTTAACAACAGAATTTTATTTACAAACGTATTCAACAGGGAAAATGAAAAGTCCTCAATGGCACAAGTGGCCAGTTATTTCACCCCAACTACCATTTAGTCTGAAAGTCCCAAACACATGTCCAAGATGGTGCCCCTCCAAACCTGCAGGCACCCTGCAATGTCCAGTCCTTTTCCACAATCTTCTCTTTGCTTCTCTCTCCAGCATTCTGAACAGCTCTGCTTCTCCAAGGCTCTTCAAACTTTTCCAACAGATGCTGATGCAAACTCAGCTTTCCAAATATGCTGCCTTGCTGCAGCTCCAAGTGCTTCCTTTACCAGGTCTACCTTCAGCGATGTCTGGTCACATTTACCAGGCCTGTCCTCAGCCCCGGCCTGCCATTCTGGCATCTGACTCCACACCAGCTACTTCTCTGCTGGCCTCTCTCCCACCATGGCTCCATGCCACCACCAGCTCACTCTCTAAGGGGGCTTCCCCTGGTCAGGCCATGTGGGCCTCTTCTCTTAGCCTGCCATTCTCATCTCTCTTTTACTTTCTTTTTTTTTTCTTGCTCCTCACTTTTAATACGCCCTCTCTTCCCCCTTCCCATTTTCTCTTCTGGTTCTTTCAGACTCCGTCCACCAGGGCATTTTGTCACCCATAAAATTTTTAACTGTGTCAATACCCTGTACCACTAATACTATCAAAGAGACTTTCCATTCTCCATTATTTGGTCATGGCCCTATGTCAAAGACTGTATTTGTGTGGATTTATTTATGGACTCTCTATTCCATTGGCCAGCTTTTCTTTTTCTTTCCTTTTTTTTTTGTTTAAATACTATACCCTAGTTTCATTGCAATGACCCGAGAGATTAGGAGTACAGCAGGTATTTGAATAACTTTGATCCAGTCAACGTTCTCACTTTTATATTGATGAGAAAAAAATCGATTCTCTGCAGGTGCCATTGTCTGTGGAGTTTGCATGTTCTCCACATATGTCTGGGTTTTCTCCTGGGACACCGGGTTCCTGCTGCATCCTAAAGGTGTGCATGTGGGGTCATTGGGGTGTCTCATTTGTCCCAGTTGAGTGACTGTGGGTATGTGCAATGCACCCTGTAATGGAAAGGTATGTTGTCCAGGGTTGGGTCCCCATCTTACTCTCTTATTCCAGGACAGTCTCCAGTCACCCAAGAGCCTAAGATGAGTGGGTTGGAAAATGGAATATAGGCAAATACATTACTTTAGAAGTGTTTGGGGTGGGTCTTTAATTAGAAGATTAGTGATGTTTTGGTGAACAGGAGTTGGCTGAAGTTCATGAGCTTCATTCTTTTATGTTAACATACAGTTAGATTAGTTTTGTTTTGCTTAAAATCACAGTTTCCAAGAACCTATCAAATGTCTAGACATGGAGGTGAGGAAACCATTGGAGAGATAGCAATCTGGTACGTGGCAGAGCTCCCACCTCTCAGCTTAAATCCTAACCCTGAGGTTACAGTGTACCGTGGGAGGCCTGGTTGCCTTGAGCAAGTTGTTCCCCAGCCTAGCTCTGCTTCCTCACATGCAAAGTGAAGTCTGGACATAATATCTGAAGTTTGTTCTAACTGTATGAGTGAGCCTGTGATTCAAGTATTTGTAGACTCTTCCTATGCTCTTGCAAGCTGACTACAGCTAAGGAGGGAAGGCATCCCTTCCTTCCTAGTGGGCAATGGAATGCTGTAGGAGGGAGAAGTACAAGAATAAATAAAATTATAATGTTTTAGCCATATGCCAGGCAGGCAGAGGCAAGAATAAGAGTAGTCACTAACTACTGGTAGAAATGAAAAAAAAATAATAAAGTTCTTCTTAGTCTATCTATAAACAATATTACTCTTAAAAGCTGTTGGCAAATATTGCAAGTTGGATTGCATATCATTGGCCAAATCATTCTGTTTACCAGATTGAGTTGCAGATTCTCCTACTTTGAGATGTAATTATAAATTACAAGATTGTCTAAGTTTAAGATGTAGAAGGTGTTGATGTGCATATATTACAAAATCATTACTACCAAGCATTAAGCAATACTCTGAGCCTAACACATAACTACCATCTCTGTTTTGTGCTGGGATTATTTAAGTTCCATTTCTTAGCATCTTGAAAGTATATATCATAATATTGTTAATTAACACAGTATTGATGATGCTGTTCATTATATCCCCAGAACCCATTCATCTCATAACTGAAAGTTTGTACTTGGATAGTGTGTATCCCCTTTCTACCACTCCAGCCCCTGATAACCACCATTCCAGGTTCTGTATATAGTTATAGATTACATATATATTCATATGCATCACTATATTTGTCTTTTTATGTTTGACTTATTTTATGTAGCATAATGCCCTAATATTGCAAATGGCAGATGTTCTTTCTCATGGTTGCATGATATGTCATTTTTTTGTGTGTGTAAAACATCTTTATTTCCCCATCTTTCAACCAAGTTTATTTTCATATCTTGGTTATTGTCAATACTGAAAGGAACATGGGAGTGCAGATGCTGCTTCACATGTTAATGTTGGTCTTTTGGATATCCATGCTCATGGGTGTGTGGCATCTGATTGTGACCGCAATTTGCATTTCCCTGTTGAGTAGTGATTCTGTATAACTTTTCATGTTGTCATCTGTATGTCTTCTTGGAAAAATATCTATTTGGTTTCTATGTCCATTTTTTCCATTAGTTAGTGTATTTTTCAATTAAAATTTACAAATTATTTTTTTGACTATGAACCCCTAGTCATATATGTGAACCTCTACTCATATTCATTTTGAATTTGAACCCCTCTATGCCCAGTTTGTTGAGAGTTTATCATGAATTCTGTCATGCTTTTTCTATATAGTGATGATCATGTGATTTTTATCCTTTCATTAGTATGGTGTATGACATTGATTTGCTTATGTTGAACCATCTTTGTATCCTTGGAGTAAACCCAGACTATGGTGTATGCTCTTTTTAATGCACTGTTGAATATGCGCACTAATAGTTTATTGGGGCTTCTTGCAACTTTATCAGGGATATGAGCCTGTTTTCCTGTGTCAGTGTTTGACTGGCAACAGAGTAATGCTGGTCTCCTACAGTGAGTTTCTTTTTTTTTTTTTTTTTTAATTTATTTATCTATATTTCACATCATTTCAATCCCTGGGGGTCACCCACCACCTCCCCCTCCCACCCGCTCCAGCTGGTCCCCATTCTCCTCTTGTGCAGTTTCATTTGGTTGACCATATATTAGTGAAACCATTTGGTTTCTGTCCCTTTCCATCTGGCTCGTTTCTGCTAGAATGAT